>JBBBDQ010029090.1:4030000-4115000 GCA_037127315.1 Ascarosepion bandense
TATATAGTGTATCGGGGCAGCAGATAATTTTCTAAACAGATGCTGTTAAATATAACTGACAATGAATATATATTATGTTTAATCATGGGCCGTTCTAAACATCGTATTTTGGCTTTAATTTCAGGTGAAAATAATGACAAAAATTTTCCAACATTTGGATATTTTTTTGATTATGCTGAATCTAGCTTTTCGGCTCGCATGAGCCATCTTCAGAGAGGTTACAGGAACGTTAACATAAATATATCCGCCATCATAGATGATTTTTATCTTGTGTTGACAGGAAAGATTGCTAAGTAACGATAATAGTCACAGAATAGCAGACGCATTTCGTAAATTTGTAATGCAGTTCTATAACGTCACACCGCGTGAGAGACCGAAATGTTAATAGAGCCATATGTGTGGGTTTTGATTTAATGTAGATGGCCTCTATCAGATGGCCTCTAATATCTGAAGGTTCTTTTTACTGTGTGTATGAGTGAATATTATTGTGTTATTGACTAAAATCTGAATAATATTACCTACATGGCCATATTTTTCTAAGAAATGTTGTTTAATTGAACTCTGATCAGAAAAGTGACAGATAAGTCTACGGGAGTGCGTAGTTGTAGTAAAACCAATATATGTAGTGGGTTTATTATTAGTATCAGAGATACAATCTCTGAACGGGCATGTAAATAGATACACTACATTTGTTTTCTGTAAAGGATTTAGTTTTGTGGCTGTACGGTTATTAGAGACTATGAGGTCAATTGTTTTAATTTTTTATAATATATGATGAACTTAATTTGATTATTATTACTTATTGGTTTAACATTACTATGTATTATGTTTTTGAGTGTTGTTTCATCTTGTTGGAAATTATTATGGATTTGCTTGCAATAGTATAAGTTTAGTGTTATGCTTAATTTGAAGTACACTATTATTATTAATATTATCAGTATTGTTAGAGTTATTAAGTTTATTGAGATACATTTTAATTTGCTGATCAATGACAGTATTAGGAAATTTATTAACAAGTGTTTGTTCAATGTTGTGTAGTTTTTTATACAGTATGTATTTGTAAGAAGATATCATTTGTGTGCGTTGAATTAACTTTTTTATAACAGCTAACTTATATCGTGAGGGGCATTCAATATTATTATAATTAAGAAGACACGAGTTTATGCTAGTTGGTTTCCTATATAGAGAAATAGTAAATCTATGTGTGCTAGAATCAACAAATACATCGAGGAATGGAATTTTATTATTAATATTAAGTTCTAATGTAAATCTGAGGACGGAGTGACTTTCAAATTTTTTTTTAAGTTGTGTAATATATATACAGACAATTCGTTTTTAAGTTGTGCAATATATATATATATATATATATATATATATATATATATATATAGAGAGAGAGAGAGAGAGAGAGAGAGAGAGAGAGAGAGACAACGGTCTTTTTTAAAATAAGATGATTATTATGATTAATTATTATTAAATATTATTACTAGGATCAACGCCGCAAATTTTTTTTGAAATCGAACTAAATGATAACATGAATATTAGCATGAATTAAACATTGTAATGAATATTATCAGACTCGTAACAAACATTATTTTGCTTTCATGCTGTTTGAAGATGAATGTCTTTTTAGTATGATCATTACATTTATCTAATAAGCCCTGTTTTAAATAAGGATTCCCCCTTTATTCAGATGGGATTGTCATAATTGTTACGAGTATATTCAACAAATAGTTTCGAAAGTATTTCAAGAGTGTCACTTTACATTTATGTTTTTAAAACTTTATTCCATAGTGCTACTTCTGCTTTTACAAGTAATTATTAAGTAACTATATATAAATATATAAAGCACCTACCCCTCGTATTTATAACAAAACAAAATCTAAATATCATATTTTGTAACGATGGCAAAAATTAATCCGTAATTAATTATCTGTTTATTACTATAATCAATTAACAGAAAACTATTCTAAGCACAGCAAAACCCACATCAGACAAAGAGAATATTTCTGCAATATATAATATCCATATGTATATATATATATATATATATATATATATATATTAATCAAAATTTTTATTTACTGTTCTAACTGTATATGATCTGAGAAAGGTTTAAAAATCAACGGCCGAAATGTCAGAGATAAACAAAGATTGATACTAGTCTAAAGGTACTGATTCCTACAAAAATAATTTTAACTAATGTTTCTAGCATTTGGCATACAAATATGCACATGTCCATATGTTGTATGTGCAATTTTATACACAGACAATTACCGAAACTACTAGTTTTTTTATTCAATCCAATAGAAGACAATACATAGAATAATCTGAAGATTACTTTCTACGTTAAATTATTAGTCTCATTAATTAACTAATACTTATTTAATGTTCTGGTTTGAATAGTTCGTTTTTATCCAGTTTAGGAGAGCCTTACAGGGTTTTATAATGTAAATGCCATAGTACAGTTGATACACGTTGTTTTCGGATTCTGATCCTGTTATATTTCTAGATTAGATTCTACTTTGGAATTTTCTGGTTTATTTTCTATTCTGCACAGTCTGCTTTTGAAATAGATTTACTTGTGTTTTTTCTATTTTTTTCAATTTTCGCTTTCTTCATTGTTTAATCCCATTCATATATATATATATATATATATATATATATATATATTGTTGAGTTGTGATGATTTTAAATGCCAAGATTGTTGATTTTTCAGTGGATATTTTGGCAAGCATTTTTTGCCATAATTGCATTAATAGCTGAGGTATTTGTCCCTTAACTGAGCAGAGTCACACCGATTTCGAAATTTCGTGAAGACACCATGATGCCCTCACTCTTCAGTCCTTATTTTTCAATATGCTGTTGTGTTTCGGTTTTATTCTTATTTATATGGAGTTTGATGTAATTTAATATTTTGTTAAGTGAGTTGTTCTACAGGTGGTTAATTGCTTTTGATTGCTTTTGTTGTGTTGACTTCTTTTAGTACGTGTGAATGGGTGTCCGCATGATTGCTTTATAATGTGTTGGTTTCTTCTTTTTATTGCGTTAGTTGACTTTTTTTTACAACGATAGCACATTTGACTGCTTAAATGATATGGTTAATTGTTCATGTTTTGTGTGTATATATGTTTGTGGGTCTTATGTGTGATTTTTCCCATTTCGTAGTTGGTATATTATCTTCTGTTTTTTTTTTTTTTCATTTTTCTTTTTTTTTTCATGATTGAGTGTTTTTATGTCTATATTTATATGTAGCAGTTTTGGTTTTGCGTATTGCGTTATGTTTACTTATTTGTTTGTAGTATTAAATATTCTTTCGTTTGTAATATTAAAAATGTATATTTGATTTTGTAATATTAAATATATTTATTTGGTTTTGTTTGAAATATTTAATTACAAAAAGTTCTATATAAATCTGCTGTTGTCTGTCGGTTTTATTCTTAATAAAACTGGGACACAACACTACAATGAAATAAAAAGTCCTGAGGAATAATGACATTGTATTAGAATGTATATCTTATTAATGTGACTGATTTTTAGCATTTTAAACGTTATTTTTAGTGTATGCTTGTATTTGAAAAGACGCTCTGTTTTTTTATTTTGTTGTTTTTTTAATACAAAGTAAATTTCTTATTTTCATCAACCGGCTTTAATGTTCGAGGAGTCTTATAAAAGAAAAAAAATCACTCTCAGGCAGGATTGGAACTTGCGTCTCTCAGGGCAGAAATAATGTTTGGACGTGAAATGTAAGTTCATTTCTGACCAGTTCTGGAGAATCGAGAACTATCGATACGTAACGTTTCTGTGTGATTCAAACTTGCATTGTTCATCTGAAAGACACGCGCCTTGATGAAATCGGATAGGAATTTCACTTTTTTCTTTTTTCATTTCGTTCCGTATAATTGGGCGTTCTATGTGAACGAAGTATTATGTTTTTCTTATATTAACATGTTTTGAGATTTATCCTTTTGTCGTCATAATGTAACTTATAATGAAATTAAACACTTATACTTCGAGGTTTATCAACTTAATCAATGTATCTTCTATTGTATCTCTCTTCATTTTTTAATTCGACTATTTCCTTTAATTTTTGTATTAATTTGTTTTTCACTTATAAACCAAAATTACAATTCCTTCGTTAATAGTTGTAATTATCCTAACAAAGCAAAGAATCAAGAACATTGCTGTTACTCAAATTCTCAGAATTGTCTCCTCTAAAACCATTTTCCTTTTGCATCCTTATTTTGAAACTCTGCGTAAATTCAATTAAACTTCAGAAACCTTTTTTTATCACATTATTTGCCATATTTTCCCGCGAGTCTGTCTTGCTACTTTGACTCAGTTTTGCTTAATTTTAGCATAGACGCCTGTATCTTGTCCAACTTGTAAATTCTTTTTCCCTTCCAATTCTAATTAAAACTATTTGACAACGGCTGCAAGGAAGAACTTGCCTTCTCTTGTGGGTTCAATATCGAAAACTCTCCTATGAATCATTACATTTTCTGCTCGTTTAACCATCGAATTCCATACATTTCAAAGTTGGGCGCAACCATGTTTAAATGCATGGATATGATATTTACTGTGCTAATGAACGATGTATCTCTGAGGTGAACCTGATTGCCATCAATCGCAATAAATTCTTCAAGCTCTTCAGAATTATATGGAAGAAATGAAGGCTCAATGATCTTATGTTTTCCTAAAGACAAAGTGACTGCAGAACGTAATACATACCGTGACTTTCTTGTTCAATCATTGTTAAATAAGCATCCAACTGCATTTATTTATGTAACTATGAACAATGTGACACACATAGTAAATATATCGAAGCATCATAAAGACTTGAATATTAAACAAGATTAGAAATTTTGTTTTGTCTTTTGTTTTTTTACTTCGGTCGCCCAATAAGAGGTAGAATGATACTGAATGAGATGTGTGATGTGCATATAAGATGGTGTTTTAAGTAGTGAAAATTATGAAGATACAGATGTAAGATAACGACTGAATATTGATGAAGGGGTTACAACTCTAATGTTCATATGGATCATTCTCGTTGGAGTGTTATTTTTTATGAAGTAGCAGTTTGTTTTAAAGAGAAACATCAATTTAGAATTAAAATGGGAGAGTAATGAAGGCATAAATTTCAGTTTCATGAATAGTTATATTATATTATTAAGGCGTTGAATATATATATACATTTTTCCTGCCAATTTATTTATTTATTGGCATTAAAGTTTTTAAAGAAAACTTTATTGCCGATCTTAAATTATCCATTATTCTCAAACTGAGGAATTTTGCTTTTATTCCTAAGCAGTAATTTATCGAAAATGGATCTCAATCTTAGCAAACATGAGCTCTGCAGGTGATATTTTCGCGGTGATGTTTGCATTTGAAGTCAATCGATATTTACTTTATCTGCTTTAAGCCTTTCCCTTTTCTTAGTATCCAATTGAAGGTGTCAACAAACTGCTAAGCCTGACCATTCGATCTCGCATGCTAAATGGACGTAGTCAAATGTACAACCGCTTAGTTTTTGCAGAAATTATTAAACTCACAATAAGTAAATTGAGTTCGATTATTATCTACCAAACTGTCAGATACTCCAACACTTGCAAAAAGTTCGCGTAAAAATTTAATCGCTATTGAGGTAGTAGGTCGTTTACACTTCAATATCTCGGGGCATTTATGTGAATCTTTCAGCCATATTTAAATAGTATGCACCATTTAGTGGTCCAGTTTTTCCGTATGTAGTGTTGCTCACGGTTTATTATGTGCAGCCATGTTTGATAATATCTAAGTAGCGATTTTGCTGCTGAATTACAACCATTATATTGTGCATTGTGGTGCATTGGATATCGGCTCTGAACGAGAAATCAGGAAAGCCGAGTTCGATTTCTGTTTGAATTCGCCGTATCCACTTACGCACAAATACTCTTTGGAAAAGTATTAATCCGTCTCTTACTTCCTGCTATGTGTCAAATAACAAGGCAGATTGAGTAGTATAGCCTTGGTTGGTACCAGTCTACTGCAGAAAGTAATGGCAAAATTCGGGAAAATCTCCCTCCCAGTCAGTCATGTCTCTTTCGATGCAGGATTACCCAAGCATGTATGAATCATGGCACATGACGTTGGATGTACGTTGTTGTGCAGTGCATATTGGCTTGAAATTAGAAATCAGAGATCCGAGTTCGAATTGAATTCGTTGCATTCACATACGCGCAACTACTCTTCGGAAAGGTATGAATCCGTTGCTTTTCACTCCAATTATAGGTTAAATAGCAGAACAGATTGGGTTCTAAAGCCTTGGTTGGCAACTAGTCTACCACATAAAGTGATGGCAACCTAATGCGTGAAAATCTTCTGTTGAATCTTTTCATCAATGAATGTATCACGTATGGCACTTAACTGACTGACATTTTTCTGACTGTATTTGTCTAACTTTGGCCAATAAACGTAACTTCTCATCAGGGACTTCATTCTCACTATTTGCGGATGTCTTATGTGGAATTGTTTTAAATCTATTTTTGTAGTGATAACCGAATTAAAACGTTTTCCTCATACAAAAGTACTTTATCACAAACAGAAAATGATGAGTTATAGTTACCTGGGTTAATTTTAGTTTTACTCCCTTTCGACTTTAAATCAGTAAATAAACATATCCATTTTAAAATTAGTTTTGTTGTCGTCTATCCTGACCGGCAATTCTTTAATAATGCTACACCCATGGATTTTAATTTCGCTTTCGCATTCCAACGAAGCAATCACATTATCTTCAAAACCATAGTTCAGTAAACTCTTAACCCAAATTTGTAGACTATTTGCAGTATGAGTGTGAATCGCTTTCTTAGGACTGACGATACTTAAAATGGACTATGCTCAGCTTGCAATATGAAGTTTCTTTCTAATATCATCTGAAGAAATTTCTTTCTAGATATTTTCAATTCTACTGTAGTATTTTCCTTGTTTGGCAAACTTCTTGAAGTGTGCATGACTCCTTTCATTGTCATGTCTTCGAATTTATGGTCCCTTTCTGCTCCTATGCCGTATTCGGTTGCGTCCGATGCTACTGTTATTTTTGCCACGGGTCGTAAATGTGTCAGTAATTAATATGTTTTTAATTCCTTCAAATTTTGACATTCCGACCATTAATTTATTTCGTGCTCTTGTTAAGTAAATTATTCAGAGGTGCTTACTATATATACATTTTTTGCAAACAGATATTATAATAATTTACTTAGCCGAGAAATGGTTGTAGGGTTACCAGATTTGTCGGAGAAGATATTTATTTGAGGCACTTGCTTGGTGAAATCTGGCTTTCTTAATTTTTCGTCGATTATCCGACATTAATATTTAATCTTGTCAATAAATATTTGACATGTCTATTCACTGATTTTGAATTCGTAATCATGTAATCTAATCAGTTTTACAGGATGTATTTTCGTAGCATTCTTAATAAGTAAGTCATCATTGTAAGCGACAGTACCGTCTAGTCCAGCCAACATAGTATACATCATTTGCTGGAAAATATTTGTGGTGAATTGTACACCTAAATGTAATTGTTTAAACTCGTAGAATACGTTATGTGAATTAGTAGTTAAATACTTCTGGCTTTATTAATCCATCTCAGTTTGAATATATGCCACAGACAGGTAAATTTTCGAAATGTTTTACCACCAATTAATTTATGAAGAATATATTCTGGAGTTGCTAAAAGATATACTTTATTTTTATAATTGTTTCACACCAAGCAAAGGTAGTACTGCCACTGGCGCGCAAGGGGTTACATAAGAGAAGAGCGAAAAATAAAAGTAGAACAAAATACAGAACATGTCGGAGAAAGGCTTGTAGCTATCAGGGAAGCAAGTACACGGAAGGGAGTTCCACAGATGAGACGTGCGAGAAAAAAAACTGTTCAGTAGAAGTTACGGTTATATTTGATTGTTTTCCCTGTAAAAAGATTCTTGTAGTCGGGGCACCAGAGAAATAACCCCATCAAAGCAGAAGGCATGAAAATATTTGCAGAAAAGACCAGAGAGAACACTTTATATGACAGTTCATGTCGGTGGGAAAGTAACTGAAGTCGAGCTGCCGAATCGCGATCGGTTACATTACAGATCGTCCTTTTGATTTTGTCAAGAACCCCGAAATTAATAACAGGAGCACCTGAACATATATGACAACGCTATTCAATGCACGGACGAATGGTACATTTATAATTGTGCAAGGTGAATTCTGACGGAATGGGTGTGAGGCAATCACTCAGCTCATTTGAAAAATATATCCATAAACGAATCTCAATATTTTTCTTTATAACATAATGAATAATCTATTTTGTCAATAACATCACGTTTGGTATTAATGGATTTTAACGTAGCAAAAGGTATATAACTTTTCGGTTCAAAAACATATATCAAATATTGTTTAATCTAAAAATTGCCATTTGATTTGTTCATTTTCGAAACTCCTCCGAGAAAATATTCATGAATTTACATTTTAGCTTACTAATTGTTTCTTAAGCTGTAATCATTTTCTCTGAAGAACAATTAGTATTTCTACAGAATGAATTAATCAGCTAATTCCACAATTCAAATGAGTCTAGTCAATCATCATATATATGTTCATTAAAAAACTTAAGCCGCCAATTAATAGAATCAGCTATGAATACTGAGTAGTGTTCTAAAGAAAATATAAAAAATATGGAAAGAACAGTTTTTCATGCTTTAACGTTTTTCATTACAACATAAAAAATTCCATTTTTGATCGTTTTCACGTTCTAATGAACGCCAAGCAATTTGTCAACCGTTATCTTTGAAGCAAGAAGAAAATTTCCAGTAATTTTTAGCAACCCAGTTCTGCGGTTATTTTTTGTTACGACATTTCACACAACTGAATGTGATCTCGTGAGGATATTGAAAGTACTTGGGAATATCGAGGAATGAATAATAAAATCATCTGTCAATCTTACAGCTCATTTCTTCCATTTTTGAATTATAATACGCGAAAGATTATCCGTAAGTATAAACAGATTATAATAAAAATAAGCAGATACAATGTTTTCAATTTATTCAATCACACACACACACACACCCTCCCCCCCATATATATATATATATATATATATAGGAAAGTTTTGTAATTTGCTTGAAACATTGAGTATCTTAGGAGTATGGTTAGATCTTAAAGGCTATCACAATGCGTTTAGCAAAATTTTACTAAATGCATTGTGATAGCCTTTAAGATATATATATAGAGAGAGATAGATAGATATAGGCTGCAAAATTTTTATGCAGTCAATGTTATATATTTTAAATATTTGCGTAACTAATAGCAATGTCGCTATAAAGATGATTGAATTCTGAATTCTGAGCCGAGGATCTGGTATCCTCTGTTTGATTTTTCGCTAGTTATATCTGCGGCTTTAAACATTGTAGCAGAAAATCTCCGATAACCACTAAAGAAATATCTGTGTATTTCTCCGTCGCTGAATATAATGGAAACAAATAGTCAAAATGTCAGGTTGAAAGAAAAAGCCTTGAAGGTAAAAACACAAGAAAACATGGAAAAGTACCTAGCGCCCTTTACCGTAAAATGTCGCACAGATTATTAAACTAAGAATATTTCCCGAGGATACATTGTCAAACAAGCGATGAGAGGAACATCCCAATATTATGAACTGAATGAAAGTCATGCAGACTTATGCACATACCATTATAGAAAGACACGAATGCGTAAAGAAAATGTAGGAAAGGCTTAATAGTGTTTTCCGCTGTTCATAAAAATATATAATCTGGAATACAACCTCAGAGCCATTCGCAAATGCTGTTACACATCTGGAAGTGTGCATGTTGTGAACGTAATCGAGTATGTAGATTTAGAAACAAATTGAACCACTGGAAAATGAAGGGTGTATTTTTAGAGACAGACAAAAACGCATACACTTAAGGATGACTGGGATATTCACATTCTTAATCGACCAATGACAAACATTTTAGGATGAAGAGAGAAATATAGTGAGAAATAAGATAATCGGACAGACTTAAAAACGTGATTTCATGCCTTTCCAAAAGCTGATTGATAGTGTCGTGTCAGATAATTTTGCCTGTCAGAATCCAACTTGCGCATTTATAAATCCACCATTTGTCTGTGCATTGAATCTGTTACCATATCTGATCTGCTGCTTATGCTGTGTATCTTGAGATTCTTGAAAAAATTCAAAGAAGGCTCTGGAATGTAATCGATCCTGACAAGACATCTCGAATTCAGTCACCTTTTCACCGACATGACGTCGCTCCCCTCAGTCTTTTCTACATATATTTTCGTGGCAATTGTTCAGATGAGCTGTTTTCCTTTGTTTCCCGATTACATGGTTTTAAGTGTACTACTAGATTGGAATCTTGGTTATTTTTACTGTTGAAATAGCTAAATGCAACCGCTACTTCTGCTCAAACAGTTCTTTTTTTCCGCTCATCACACCTGTGGAACTCTTTTTAGTTTACTTGCTTCCCTGATAAATACAATCTTCAAAAAATCAAATGAGTCATCAATCCCTATCTTCTGTTTCCTGAAATCTCGTTCTTATTTTCCTTTCTTTTACGTCTTGTCTGCTTTGACAATTATTTTATCCGATTTTTTTGTCATTGAAACCTTCTTTTTGTAGAACATTGGGCGCTTAATCAATTTGATTTTGACTATTACCGAGAATATATACTTCTCGAAGACTAATAGCTGTTCCTCATATGTTTGTGTTTTTGTAGACTTAAGTCTATGAAGTTCGGCAACGTTCTGGTCGTTGTCAATGTTATTGTTTAAAGTAAAGAAGTTTCAATCTCATTCTTTTTATGACGCTCTCGATTTGATGTAAAAGTGTCAGTTTACAAAATCGTTTTTCAGGTATCATGATATTTTGGGGGAATAGTGAGAGTTGAATGGTTCCATATTTATTTAATGGTTAGAATATAAAGTATAAAAATATTTATTATACCTATAACAATATTCAAATAAAAAGAGCTAAATATAATTTATATGGTCCAGACAGTGGTGAATATAATATAACAGAGCTATGAAGTGTATATATATATATATATATAAAATCCCTCACTGGTAACACGACTCAAAGTTTCATACACAACACAATCTTCAGATGCGTTGTAGAAATCCAATAATCATAGACTAACTAGGAGAGAAAGAGTTATTTTTTTAATTACAGGTTAAATATTACTACTATCACCATTTCTAAAGTAATAAACATTCTCGATGAGACATTGGACATGAATACTGGTTATTAAAAACCATCTACCAAAGATCTATATAACCATAGATACGTTAACCTATTTTAAATAATTTGCATAAAGTTCAAGCTAAATTATCTACTAACTGCAGAAATAAGTAAATATTAGTTAATAATAAAATTAAATAGAAAAATACATTAGCACTAAATAAATTTAAATCATTTATTAAAAAAACGGTAAAAATTAATAGAAACACCAAAATTTATATGGTTTAATCCCTTTTTTATCGTAATGTTCAACCGAATATTAGAAGACGTTTCCTAATTTTAAATTATAAACATTTTAATAACTCTGCAATAGTAAATATTTTTAACAACAATAATATAAAGATCAGCGCTAGCTGCGTTACAAGCATCCAAAAAATCAATATCCAGACTTAACAATATTATACTAAATAAATATAAATCTAGCAAAGACAACAACGTTAACCTTTTTAAAAATAAATGCCGAAAAATACCATATGTCCATTAAACAGCAAATGTATGACTGATAATAGAGTATACCGTGCTAGAAAATACTTTAGAACCGATGTCAAAAGTAAATTTTGGCTCCACGGAAAACCATTGTAAATTTTATTTCTACCACCATCGAAAACATTTAGGAAAATATATCATACATGAACAGCCCTGTTCTTTTCAAATATTTATGGCAATTAAAAATGAGAGTAATACATCATTTATTACGCGAGATCTCGGATCAGAAACCAAATCAGACAAGGAGATAGTTGTAATTTATGCATTGTGAAAAAATTAAATATGTTAAAGCACTTAAGTAATCCTAACTTATCAAACAGGAGAATTTGATTTATATTTGAGTATAGGCATAAAAATAAATATATGTTGTAACACGTTGATCCAGATTAAATTTCAATGTATATTACAACCTTTCCATTTTTATGGTCTCTAGATCCGTATATATATATATATATATATAATTGAAAGGTGTCAGAAATGAGCTGTAACGTTGAAAATACTTTGAAACACTGAGAAATGAATGATTATAATATATATATATATATATATATATATATATATATATATATATATATATATATATATATTATAATCATTCATTTCTCATGAAATTTCAACGTTACATCTCATTTCTGACACCTTTCAATTATAATACGCAAAAAATATCCGTGATTATGAACGGATGTTATTAAAAATAAGCACACATATTTTTTGCAATTTATTTAATCTGACATGTCTGAAAGAAAATTTGCTGTCTAAATGCACAAATATATATTACCAAATCCCTCAATATCTGTCTATATTTCTGAAATGAGGTATTGTAACTTTGTTCATAATTTACACTTTTTTGTCCTCATTTTTATCGTTATATTCCCAACATACTATATTATACTAAATAAATATATATCTAGCAAAGGCAACAACGTCAACCTTTTTAAAACTAAATGCCGAAAAATACCATATGTCTATTAAAAAAACAGCCAGTAGTTTACCATTTTAGAATTTCGAAACAAACCCTTTATAATCTAGCCTAAAATAATTCTCGGCAGCAAAAAACAAAACAAAAGCAGTACTATTGATCAACTGCAAGAAAACAGAAAGTGCAAAGTGTGAGTTAACAAATGGAGATGTCAACATGAAACACGTCTCGACATTTAAATATCTAGGAATATAACAGTGGATGAAAGATTCGACACCAAAGTCCGTACATTTATTGGATTAACGAAAGATGCATTCTATAAGTACATAATACAGCGAAATAAAAAGAAAAGCAAACCATGAGCCACAGAAATGCAATTTCACAAAAGGATAATAAGAATTTATAGAAGGCTTAGAGAAAATCACAACTAAAAGAAGACATATTTAGAATCAGAAATACATAGTTAATATTTCTTCGACATAGAATGGGGATATGGGGCTTGGAAACCTTCAATCTCGCAGGGTATATTGAGGGCAGACGAAATAAAGGAAGGAAGCGTGTCACATATTTGATGAGTTTATGCAAATGAATGACAAAAAGAGAATCGGGAGTGTTAACAAAGCTGCTAAGGTCCGAAGGAATAGTTTTGGATCACTATGATTGCTTATGTCGTGAAGGGATGCAATGCATAGAAGAATAAGTTAAGCTCTAGGCTTTTACACTCCTTTCACTGTGATTAATTCTTTTATGAATTGTTCAGATGTTGCGAAACGAGTAGTCTGAAGGTAACAAGTTTCAAGAATACGCCGATATGGAAGGAATTTTCTTCCGACCTCATACTATATGAATCGTCTTTGCAACATGACGTGGGGGATCATGATTCAGCATAATCTACTAGATTTTATAGCGTTTCTAATGTTTGTAGTTTTACTACACACCCAATCACTATTCTGCCAAACTTCTTAGGTAAACTACTGGCTGTTCTTTCTTCAGTCCCTCTTGTCTTCAGCATAAGTATCAAATCCTCAAAGCCGTTTTATCGCTTTATGCGTCCCCAAAAATTCAACTGTCTCTTTCTGATTCTATGCATAAACGTAATTATTGCTGTCATTGCCCTTAAACCGTCCTCGTTACTCACATTTTTAGTTTCTGTAGAACCACGTATCTTTTGCCTGAATTCTCTTCTTCATCACTGATTAGCTTGTGCATTAACTGACATATACAAGGATGGGTATTACAAAATGGCTTACCACTCATTTCTGTGATTCTAACAAAATATTCCTGATTGGTAGTACTTTGCTTAGCGTTTGGAAGGCACTTTTACTATTTCAATTCTTCTTTGGAAATCAGTGTCAGGGTTTCCGTTTTGGGTTAAAACCCTTTCACAGATATCAAAATTTTTATAGCTTAATATTCGCGTCTGCAGTACATGAGGTGGCTCATCTTCATGTAACCAGACATTCTATATTCTTACCACTGATGATTAGTTCTTTATTTATAACTTTCATGAATACCATTTCTAGAATTTTACTTAAGTTTTCGTGCATCTTTTCTTTCGTATTAATAATAATTGTTTGCCTGAAAAATCTATGCCGTTTCGATGAATAGATCACTGCTTCTTTTATGGTATATTTATTTGAAATTTCTTCTTTTCGTTTTTGCTTCCCGTTCTTTTTTCTTCTTCTTTGTTATCTTCACATTCTTTTTTTATATTTTGCATTGCTTTTTCTAATTATCGATGTTGTGCTTCATGGTTTAAAGAGGAACAGGGAAAACAACGCATAACCTACTTAGTGAGAGTAAATGTATAAATGGATAACAGAACAGTGTTCAAGAGAGATAACTCAAAAGCACAATATATTAAAAGCAATAACGGACAAGGAAATGTGAAGAGTTATGATTTCCAGCATTCTGAAGGGATACAGCGCATAGAAATAGCAGAATCATTTTTCCATATAACAACGGGGAATATTCTGCAATCGTCAGCTTTCAACCAGGGAAGGTAGCAGATTTTCGGTGGCTAAGGTGTTACTGTCACTCCCGGTGCCTCCAGCAGCTTTTGCCACCTGAAAAAGTATTGCTTTTGTTTGCAAAGTAGAAGTACCTCTCATGTGATTTTTTACAACTGCATGTCACATTCTCAACATTATGTTAAAAGCATTTTATTTTGATATATATATATATATATATATATATATATATATGCATGATAAGGCCAGTCAGAATATTCAATACCCATTTTTATTTATTAATTAGAATAATGGAACAAAAATGATATTTGTTTTGAGAATCAGAGACAGTTGAAATTTCTTGGTCACATAACTAGAAAAGAGGGCTTGGGAAATGAAACACCCACAGGACATAGTGAATACAAAAGAGCCAGATACAAATACCAAGTAAACTACCTAACAATTTTGTGTAAATGGTTGGCTGAATAAGAACAGGAACATAAAGAAAGTCAAAATTTAATAAGCTACAAATGACAGGAAATTGTGGAGAACTATAATCGCTAATGTTCTAAAGAGATACAGTACATAGAACAAAACGATCACCGTTCCTGTTCTTCGTTTTATCTACAACTTATTTCTTTTTGTTTTTTTTTATTAACATTTTCTCTTTATCGTTTTCCCATTTTTTTATTTCCCACTCTATTCACTCTCTCAGAGACTATTTAGCTCCTTCATTTTCACCTCTCTTTTATGCATTCTATTATTTTCATTCTATGATTCTCTACTTTACGTATTAATTTTGGTTCTTCCTCTTCAGCGCATCTTTCTTCTTCTCCATTATCTTCTTCTATTCTTCTTCCTTGTTGCTACTCTTTTTTTTACCTCTTTCTCTTTTCCATCGTTAGTTTGTTGTCTTTTTTATTCCCATCTATAATTCTTTTACGTCTATTTCTGATGTCAATTCATTCTTCTATTCCTTTTACCTTTATATTTTTCTTTCTTTCTTTCTTTCTTTCTTTGCTCGTTCACATCTACTTTCTTCTAATCATATTACATTATACTTTCTGTTCCCACTTCTTGATATTTCTTTATTTTTCTCTCTTTATCATCTTCTTATCTTTAAATTTTAAAATACTATTTAGTTACCAGTTACCGCTTAGACATGAAATTACAATTTAAAATTTAATTTGAATTGTTTGTTAATTTAAAATTTTAAATTTACGTGAAATTTATTTAATTTAAATATTAGGGACTGTACATTTCCGCTCATATTTTTCTGTTATACAGGGTTTTCCTTGCAATGAAGAAAGCGTAATTAGCCCCCGTGACGCAGACATTCATTTTCAATTTAATTTATATTTATACTAGCAGTATAGCGCTGCGTTGCTTTGCTGTAATGAAAGCTTTAAAACAAATGCATGGTCCTGGAGCTCAGACTCTTTGGACGTTGGCACGAAAAACTAAAAAGTAATAGTTGTTTCCAGTTAAAGCGAAAACGTAGACTGAAACAAAAATCAATGGATGTAAGTCAAATTTTGATTTCCTGCTATCGATATCAACATGAGTTCCAAACTGCTGTGCATACTTTAAATACTTATATTTCTCTTTGAACAATTTTAACTATAAAACTACATGCATTTTCTTAATGAACATTTTTCTTCTCACAAATAATATATAGTATTCAGTTCTATTAACAAAATTCCGCTTATTTTTTTCAACAATCTGATTATATCTTTAAATAACGGGATTGTTGGCTATGTTTGGAAGAGGCTTTGAACATGGCATGGCCTACGCATCTCTACACATTAGAGAAAAAATCATCATATTCCAAAAATTAATCTTGCTCAATAGTCGTAACGAAGTTACTTCTATTTGTCAACATAATCTAAAATGTACCCTAAATTAAAGTTAATTATCCCTAATATAATATAAGTAGACATCTGTAATCCATCCATTAGTATATATTAATTGGTTATCCCATCTTTGGGCAATTAATTTGTTACGGTTCAATGGATAGACCGTCTACTAAGTCAACTACATATGTTTGAATTTAAGAAAAAAAACTTTCCCGTCTTTGTCTCTTGTTCACTAATTTAAGTGAAAAATAACAAATAAAATCCTGTAATCGTTTCACAACGACACGTGATAATTTTTCAAACTTAATACTCATTTATCATTCAATTTATGGCATAGAAAACGGCTGGGTCTCAAGTAATTTCAAATTTATATCCCCTCTTTACCCTTGTAATCAATTTATTTTTGATATCTATTATGACCTGTCTTTCTATTTGTTCACTGATAAATGTCAGTCAGTTAAGTGCCATACGTGATACACGCTTGGGCGATCATGCATCGAAAGAGACATGACTGACTGGGCAGAAGATTATCCTGCAGTAGGTTGCCATTGCTTTCTGCGGTAGACTGGTTGCCGACCAAGGCTATAGAACCCAATCTGTCCTGCTATTTAACCCATAACTGGAAGGAAGAGATGGATGAATACCTTTCCCAAGGGTATTTGCGCGTAAGTGAATACAATGGATTCAACTGGACAAAAATCTCTCTACCCTTATTGTCTGGATTTGAGAAAAAATTGTTTTCTTTTTAAGCTTCTATATATAATGGTTTCTAAAGGAAAAAATATTTCGCTCCCTGAGGAGATGCTAATAAGATAGTAACGAAATACAACAACTCTTCTGTTGCAGTATACTATGTTTTTATTATCAATTTATGATAAAAATATTACCATATATAATGTTCTACTAATTATGAAGCACTCTCAATAAAGTAAATTAATATAGTCTACTGGCAACCCATTAGTTTGTACTACTCCTAAGATATTTATATATTTACATATATTGCTGTGTGTGTGTGTGTGTGTGTGTGTGTGTGTGTGTGTGTGTGTGTGTGTGTGTGTGTGTGTGTGTGGGCATTAATTATTTACCATATGCAAGGCGCTAGTGACACTAAAACGCAGGGAGGTACAGAGACAGAAATAAAATATGTAAAACGCTATTGAGTAGAACGTTCAATAAATGAACAATATTAGAGAAGACAAACTGATGTAGATGACAGGGAAAGAAGAAGACGTAATATGCATTTACGGGCAAGAAATTCGAGAGGAGAAACCAATATAGTAAAACTTACGGTTATAGCTAGATATTTCAACAACAAAATGAAGAAACATAATTGTCAATCTAGTCTTTCAATTAAGTGCCATACATGATACACGCTTGAGTGATCATGTCTCAAAAGAGACAAGAGTGTCTAAGCGGAAGATCTTTCTGGTGTATGTTGCCATTGCTTTCTGTGGTTGCCGACCAAGACTTTAGAACCCAATATTTCCTGCTATTTAACCCCTAACTCGAGGGATAAGCGACGGATACATACCGTTCGTAAGGGTATTGTGCGTATGTGAATAAAACCAATTCAATTCAAAATCGGTTCTACGATATCTACTGCCCCAAAACGCACATCCAAAATCAGCTACCATACATGATACACACTTAGGCGATCAGGTCTTGAAAGTGTCATAAATGGCTGGGCAGAAGATTTTCCCGCAGTAGGTTGCCGTTACTTTTCACAGTAGACTGGTTGTCAACAAGTCTACAGAACTCAATCTGTCTTGTTATTTGACTCATAGCTGGAGGAAAGAGACGAATAATACTATTCCTTACGGTATCTGTACGTAAGTAAATGCAATGAATTCAAGTAGAATTGGAACTTAACTCTCCGATTTCTTGTTCAGAGTCGATATCCAATACAAAACTACGTACAATGTAATGGTTGTAATTCAGCAACAAAATCACTACTTATGAATTGTGAGCAACGCTGCATATGAAATTACTGGACCACTAAATGGTGCATACTATTTAATAGTAGCCAGAAGTTTCACAAAATGGCCAGAATTATTGAAGTGTAAACAATCTGCTAGTGCAATAACGATTAAATGTTTACGTAAACTTTTTGAAAGGTTTAGAGTACCAGACATTGTGGTAGCTAATAACAGAACTTATTGTGAGTCACTGCAAAAACTATATGGTTGAACACTTGACAAATTCAATTTATCATCCAAGATTAAATGGTCATGCTTAGCACTTTGTTAACCCTTAGTTGTCAATCTAGTCTGTCAGTCAGTTAAATGCCATATGTGATACACGCTTGGGCGAACATATTTCGAAAGATACATGACTGAACGGGCAGAAGATTTTCCCGCAGTTGGTTGCCATATTTTACCGTAGACTGGTTGCCAACCAAGTCTATAGAACTCAATCTGTTTTTCTATTTAATCCATACTTTGGGGGAAAATGTATTTGCACGTGAGTGAATGAAACGAATTCAACTGGAACTCAAATTAGACTCTCTGATTTCGCATTCCGAATCGATAGCCACTGCACTAAAAAACAAATCCTTGTGTGACAATCTAGTACTATGCTTAAATTCAGGCAGTTTAGCAAGGTGAAAATCTTTCTATAACAAATGCCATGAAAAATATTTATAGAAAAAATGACAGAGAGAAGCCTCGTTAAGGTGGTGGGAAATGAGGCACCCCGAGATGCTGGGTCAAAATCAATAATAGTACAGACACTTCTTTGGATTTTGTTAGAATCACATGATATATGGCAGGAATTACAGGCTATATGTGGGTGTAATATTCAATGCATGGTCGAATTGTAGTTTTATAAAGTTCAAGATGAATTTAGGAATTAAATTGTTTCTGGAATCTTTTTTGTTTCATATTTAATTCACTTTCTTTCTTTTATATTTGTAACTTCTTCTGGTGTTGTCTAGTCGTTCATTCTTTACTCATCTTTCCATTTCTTTCTCCTCTACCTCTCCTCCTCTCGTAACTATTCAATAACCTCCATTTGCCTAATCCACACTTAAACCGAGATATAAGAAAATTCGTCATTAAATTCGTTATTATTAACAACGAATGTACGTCTCTGATAAAAATACATAAAAATATATTCTTGTAGAATATTCCACCGACGCCATTTTTAAATGAAAGCATACTTCTTTCCATAAGGTATGGAACTAAAATAATTACCTGCTTTTAATTAATATTCTTTAATTAACTCAATTAATGAGTCATTTTCTTTGTTTGCTTTAATTTTGGAAACACGAACAGAATTTGCCAATTTGATTCAAATAGAGTTCTTTTATTTGTTGAGTCTTGCAGGCGGCTTAGTTTTCTAGTAGGAAATTGTGGCTTGCTTTTCCTAGTTTTAGTCATTGTTTTTTAAATGGTAAGAATTGTTCCGATTGAGTGCATCAATTACGTTTTTTTTCATAGAGACGAAATGAAACGTTAAATGAATAAAAAAATGAACAAGGCAGGAAGCGCATAAATCTTAGAAAGAATGTTGAAGGAAATAATTGAATTAAATGAAAATAGAATGAAATAAAGAAGAAAAATAAAAAAGAGAAGAAGCTGAGAGAAGCAGAATAAATGGAGGAATGGATGGAAAATTAAACTGTAAAAGTTAAAATATTGCATATATATATATATATATATATATATATATATATATATATATATATATATATATATATATATATATAGTTAAGTGAATTCATGAATATATATATGAACGTACACATATGAATATTATTATTCTGATGTTAATAAAACGGTGCTTAACCCTCTAGAGCCATTCGTATCATATTTGATACAGTATTTCCCTATAAGGAAACATTTGGTATTTCCCTATAAGGAAACATTTGGTATTCATTGACTGAGCAGTCAGTACTGCTTTCATTTGAAATTTATAAAATATTTCTCTTAAAAAATTTTTCAGGAAAATATTTCTTTCAAGGCTTGTTTTCATACTGTATCAAATATGATACGAATGGCCCTAGAGGGTTAATGTACAGGACTATTTTATTTATATTAATAAATATAAATATTGTCATACGTCGATGGCGTGACTCATTATTTCATGCGTTATGCAATCGTCAGGTACATATTACCAAATGAAAGTTTAATAGATTTGAATTTATGTTTACTCGAAGTTAATGGGAGGTACATCTTATAGTTATGTTACAGGTTTTGATAACAAGTGTAAAAGTGTAAATATACAAGACTACATATAGAAAAAATTAAAATTCTTAAAAATATATGTAAACTAAAATTTTATAATTAAAGAAACTAAATTCAGAGACTTGAAAACAAAGGAGCGTAATTCATAATTATTGATAATATTTACAGTAAAAAGAAAGAAAGGTGTAAAGAAAGGGAGTTAGTAAGAAAGAGGTAAACGTACAGAGGAATCAGGATGTGCGTTGTGGTTCAGTGGGTATCGGCACGGAACGAGAAACCGGGGAGCCGAGTTCGAATTCCAGTTGAATCCATTGTATTCACTTAGGCACAAATACCCTTGGGAAAGGTAATAATCTGTCTCTTCGTTCCAGTTATGGGTTAAATAGCAGGACAGATTGGGTTCTATAGCCTTGGTCGGCAACCAGTCTACCGCAGAAAGCAATGGCAACCTACTGCGGGATAATCTTCTGCCCAGTCAGTCATGTCTCTTTCGAGACATGATCGCCCAAGCGTGTATCACGTACGGCACTTAACTGACTGACAGAGGAATCTGTATCAATCGGAGTCTAAGAATTTAAGTTAGCATTTTTTCTATGACTGTATGTGGGCATTAAATTGCTTTCTTATTAAGTAGATTAGGGTTATGAATATTAATTACACTTATAATAACAAACGTTACATTTAATGGATCCCTATGTGTAGTAGATATTCCAGGTTTTGCAACGATTCACTTAGCATCTACCATGGTGGAGATTGAAAGAGTTACTATGAATAACATAGTAATCAAATTCGATTTCCATTTCTGACATGGAATAAACATAAAAACTTAAATTTAGACTACGAGTACGCATTATAGCAAAGAGTAACTCAGTAACCCTATATATATATATATATATATATATATATATATATATATATATACATATATATATATATATATATATATATAAAGAAGAAGTAAGAAAAATTACAATGTTCAAAACTTCAATTTAGAATAGTGCTCAATATAAAAACTGAAATTTGAAAAAGTGTAGGATGCTTAAACATTTGGTCACCATAACTTGTAACTCCGTGCTAACACAACCATCGACGACAACTCAAAAAGTGTCATCTACTCAATTTCGCTCACAAAGCTTGGTCACCCTGTAGTATGGTTTTCAGGTATTTTTTATATATACACACACACACACACACACACACACACACACACATATATATATATATATATATATATATATATACATACATATATTAATGCAGGTTTCATTGAATAGTATAGACAAGTTTTGTCTATTAATTTTGTGTAGGATCCGTTCATACCGTCTGATAATGTGTCAAGATTTTCTTTCGCTATTTCAATTTGCCTTTTCACAAGGCTCCATTTATATTTCAAGGTGGTGATGGTGTGTTGGGCTGCTGGATCATGTAATTTAAATTGTGTGTATTTTGGCAGCATTTTTTCATTAATGCAGGTTAATATATATATATATATATATATATATATATATATATATATATTTGGTGATATAATGACGATAATTGTGGAAATAGTCCTCTAGATAATTGTGGAAATTATCCTCTAGATAAAAACAGCGAATCCTATGGTGTAGCATTAAAATTCTCTATAGCTTTAACAAGGTCTAGAATACAGGTCTCCTCCACAAGACGAAAGATTAAGATGTAGTTGGACACATTTTTGTGTAGGTCCAGTATTTCCTACCAAACCATAAAATGAACGGTCTTTCTTCTAGATTTTAATGTTCAGTTTTTTTAATTTTCGTAACGACTTTTCCATTTACTCCTGCCACGAGAGTAATGCTGATCATCCCAGCAACGTCAAAATAATAGCTGATGTCCAAAACGATTTCAAAACCGTCGTTACTTGGGGCAAAAGACGACGAGTTAATTTTAAAGCCGCTAAAACAAGACTTTTCCCCATCAAGCATCTGAGAGACCCCTCCCTGTCTTCCATCAACATGGCCAATGCTAATCTCCAGGGAAGTTACTCATCGAGCCTTGTCAATCAAACCTTCTCAGCTGAAATGAAGCGGAATGACTATATCGAATTCACTGCTAGCCTAGCAATAGTTTTAACAACCGACAAATTCAATTTATTTGTTTCAAGATTATTTTAACCGATAATTGTATTTGAGTAGATATTCTGTTTTTAAGCAAACAGTATGTTTATATATTATTTCTTCTAGCCTAATTATTTGACGTTACGATACACTTTTAGAGCAGAGATGGTTATTTACACAGATTCAAAAATTGTGTTATATAAGACTTGATTTACTTTCGATTACTGTGGAATCATTCATGGTCGAGCAGTCTAAGATTTGCCAGATCAGTTGGTGGCTTCCGTTATGATGTTAAGGGCGCAGGTTTGTATCCTGCAAAACGACAAACATTTTATCGGTAATACTCTAGCCTGTAGAAATACGAGTATCGATTAAAGATAAGGCTCAAACACACACACACACACACACACACACACACACACACACACACACATATATATATATATATAGCTATTAATACAAAAGCAAGGCGGAGCCATCACTATTGTGCAGAGAGTTACACTTTGAGAAAAGACATGGAGTATTGAATACAAGGAGTATTGAAGAAAGGATAACAATTGAATGGGAATCAAGAACATGAAGAAGATGGCAATCGACGTTGCATTTAAATTACTTGAGAATATAGCAATTAGGAAAAAAGTAAACGGAAGAGATTTCCACAGATTGGAAGTACGAGAAAAAGAAATATTAGTGTATCTGTGGAGGATATATTTAATTATTTCAAAGATATAAGTGTTTGATCTAGATGTCAATTACGTAGTACGCCCAAATTCACGTGGTCGGAGCACTAGGGAAAAAACACTCGTCAAAGCATGAAAATATATGCAGAAAAGACAGAGGGAAACCACGTCATGTTGTTAAAAAAGTGACTGAAGTCAATATGACAAGTCAAGACTGATTTCGTTGCAGATCCTTCTTTAGATTTTGTCGAGAATCCCAAGATGAATAGCAAGAGTTCTAAGCTAGAAATGCAAGGGCAATGGTTTGATTTATAAATGTACAAGATGGATTCTGAGGAGAGAAAAATCTTTTGATCCGACACAGACACCCAAACACACTAGCAGTACAATCAACTAGAGTTCCGATATATTCGTTCCTTTTCAAGTCGGTTGAAAAAGTGGCGCCAAGAAAGCGTAGTGTGTTGCTCTCAAGGAGAATTGCATCAGCCATACTTCTTCATGGCAGGAAAATTTCTTTAAGGTGTTTGAAGGAGACCAGTTTTGGATTGGAGAATTTAAAATGTACAAACCGTTTCTTACCCCAGTTAACCACAGTGGAAATCCATTTATATATATATATATATATATATATATATATATATACGCTCTCACACCCTGATTGAACACTCTGGAAGAATGGCAAACTTTGAAAAACAGTAGCTACTCTGGCATGTACGCATCGCTCATTCAGTAAAATGAATGAGAGTACTCTGGCTATTGGCCGCATATAATGATAATATACACGCTAAAATGTCTGCCTTCTTCTACCGAACGCGCAAAGCCTACAGATGGAATCGCCGACTGACGCCAATTCGGTCGGGTTTCAATCCTGGGTTAAAACGAAATCGGAGTCTAACCGTACTGATGAGCTCTGATACAGCAAAACAGATCTGTCTGCGGATGACTATATATATATATATATATATATATATATATATAATAAGTTTACAAATGGAATATATACATATATATATATATATATATATATATATATATACTCATATTTATTATGAGCAAGGCAATGAATCGGTTAACGTCAAAGGATTACTGGGGATGATGAAATCTCAAAAGAAATGCATGAAACATTTTTAAGCATCGACAAGAATAAAAGTTTAAGAATTAACAACATAGAATATAACGATTAACGTTGTAATTAAACTTTTGAAGATCAAATTTAAAAGTTGACTGGAATGTAGGAATCTGGAAGAGAGCCTCAGAAGCGTGAAGCGCGAGTAAAGAAACTATTAGCGTAGAAGTTACTGTTTCGTTTAGATATTATAACTGCAATATGAATACACTTTATCGCCAATCTTACTTCTTAAATTCATAATGTCTGGAGGAAAACTCATCAGAACAACTACCATGAAAATATTTAGAATAAAAGGCATAGGGAAGATAAATTACGAAGGTGGGAATATTATTGAAACAGTGATGTCATATATATATATATATATATATATATATATATAGTGGTAATAAATCTAGGCAAACATTTCGTAAACAATTCCAATGGATCCTAGTAATATTAGATTAAATATTAAAGCTTATCCAAAAGAAAGATTGCTTTAAATTTAATTTACAGAACAAATATTTATTTCAAATATAAATTCAATATTTTACAGTTAGAGAAAAGCCACTTTTACAGACTTTTTAAATACCTGCGTCATTACCTCTGAGTAAGAGATGTTATTGTATTTTATATACAATTTTTAATCCTGCATATCTGGATAAAAATTAGTCCAGTTATGCAACATCAAAAATTTTAACAATGCAATAACATATTTAATAGAAAAACATTGACAGATCAATTTAATTCAATTATTTGAATTAATTCTGGTTAAAGATATATTAACACGCACACACACATACCTATATATACAGGATAACTTAAAAGTAAGTCTAAATTTTATGTATGAGTGGCTACTAAGGAGCCCTGACTTTACACCCTGTGATTTATTTTGGTGGGATTGGTAAAAGGAGGAAGTTTACGATACCAAGCCAAAACTTTTGAAAGAACTTGAGGACAGATACAAGAATTATTGTCTCCTAAACAAGATAAGTTCCTGATGGAATAAATTGATGCGATTCCTAGGCGGCTCGTGAAGCTGGTAGCGAAATTTTGGAGCTCATATCCAATTTTAAATAAATCCTCATGCTGAAAGCATTTTTCTCATATCCAATTCTTATAAAATTATAGTTAATAAATAAATTATAAATATTTTAAAACTGCGGGGTTATTTTTCAATCACCATGATTATATATATATATATATATATATATAGATAGATAGATAGATAGATAGATAGATATCTGTGTGTGTGTGTGTGTGTGTGTGTGTGTGTCCGTGTGTGTGCGCACGGATATTTAGCGTGTGCGTGCGTGCACATTGTTCAAACATTTCTACAAGGCTATAGAAGGATGTGCGTTGTAGTGCAGTGGATATCGGCTTAGAAAGAAAAATCATTGCACTTACTTACGCGCAAATACCCTTGGGAAAGATACTAATGCGTCTCTTCCCTCCAGTTATGTGTTAAATAACAGGACAGATTGGGTTCTATAGCCTTGGTCGGCAACCAGTCTAACGCAGAAAGTAATGACAGCCTAGTGCGGCATAATCTTCTGCCCAGTAAGTCATGTCTCGAAAGAGACATAATCGCCCAAGCGTGTATCCCGTATGGCGCTTAACTGACTGATAAGACTTGATATCAGTCATTATTAAGATATATACGGGATATATAAATATGTATATTTAAGCAGTTTATTTGTATTTAGACATGTTTCATTGAACAATAATAGACGTATTATCTGTACTTATTTTATATCGATTTTATCAAGAGGTTTAATTAGTTTATTGATATCAACATTAAATTTATTAAAGAAGCCATCGTAGTTGTACCTATAGGATATATTGATAAATATAGTGTTGGCATAGAAATCAACCGATTGAGTTATATATATATATATATATATATATATGTATGTATGTATGTATGTATGTATTGGCCATATATGTATGTATGATTGGCCATATATCTTAAAAAAAGCTAGGAGGTAAATCTTATAGGATCCTATTAATATTAATATTAACAATGATCCAGCCAGAGCGCTCAATGTAATATAGTTATTTACAGTGCCAATATATATTATATATAAAAAATTCAAATTTTTTTTTTTGTGAGTGCATAAAACGGAAATAAGAGGAAGGAAAATGAAAAATAAAAAGAAACAAAAACCGGGACAGATTCTTTCTATCGGAACCTGGAAGTCAGCTACTTTAGTAACACAAAAGAAAAGAGATACAGTAAAATAATGTAAATATAAAAATGAAAATAAGGGAGAAATATGTTAGATGTAATAATGCCTTTACAAGGATTCTGTTAAGGGGTCATGAATAATGTTAATATTAAAATAAACAGGTTAAACATAAATTAAAACGCAAAACAAGAATGGAATTATATTTAATAAAGGGATGTTATTTCATAATATAATTAGATTATATGGATAATAAGAAAAAAACAACTATTTTAAGGAATTTTCATTTTAAATTAATTTTTAGGAAATTAAAATAAATTTAAATATACCAGGGCATTAATACCAAAACGAGACGGCTAAAACATAAGTTAAAATTTAAACATAGAACTAGAAGGAAAATAGAATTAAGAACGGAAATTATTATATGTTATAATTTAATTATACGGTTAATAAGAAGAGATAAAAGAACTATTTTTAGAATTTAAATTTTGGATTAATTACTAGGAAATTAAATTTAAAGTGTCCATACTTTATGGACCTCTAGTATTTCAAGAATCAATTTCTATGATTTATTTTAATGCCTAAATCTAAATATTTTGTACACAAATTTATTTTGTTTATTTGTTGAGATGATAATGGTTTTAATGATAGTATTTTTACTAATTAACCCATGAGAAGAAGTGCTAAATTCATTTCCCAAGCGTATTTGCACATAAGTAAATATAATGAACCCAACTGAAATTGGAACTTGTCTTTCTTTTTACCAATTTCGAGTACTTATAGAATACACAATCCGCATATCAAAGTTTACAGCAGCTGGTTTTCCCCAGCGGTCACCATCTACGTACTGGCCAGGCTCGACATTGCTTAAATTCGTTGATCGTATGGGAACCGGTTTTTCGAAGTAACATGGTCATGTAAGGCTCTAAACAAATGACAACTTATTTTTGGTAGTAGTTCGGATAGAATAAATTTCAGCTACCAACGTATATTTCGTCATATTAGTGTGAAGTTCAAATATCACGCCTTATTTAAGACGCTTCGCCGATTGATAGACAGTAGAATGGACTGAACGTCAAGAATTCTTTAATCTGGTCAAAGCACTTTCTTTAATGAAGCGACAAATGTCAACAAATTTTGAAATTGCTTGTCTTTTCCGAAGAGGATCTCCTAAGCAAACACAGGTGTCCACAGTCAATTTCCAGACACTTTCGTGATACATTTATCCGGTGCATTAAGAGAAAGAATTTGAATTAACGGTCTCAGATTGAAAGATTTATGTATAGCTTAATAAACACATACATTACGAAAGATTTATAGCTGTCCAGAAACATCATTATTATATGTGGGCGTGCGCTTGTAATTATGCGTGTCTGTTGCCATATCTGGTCGAGTTCCCTGCTATTCACCCCGAGGTTCTCTACAAAATCCAAAGAAGGATCTGCAATATAATCGGTCCTGACATGGCATCTCGAATTCAATTACTTCCCCACCGACGTTGTGTGTCTTTTCTACAAATATTTTCATGACAACTGACTAGCTTTTTACTCCTTGGAATCTAGGTCTTACATTTTACCGTTGAAATATTTAAATCTAACCGTGACTTCTACTCTAACAATCTCGCACTTCACGCCTATGAAATCCCCTCCTGTTTACTTGCTTCCTTGATAGCTACAATCTTACAAACTTTAAATGCAACGTCAGTTGCATCTTTTATTTTCTTGAATTCCGTTCATCATTTATCCTCTCTTTAATTCCACCGTGTCTAGACTTTTCTCTCAGTGTAACACCTTGCGCACTAGTGGCTTTCCCGCCATACATGGAGTGAAATGATTAAAAAAGATGAAGCGTGATGAATGATAGACAGATTGAAAAACCATAAACAACCGCATAATTGTTGCTAAACATATCAATATATATATATATATATATATATATATATATATATATATATATATATATAACAAAAATAAACTTGATAAGTAAAGCCACAAATTTATTCGCTTGAAGTGAGTCAATTTTAGACTCGAGACACGTGTAGCGTCACAAATACCATTATGGACACTTAATCTCTCATAACATGTATAATAACAACAACAATAAATATACACTTTAAAGAAAACGTTCACGGATTCTCACACTTTATATTCTATACCAATTTCTCTCGTTGCAACAACGTTTCTTTATCCATATATATATATATATATATATATATATATATATATTCTTCATTTGTAAACAAGTTATTACTCGACCTAGGCTTCTACCACGTGATATGCTCAAGCGATATGCAAATCGCCTAAAGACATCACATGGCAGAAACCTAGGTCGCGTAATAACTCGTTTACAAATGAAGAATATTAAAATGTTCTACAATATAATTGTATTGAACAATTTTTAATACAATGGTGTACTGGTCTAATTTTATTATGACCAAAAACTATATATATATATATATATATATAAAGACACTAACCTTATCTCGTTTGAGATTGGTATGAGAGTGGTAAAAGTCAAAAATCAAAAAGCGACAACTCGTATTTCAGTCATGCCCAACACTCGTGGGCTCTGAATCTAATAATGTCTGATACTATAATTCACATGTAATTATTCATACAGTCGAAACTTGAATACAAATGAATTGCACCAAAATCAACGGCTTGAAAATGGCTGAAGAAGTGACCAAACATGCTTGCAACAATTGACTATATGCGCAGTCTTTATGCACTCTCACTTTTATCAAACGTAAAAATGAACCCTGGAAAAAGTCCTTTTTTATGTTTTTCTTTCAGCCATTTCTTTTTCTTCATTTCTTGAATGAATTCTTCTTGCTCAGCTGCTTTTTTAATATATTGCAGAGTCACGGGTAACTTAGGAATTGTATTGCATTGTAGTACTGATAAGTCTTTTTCATATCTTAAAGCAGCTACCACCATGTCTTCTAATGTTTCTTAAAATTTTGGAATCAACCTAGACAAACCGTCGGCGTGTCCTAGTTTGTTTTTTTTTTTGTTTTTTTTCGAGGGTAGGTATTTCATCTTAAAGTTATAGTTTAACAAGTCTTTTAGTGGGGATCTAAGATCATACATTTCGGGAATGTAGATATTGTAATAATTCAGTCAGTTAAGTGCCATGCGCGTTACACGCTTGTTCGATCATGTCTCGAAAGAGACATGACTGACTGGGCAGAAGATTATCCCGCAGTAGGTTGCCATTGCTTTCTGCGGTAGACTGGTTGCCGACCAAGGGTTGCCATTGCTTTCTGCGGTAGACTGGTTGCCGACCAAGGCTATAGAACCCAATCTAGCCTATTATTTTACCCATAACTGGAGGGAAGAGACGGATTAATACCTTTCCCAAGGGTATTTGCGCGTAAGTGAATGCAAGGAATTCAACTGGAATTCGAACTCGGTTCCCCGATTTCTCGTCCCGAGCCGATATCCACTGCGCCACAACGCACATCCGCCGATTGTAATAATTAGTCAAGCCTAAAAACAACTGAGGATTTAGTGACTTTTTTGTGGTGGCATATTTTGCCTGAAATATTTGATCTGCTTTGTGATGAATTTTATCTGAACTTAGTTTCAAGCGATATTCATCAGTCTTCTGGAAAACTGCCATGATATATTTTTTTGTGCTGTTCGCTGTTTTCGCACTTTAGCGCGATGTCGTCCAAGTACGTTATGGCAAATTCTAGTCCCGCTAAAATAGTTTCCATTATTTGTTAAAACAAACTGGGAGCCACCTTTAACCCAAAGGAAAGACGATTTAGTTTGTAGAGTCCCTTGTGAGCAGTAATTTCTAATAACTTTGAGCACTGTTCATTCACTTGTAGATATGCGACAGACAGATCTATTAAAAAAAAACTCTTTACCACCATTCAGCTTAGAAAGAATATCCTCCGCTGAAGGTAACGAGTATATGTGGTCTTTCAAACAATCATTTAATCTTATTGAAAATCTGCAGAAACTTGGATCGTTTTGTAGTTTTTTTTTTAAATAAACGCGTGACCTTAAGCAAGGCATTTTACAGCCACTGTTGAGCAGGGGGTTACATAGGAGGAATGTTATGAGAAAGAGTGACAGGTTACAAGGGCTGTCAGGAAGAGAATACTGATGAGTGGGGGTGGGCAGAGGAAAAAGCATGAGAGAGAGGATGTAAGTTAGTGAGACAGGAGATGACCATTGATTTTACATTTGAATTCTAGATTGTAGCTGTCGGGAAAGCAAGTATGCGGAAAGGAATGCTACAGGCGGGAAGTGCGAGAAAATGCTGATGGAGTAGAATTTGTCTTTACAATTTCTCGGTTTCACAGTAAAATGGTGGGACCTAATTGATAATTTTGTGGCTCGAGGAAAGTCATGTATAGGGGGTACTAGTGAGCTAAGTTTATCGGAGCAGAAACCGTGAAAGTATTTGTAGAAGAGATATAGAGAAGCCACACTATGTCGGTGAGAAAGCGACTGTATCCTAGCTGCCAAGTCGGGATCGATCACATTACAGATTCTCCGTTGGATTTTGTCAAGGACACCTAGGTTGATAACAAGAGAACCCGAGCAGATGTGGCAGCAGTATTCAATGCACGGGCGGATGGTAGATTTGAATATGTGCAGGATTTTTTCGGACGGGAAAAAGTTCCTGTCCCTACACAGAAAACCGACTTTCTTAGCAGCGGATGTAGTAATGGATTCTATATAGTTATACCACCTGAGGTCTGATGTGAGAGTTAACCCGAGGAGTCGCAGTGTTTTACTTTCAGGGAGACTACCCTGGCCCATCTTAATGGTGGGGACAGTCATGTGATGGTTAATAGATAGCAGCTTCGTTTTGAAAGCGTTAAAATTTACGAGCCATTTCTTACCCCAGTCCACCCCGGACTGGAGGTCCTTTTCAAACTCGGCAGGGAGGTTTGCTTAGTCAGCCTCGGCAGATTTTTGATAGAGACGCGAAAAAACTGTAGGGTCGTCAGCGTATATGCCTACTTGGCATTATTACATCGGTTAGATCGTTAATATAGATAAGGAAATGCGTAGAACCTAGAATAGAGTCTTGAGGAACACCCGCGTTCGTGTGATAGTATTGGGAGGTTTTTCCGTACAATACTACCTTCATAGTACGAGTTGAAACAAATGACTGGATTAGGTCAAACAATTGTCCAGTTATATCATAGACCTGCAGCTTGCATAGAAGGCCAGTATGCCAGACTCTGTCAAACGCTTTGGAGATGTCAAAAGCAACATTTCGGGCTTTGCCGTTCTTGTCGAGTGCCTGGTGTGTATACTCAGTGAATTACCTGAGCATATCAGCAGTAGACCTGGTGAAGCGGAAAACATACTGTTTGTCAGAGAAGAGTCTATGGATTAATAGATGTTGTACCATATCGACGTTGATGATGGCTTCGAACACTTTGAAAAGATCGGTTGGAGGCTGATAGAGCGATAATTAGCGGAGTCAGAGAGTTCTCCATCATTTATATATATAGGAACCACGGAGGAGGATTTCCAGCAGGTAGGAAAGCAAGAAGATAGGCAGTAGTTTAGAGAGAACAGAAGAGAGTTCAGGCGCACATTTCTTTTGAATAATGATTGGTATTCCGTCGCCACCGCTCGCCTTATGGGGGTAAAGCTTAGAAATTATTTTGGAGACCCCCGAGGGAGTAATTAGTATGTCAGTCAGTTGGGCCTGGGTTCGGAGAGGGACGTCGAGTACAGATACTCCAGACGAGTCCAGTGTCGAGTTAGTAGAGAATCTGGGAGCGAAGCACTCAGCTTTGTCTGTTAAAGAAGTGAGAACCTCAAATCCGTTGATTAGAGGTAGGATTGAGGGCTTACTGTGGTTCAGCACACTTTTACAGAGCCGCCAGTAGTCTTTGCAGCCAAACTTACGGGATATTATGCGCTGCTTCATTCTGGCTGCAAATATCAGCTTAGCTCCTTTATTTACCTTTTCGCACTCATTGCGTGCCGAGGCATAAAGGCGTCTGTTATGGTCGGACGCAAATACTGTAGGCGCAGCCCAATCTGAGTAGTCAACTTAAAAATTTAAACCCATTTTCTCTAACCGTTCAAGTCCCTGAATTACAGAGTCTAAACTGAAAATAGTACATTTCTTTTTGGTTTGAATACTGGTCTTATGCTGTCTTTAAACTCGAACCTGACCTCGGTGTAGGCGCATTGCCCGAGATCTTCAGAAATCACGTGTGGAAATTCGTTTCGCAGATCAGAAATAAGTTTTTTAGTTTCTTCAGAATTTTCCTTTACTGACACGTCCACTTTCTTGCAAAATGAATTTGCAGGTAATTTACATAAATTGAAAAGCACGATCCAACTCGTACTAAATAAATTCGTCGAAGCTGAAAGAACATAGACTTTTGATTTGAAAGTTTTCTCTCTTAAAAATACGATGCAGCTAAATTTGCCACTGATATATAAATAATTTCAGACAATACCCTAGCTATTTTTGGTACTCGTCATCGATGAACAACCTAACGACAAATCGGGAAGCCGAGTTGGAATTTCGGTTAAATTCCTTGCATCCACTTACGCTCAAATATCCTTTGAAAAGACATTAATCCGTCTCTTCTCTCCAATTATGGGTTATATAATAGAACAGACTGGGTTCTATAGCCTTGGCTGGCAACCAGTCTACTGCAGAAAGCAATGGAAACCTATTAAGGGATAATCTTTTGCCCAATCAGTCATGTCTCTTTTGAGACATGATCGCTCAAAGCGTGTATCATGTATGGTACTTAACAGATTGACTGTTCATTCACAATAGAAATGTCGCTTCCAGTATACAGCAATAACTTCACCGTGTGATTAGTTATTTTCGTATTATGTATTTTCTTTTTCACCCTTTTCAGTTTTGTTCTTGGATGAAACAACATTTGATTCTGATTTAAATGTTTCTTTCTTTGCTATTTATACCAACAGTGAGAGCTGTTATGAGCGGCATAGGACCACTCAAAGCAAACCTTATTCATAAAGAACAGTCTTTTTTTAAAAGCAACTCCAACCCGCAGGTATCACATTGAAATGTTTTCGGTTTATATTCTGCAAATTTGGGTTGCTTTATGGCTTGGACTCGAGAAATGTCCTTATCTTCGATCGGTATATTGTCTCTTTTTACATCTATCAGCCTCTGGTATTCTTCAGTCACCTTCTATAGCGTAATTTGTGTCTTGCTCCATAATTGTCAGAATGCTTAACCTGATGTCATTGTCCTTGCCGCTGTAAGTCGAATGGACGAAGATTAAACATTTTAAACATGTCGATTAAAAGGTCATCTAATTTAAAGAATTTATATTGTGAATTTGCATTGTCTGCATGAGTCACATTCTCCTCTTTTACAACGTTTATATCGCGTATGGAACAAAAAGTCTTTCGTCAAAAATTTCTAAAAAATATCTATTGTCTCCTTGAACGAGATTTCATCCGGCTTTTTAGGTAAAATTAGTTTCGTGTATTTAGTGTTCTCTTCTGTACGTAATTTTTGGACTAACAACGGAATGTTCTCTTCCCCAGATAATTTTTCGCACCTTTTCGAAAGAATCTTCGAGTAACTACAAAGATATGTTATCTGGATCACACCTGAACTCTGATAACGAATTCGATATTTCTTCAGGGTAAAATTTTTTAGCCCCGTTCTTCTGTTGTTTTAGATATTAAGGTTTAACACAATAGCTTAGTTTCTTTTGCTTGTTGTTTTCGTAATTACATCAATTCATGTTGAAAACATATTTGGTGATTTTTCAATTGTTTTTCTGTAACAACTGTTGCTGTAATTATTGTTGCTACTGCTGTTTTAACTAAAGACTAGCAGATAATGCTTTAGTCGATTCCACCAGTTGTTACATTTTTGTTGAGTAATTTCAATGAGTATTTTCAACGTAATTTAATCAAATCCGTAATTACTACTGTTGCATGTTTTTCTCGTTTTGAGTTGGAATCAAATCTCTCAACGCCACTGCTGTAACCTTAAAAGATTTTACAAACAGGCAAGAATATCAACACGTGCGTAGATGAAGGAAGAGAGGTTTATTGTTAAGAGAATACACTACGGTAAGTCAGGGAATTAGCAGGCTAGCAATTGCTGAGCAGCTCAAAGTATCTCCTGTGCTCACTATATATGGCCACTAGTCTAGTATTCATATATCGCCACATAAACAAATGCAACAAAATCTGAACCCTTGATTGTGCCAATGAAATCAAACAGCTTAGATTTCAAACTGCCAAAAAATTCTGCGCAGCTTTTCATGAAGCTAAATTTATATATATATATATATATATATATATATATATGGTATAATAAAATATCAGTTGTTTTTTAAACAACTTTTTAAAAAGGGAAAGGGTAAACATAATATATCTATTCATTTTATTTCTCCACTTCCTAGACAGTTAATAACCAACCTGGTTCCTGCATTGGCAAAAACATATCCGAAGTCAAGGAATTGTATAAGTTTTGCACTCACAGGAATCATCTTCAGTAGGTGATGACCAATGAAGGAAAGGAAATGAGAAGTGTTTTAAGAAGCTTCTTAAGATTTCGAAATTAATGAATTTGCAGTGTACTTTTCTTATAACTCTTGTTCTTTTCTTCTCTACCCAATAAAGTTTTTTCTATTATTCTTTCACTCCTAGTAACTTGTCTCCAAATGGCATTATCTTTCAAATAGTGAAGTAATCAAGAATATATATATTTCTAGACATGTTTTTTAAATAATAATATTTTTCATTTCGGAACCCCGCGGCCGCTTCTTCGATTTTTGTCATGTACATATACTAGCCTAAGAATATTATTGTTCGTGTATACATCGATTTTACTTTTAAATTCAATTGAAATGGTTTATATTTTTTGCGTTTTGTACCACATTCGCTGATCGTAATTTTCTGGTAGTGATTGGAATAACACATACCGACTTTCAGAAACTAAGAAACTATAATGTATTGAGATAGAAAAATAGAACAGAACCCTTTATTATAATTATTTGGGTATATCACCTTCATCCGTTTCGTAGAGACTCTTCTGGTAGTCATAAGTTATCTCCCTGTTAGTTATTTGTTAACCATTGTTGTAGCCTGTTTAGTTGATTAGTTCCTGTGATTTGACACAAATAGTTGTGAGTTCAGTACCAGGCTACAGCAGTAGTGAACGAGTAACTTACAGTGTTAGAGGGAGATAACTCATGACTACCAGAAAAGGCTCTATGCAATGGATGGATATGATATACGACGATGATTGTAATAAATGATTCTGTTCGAAATCCAAGCACCTGAAGAAGGCTGGAGCGTACAACGGCCGATACGTCGTACAAACGGCAACAAATATGAGGACAATAGTCCTAATAATGTAAATACTGTAAATACTACCTCATCTCAGAAATATAGACAGAAAAATAAAATATGAACTTTTGCTTAACCACGATGTAATATTTATCCTTTGTTATGTCTGGAGGAATGTGTGACAATTTTCTCAAGATGGAACACAATAGCTGAAGCAACAGAATGTGTCTCTAAAGACTGATATGCATATTTGTTGCCGTTTGTACGACGTATCGGCCGTTGTACGCTCCAGCCTTCTTCAGGTGTTTGGATTTCGAACAGAAGCATTTATTACAATCATCGTCGTATATCATATCCATCCTTTGCATAGGGCCTTTTCAGGTAGTCTTGAGTTATCTCCCTCTAACACTGTAAGTTACTTGTTCACTACTGCTGTAGCCTGGTACTGAACTCACAACTATCTGTGTCAAATCACAGGAACTAATCAACTAAACAGGCTACAACAATGGTTAACAAATAACTAACAGGGAGATAACTTATGACTGCAGAACACGAGAACAATGAGCAAGATTTATAGAAAATAGAAACGGTCACTTGTAATTAAAATAAGAAATTTCTAGGGCGTATAAAGAGGAAAGGTTTTAAAATTTAACACTCACATATTGAAGGCAGGAGAAGAGAGTTAAATAGCGCGCAATGTAAAGAATTCTCATTCTTTCTTGCAAATGCACGGTAGCGTCGGGAAAGAGAAGAATGGTAAAGAGTAAGAAAATGGCTAAGATCCCTAAAAGACTGGAAGTTCTGGAGAGCCATTATTGTTCACATCCTGAAATGACACGCTATAAAATTGTTGATGGTAGATTATTAGCTTTTAATAATATCTTAAGAAATTATTTGTCTTTTAATGCTTTTAGGATATTTCTTCTTTAATTTTATATTTACATGTTCTGTTGATGTTTTATCTTTCTATCACGTTTAACTAAATATTTTTTTCTGATTTACGTAAACATTTTCCGCTTGTTTTTCATGTCTTTCTTTTCGTTTTTTGTTTATTGTTTTTGCTTTATTATTTTCTTTTTCTTTCTGAAAGATTTTTTTAATTATCTTTTCTTTTTTTAGAATGTTTTGTAGAATTTATTGATTGTAAAATCCGAGAGCCAAGTTCGAATTCTTGTCGATCTCATTAGATTCACTTACATGAAAATACGGAAAAAAGTATTAAACCATTTCTTCTTCTTCATTTATGGGTTAAATTGTAGATCTTTTGTCTTGAAAAATCATTATCTGCAAGATATTATAAATTCTGTATTTACTTGCAAAAAAATAAATATTCTTACAATGAAATCCAATCCGAAAAATATGTTTCGGTTTAGATAGCCCACAAAGGGTTGATAATCCGTAAAGACTCAATGCAAGAAATTATTTTCAGCTTCATTTTCTTTCTTGTATTTATTTCAAGAATATATTCTTATAGAAGATTGAAATCCAAGCCATTCTTTCCACTGGCAAAATGTATAAGATTCGTTTTAATTTATTTTTCTCTAGCTTCGAATCTTGACAATGTTTTACGTGCTGTTTTTATAAGTTTTTCTTTCTTATTTTCTCTTTTCTTTTCATAATTTTTCCTTGAATTATTTTACCCACCTGCTTTCATTAACTTTTAGATCTGTTTTCCTTTTAGAATTGTCCATTTCATCTACCTTTCAAATGATTATCAATTCTCATGTATTTTTAATACACTTCTTTCTATCATGTCTACCTCTCTTTTCGACTCAGAAAAAAAGAACACTCCTTGTTTCTTTAAATCATCTCTTTCTACAAATTCTGCAACTGCTATTTCAAACGCTTTTTCCGTACAATCCTTTATTTTACGTTAAATTACATCTCGTAACTCATTCAGCCTCTTCTTATTATTACTGCATACATTTTTCTTTTCATGAACAAACTGCCGTTTGAACAAACAGACAAAAAGCGAAATATTTTCTTGTTATCTCTTCCTCTTATCCTTCTTACATCTACCAACATTTTTGCAGCCTTGTACGGACATATATTATTCCTTCTTATCTAAATTTTTATCTTTTTCTTTGTGTCTTGGAAACACGTCACTAGATTTGCTTCACAAATTTAATGCATTCTGAATATCAATTGGAATACACCATATCGTTGGACCATCGCTTCGCTACATATTTCATTATTTAAATTCACATAAATATTCGCTAGACTTTCGTTAAGAAAACTTTCTTTTGTCTTTATAAACTTTGTTTAACAGATTAAGGATCGTGTCTCAGATTTGTGCTGGATACTCATCTCAGTTATTAGACCAAACCACTAAACACTGGGGGTCAAATTCATTATGTCTATTTTCTCTCCATTCTAAAACTTTCAGGATTAAGTCTTTCATGACATTTTATGGCTTAAATTTTGCCGATTTTGGTTTTTCTCACCAGACGACAGCTAAAAAAGTTTTCGAAACAATAAAGAGCCAAAAACAAATTAAATTATGATAGCCCATACACTGAATACGTCATAATAATTTAAGAGTTGAAATTAGGAAATTCTTTAAATAACTCATTTATGGATCATTTATAAATCAATATAAGTGATAAGAAAATTGAACATAGATTACGCTGCTTAGAGTATCGCAAATTCCTATAAAACTAAGACATTATCCTGGAATTTCGAATTATGTTCTTAGATAGCCTCATATGAATGCCATGCATAGTGCCAAATGCGTTCAGAAATATCTAAACTGTCAGCATTATACCAACTGTTTTCTAATATCAAAAGTTAAAATGTTTTTCAGTGAGTGAAGCTTAAGGGTCTTGGTGAAGACCAATCTTCTTCAAACTTTGTGGACTGGCGCTACAGAATCAGAAACAAAGAACCTTGCAAAATACCAGAAACCATATCATTTGATGACTTTCAACAGCTGCAACAGCTAAAATGGATAGCACAAGTAACTCGAATAGAAAATAATGAAGTAATAAAGATGCTGACGTTCCACATTTCGTTAACTTAAATTTTAGGAAGGATACTTTCATCGATACTCGAAAAATTGATAATAGCCACTGAACTTGTGAAATGTATTTTGCTGAAAATTTATTTTGAGAGAAAAATTACATAAATTTAAAATTAGAGCAGTACTGTCTGATAAATGCCGAATGTTTCCTTATAAGGAAATAGAAAATAATCTTTCCATTACCATTATTCTCAGACAAGATTATGCAACGATTTTTGGTCTTTGTTGCTATTTAGTGTAAAATACTTTTCTGGATTTCACTATGGTCAGATTTTCGTTTCGGGTTCTCATAACAAATGGCATGTCTCTAGTCATGATCTCGTTCGACTTTTCTTCTGCGTCAAGTAAGAGAACAAAGAGAATTGTTTCGTTTAATTCTAAGCGAAAGCCATTTTTCTACAGAATATCTATTACGGCATGAAAACAATATAGGGTGAAGGCAAAATTCAAATGAACAAATTTTAAAGGCATTTCTTTAATTTTACGAAACATTTAGCTCTGCCAACTGTTGCATTAACATATTAAATGATGTTTGTTTTCATGCAGATATGAATTAGCCATAACGTCTGTTTAAATTAGTTGTATTTGAACTTCGATTTTCATAGGATGTAATTTTACTTTAAACATATTTATTCTTGTAAGATCATTTTCCCATAATTGTTGTTCACTTTTAATAATTATAAGTTGACTTTGCTATCAAGAAGTTGCCGTGGAATAAATTACTTCTTATAAAAAAATTTATTTTATTAAAGATAGTTAGAAAATCAAGAACGAACATTATTAGTAGTAATTTTTCTAATAAACCTTAATGAAAAATTATGTATTTAGTTATAAAAATCAAGTCTGACCAAATGACTGCATATGTTGACAATAATCAATGAAACGAGCTTAGAGAATATTTTCGTAATAACATTTTCTTAATTATACCACCCTCTTGGTCGGAAAACTTGAAAGAAAAATGAAGATTATGTATTTTATTGCTAATTCCCAGTAGTTAGTAAATAGATTTGTCCGATTGGATGGCTAAAATAAAAAGAACCCAGAATCAAGTTGTTTAGCGCTACAAAAGACTTAAACTACAAAGTAACTGTTCCAGACAATAAGAAATATATTGCTAACACGCTGGTGTCACAGACAGGAGAAAGAAGGCTTGGATTATTAAACACACCCGAGATATATTGAATACAAGAGAAATAAAGGCAATCAGGGTGTATGCTTAGAAAGTTGGTTGATTGTGCCGAACTAGACAATTTTTCTCACCCATATCTGTTTGATTTATTTATAAGTCTAACATTCATTTGTGCATTGCATATTGTTGCCACATTTGGTTTGGCACTTTAATTCAAAGAAGAATCTGCGATGTCATTAGTCATGATCTGGCATCTCAGCTTCAATCAAATTCCATCGTCGTTACATAGTTTCCCTGAGAATTTTTTATAAATACTTTAATGGCAATTGTTAAGATGGATTTTTCTTTTTGGTACCTCGAATTTAATCGTTGTACTTGAAGAGCAGGTGATTTTTATCACATCAGTGTTTAAATTGCTAAACTTAATCTATTATAATTATTTATTCTCTCTTTCTGCTAATCTGTGGAAGTCTCTCCGGGCTTTTTGCTTTCCTGTCAGTTACGATCCTCAGAAATATAAATGCAATGTCAATCGTCAGTTTGTTGCTTCCAGAATCCTACACTTTTATTATCCTTTCCACTCATTAATGTTTCCCGGTTTCTTTCACTTTTAATAATACATTTTTTCTTAGTGGCTTTATTGTATTGCTTCAGGTATAAAGATTAAAATAAACTTTTTGAGAAAATGTTTGGCGGAAGGACACAAGTAAAATGTTTGCTAAATGTGTACGTATTGGGGACAGTAACTAAAGAGATCAACTTGCGAACGACATAGACAGTTTCCTTAATTGTTTTCACTTATACCTTCACTATTTCCGAAAATATGAGATAAACATATAAACTATAGAAATTGTTCGATATTTAAACATGAAGCGATGGATGTATTGTCGTCCAAATTAAGCAAATTTGAAAATGACACCGATATTATTAATATTTACAGATATATTTATCGAAATTACATAAAAAATAACTTGTAATGCTGAGGAGTAAATTTATTTTTATAAAATAACCATTGACTTCAGCCACTAACTTCAGATAAGTTTGGAATCACTTTCTAAGCGGTCTTCTTGTTTAATTAGTGAATGTAGCCATAATCCTTCTTTTCAGTTTATCTTTTGTGTTTCAAGCAGTTTTGTTGATCTCTCGCTCAACGAGGCTTCACACATAAAAATCAAGAAGATTTTAGTTTGGGCAGTTAAGTTATCAGATGAAATGACTGATTTGCCAGTAGAAATTGTCTCACAGCCATAATTGGTTTCTCCCGTCCGTGTAACATAGTGTAGAGCCCTGTTGACAGGCATAGGGTCTCCTTGGAGCCACCCTCTTGATCTTGAGCAGTACTAACTTCTCAAGGCACTTGATGCAGCCGTCTGTGTTCTTCCTGATGTTCTGTTGAAATATGAATCGAAGCATAACATCGCCATCACTAATCATCACTCCAAACACCTTTGTAATCATCGTTAGACTCATCCAATTCTTTCTGAATCCTCTGGATTGTCCTCAGATTGACACCCAAATACTGAAATGTTCGTATTCGAGCTTCCAGTGCGAATGCCAAACAGTACTACGTGTCGTTTCTAAATTTTTGGCATCATGGTGCTCTTTTTCTTACAAACGGTACCAAACTGACCTAGTATACTTTACATTTGACAAAATAAAAAATAATTATCGCGCATGCGCGAAATTAAAAAAAATATAATATGGCGACAGTTTACCCATTGCTCCCTGTATATAAGCACTTCTTAAAAATTTCATGACGAAAAGGTTTCAGGGATGCAATAATTTACTCTGTTTCCATCCCACGATTTCCTCTAAGCAGAGCTCCATAATTGAACTCTGCCAGGTGTGACGAATACCATCGTCGTCGAACTTGATGACAACAAGTGCAAGGTAACCTAATTTAATAACCTATAGGAGTAAGGTAACCTAATATGACGGTCAACATCGTATGTAGATGCCAACGCCGTTGTGGTTGACTTCTCTGTTGATGGGTATCAGTCTTATTATCTTATTATCTGCCAAGGAGCAATAATGCCCCGGCACACTTGTGCTAGCGCTGAATCTTTAATGAACATGGTTGAATGAGAATTTATTCTATTGTACAATTCAAAACTAAACGCAAAAAAAAATTCAAAAGAAACTTATCTTGTTTACATTCGAACTCGGACCAATGTCATCGTTGTTTTTTGTTTTCTTTTTATCACGCTCTTTCAATCGTTGTGCCGTGTCGCCTTCTACAGATGTCTCTCGATCGAGATGACCTGGAAGGAATTTCACATTTTTATTTAGAATATAATATTCTCGCTTCAACTTAAATATACAAAGATCTCTCATCAAGATTGTATTTAATACTGCTAAAACATTATTTACCTTTTTTTTTTTCAGTGAGTATAAATTTATACTACATAGCTCTGAGACTAAATAAACAATTACTGGGCAACCAAATTCACGAACCAAATTAGTAACAGTCTATTTTCTTACGAAACACTTGGAAAATGCCGATGGACAAAACAGTCGAAGCGTCGGAATAATATCAAAAAAGAAAACACAATATGAATCTGTTCTATGTACTGTGGTTATTCAGTGCATGACTCTCGACAATTTTCTGTTCTTTATAACAATTAGTACGGTTTATTTTTGCTATTCCTCCTAGTTACCTTTCTGTCAACACTATAGACAATCCCACTAAGTATGTTATATTCTTCTTTCCTTTGACTTTCTTACCTTCCGTACGTCTTGTAAGGTTAAATTTCTCTAAAGAATTTTTCTTTCATTATGTGGCCTGGATATTACAAATGTCTCCTTCTGATTCTAAGCAGTGGTGTACTTTTGTTTTTCCAATTTTCTTAAGACTTTGCAAGTACATTTTCGATCTATGGTATCCCTAGCAACCTTCTGTTAATTCAAGTCTTTTCTTCCATATCTTATAAGAGCCGTACACTTACGTTCTATAAACATTACATACTTTTAGCTTAAGGTCATATAACATTGAATACACCGGTTGTCGTTCGATCACCGAAATTAAGCAACGTTGAGCCTGGTCAGCACTTAGATGGGTGACCGCTTGGGAATACCACGTGCTATAAAGCGTCTATTGACGGATGTACGTTGTGGTGCAGTGGATGTCGGCTCAGAAAGAGACATCGGTGACCCTATTTCGAATTCCAGTTGAATGCCCTGCATTCACTTACGCGGGGAAGGTATTAATCCATCACTTCCCTCCAGTTATGGGTTAAATAACAGGGTAGGACTTGGGACCCTGCCCTTAAACAAATCACAATGAAACTTTCTCCGTCGGGGAGGAAGCTGGCTCAACCCACCTAGGGTGTATGCGGCTTGGACATTGTATTTTCAAGTCTACTAGCTTGTTATTCATTGAGATCAAAAATAGAGTAACATCATAGAAAACAAGATCACCAAATCAAAGTCTATTTTAACTGAAATTTATCATATTAACTCTTGTGAAAAATGAAAAATCCATATTCTTACGTTATAACACTCCATATTCTTAAGTTTTATCACAATGTCAAATACCACGAAAAATGTTTCGTATTTATAATATCATGATGTTTACAGAAGAATAACACGTGTGTAGTTCCTTGAATAAATTATGCTTTACTAAATATCTCTTAATAATGTTTAGAAACAGAGTAGGAATCATTCCATCAAGTTTCGTATTCTCTTGCCTTTCATTTGCACCCATGTGTAAAAATAAGCAGAGGCTCTGTAAGTGTAACCTTATATGGTTTAACCCACTTTTAATCGAAATCTTCTAAGGAATATCGGAATAATTTTCTTGAACTTAAATCATAAGTACTTTAAACATGCTCCAAAAATAAAAAGATTTTTCACAAAAATAATGTTAAGATCAGCTATAGCAGTGTTAGAAACATCGATAAATCTATATCACAGCATAAGAATATTATATTAAACAAATACATGGCCAACCCACACAATAAATGTAATCTTTTAAAAGCTGCATAATAAAGCACTGTCTGCCCTCTAAACGGCATATGTATGTTTTAAAATATTGCATACCGAGCTATCATTTTTCCGCTCATAATTTTAGATTTTATTTTAGTTCCACTGAAGTTCCTTCAGAAATTCGTTTCAACCATCATCTGCCGACTTTAAGCAACATAAAATAGAAAATCAGCACTGCTCTCTCTCTCTAAATATTTATGGCAATTAGAGAAAAATAATAAGTCATCATTTATCACCTGGGAAATCGTAATAAAAGTTAAATTTTATAAATGGAAAGGAAATAGATGTAATTTATTCCTATATTTAAAAAGTAGTTAACTTAAAACTTTTGAATATTCCTAGCTTAAATAAGAGAAATTAATTGATGATTACATGTGGGCATAAAAACAAATATCTATTTAAATATGTTGATCTTGAGTAATTTTTTTAATATCGATTAAGTTTTGTACATTGTGATGCAGTGGATATCTGCTAGGAACGAGAAATCGGGAAGCCGATTTCGAATTCCAGTTGAATTATTTGCCTTCACTTCCGCGCAAATACCCTTGTATTAGTCCGTCTCTTCCCTCCAGTTATGGAGAGAAAAGACGGCTATAGTTTGGGTTCTACAGCCAAGCCAAGGCTATAGAACCCAATCAGGACAGATTGGGTTCTATAGCCTTGGCTTGGCAACCAGTCTACCGCAGAAAGTAATGGTAACCCACTGCGGGATAATCTTCTGCCCAGTCCGTGATGTGCCTTTCGAGACATGATCGCCCAAGCATGTATCACGTATGGCAATTGACCGACTGATGAACTGAAATTTTAATATAAATTATAAAGAAAATCCAAACCATTTTATATTACGCTAAAAATTTCGTTTAGAACTGAAATTACAACACCAATCTTTTTTCTGAATGTCATATTTTCTGCCGTTAGAATTAGCAACTCGACTCTTTCAAACAAAAAAAAATCGACAAATACAGATTTTGTGCCGTGAAGATAAAATATTAGCTTAAGGGAGAACGAGAGATTCCGTTTCAGAAAGAGGCGATGATTGCTCTCCCGATCGGTTTTATTTTATTTTATTCATTTCTTGTCAATTAAGTTGCAAAAACCTAACAACTGATGCATAAGTGACTGGACGCTTCGGATTAAGGATTAGATTGACGCGCTTCATATTTATGCATGTCCCCCTTTTTCATGGAGCGTCTCTTCACTCAATTGTTCTCTCTCTATCTCTCTATCTATCTCTATCTCTCTCTCCTTTTTTGAAAATATTTAAGAAGTGACAAGTTTCCTTGAAAATATTTTTATTTATTTTTTCTTGAAAATATTTAGAGAAGTGACAATGGTAGTGTGGTGTGGATTTGTTTGAATCCGATATGCGAGGGTAAGATTGATAACGCTTCATATTTTTCTTTAGGATTTCCGCAAATATATAGTTGAAGCACTAGATCAGATGTTCCAATGTAAGGGCGAATAGTGAAAGATACATTTGTCTAGTACGTCACCCTTGTCCAAAGTTCCGAGCAGCAAACCTAGCATTTGACTCGATATAATAATGCTAACACACACACACACACACACACACACACACACACACACACACATATATATATATATATATATATAAGTGGGAGACATTAGACTGAGAAGATAAGATAAGCTTCTCGTTATCAAACTGAGAGATTCACTATTAGCTCAAGAATAAATATATGTAAAGAACTTAATATATTTCGAAGATCAGTGATGAAAATTAGAACAACAACAACTATAATAATAATAATAATAATAATAATAATAATAATAGTGTGCCACATGACTGGATTTTAAAGACTTTAAATATATACAAGATATCGCCCGTCATCATCAATTTCATCAAACAGTGCATGTCTATATGGAAAACAACCCTTTACCTCAATCATATAAATGGAACCTATAAGTCTGATGAAATAAACATCAAAAGAGGTATATTTCAAGGTGATTCTTTATCTCCCTTACTATTCTGCATATCATTAATAGCACTAACCAGTCAACTTAATAAGACAGAATGTGGTTATAAAATAGGACAAAAGAAAATAAGCCATCTATTTTACATGGATGACTTGAAGTTATATGCTAAGAATGATAATGAGCTGGAAGGTCTTCTGCAAACTGTAAAATGCTTCAGCGAAGACATTGGAATGAAATTTAATTTGAATAAATGTGCTAAAGCTACAGTTTTACGTGGATCAATACAAGAAACATCCTCAATTAGCCTAGACCCTGCTGTAACAATAAAAGAATTGAAACCAGAAGAAGCTTATAAATACCTAGGTGTAAATGAGAGCGAAAACATTCACCATAAAAAAATGAAAGAAATAGTGCGTAAAGAGTACTATAGAAGGCTACGAATGATATTAAAAACTGAATTAAATTCACAGAACAGACTTATGGCCATTAATAGCCTTGCAATCACAGTTGTCCAATATAGCTTTAACATCTTAAACTGGACTCTAAACGACATCAGGCAAATGGATGCTAAAACAAGAAAGCTTCTTTCTAAGCATAAGATGCATCATCCAAAGGCTGATGTAGACCGTCTATACATACCCCGCAAAGAAGGTGGAAGAGGTTTTATTCAGCTGGAATTGTCATAAAAGACAACAACTATTGGCTTACTAACATACATAGAAACAACAAAGGATTGGATGATACAATTAGTAAGGCAACATGAAGAAAGAAAGAAAAAATGTTCAATAATAAAAGAAGGCAGTAAATTCAAACAAGATTTACAGTTAGTAGATTCTGTAGAAAAGCAGAACGGAAGCCAAGAGCCGACTATTGCGGCAAAGAATATGAAAATGAAAGCCAAAGATAAAGCTCTTGAACAGATGAAACAGCGCTGGCAAGACAAACCTCTGTATGGCCAATATCCAGTACGTGCCAATAAATCCAATGTTGACAAAGTTAATACTCATCGATGGTTACGTGCATCTGGATTAAAGTCTGAAACTGAAGGCTTTATTCTTGCAGCACAAGACCAAAGTCTTTTCACGAGAAACTTTCAGGCAAATATTATGCATAATAATAAGGAAACAATAGACCACCTAATCTCAGGCTGTTCTGTGCTTGCCCCAAATGAATATAAAAATCGCCACGATAGAGTTGGGCAATATTTACACTGGGTAATATGCAAACATTATGGAAAAGCTGTAGGCAAACACTGGTATGAACATCACCCAGCACCGGTTACAGAAATAGAAGATGTAACCATTCTATGGGATTACACCATCTACACAGACAGAAAAATTGAAGCAAACAGGCCAGACATTATTGTTAAAAACCAGAAGGAGAAAACTTGTCTATTAATTGATATGGCTTGTCCAGCGGATTGTAACATAGCAATCAAGGAATTTGAAACACTGTCAAAATATAAAGACCTGGAAATTGAAATAGAAAAAATGTGGAAATTGAAAACAAGAGTTGTGCCAGTGATAGTAGGTGCACTTGGAATGATAAAAAATGGAACAAAACAACACATTGAAAGAATCCCTGGAAACCCCAGCTTAAGAGACATACAAAAAATTGTCTTATTAAGTACAGCCCACACACTAAGGAAAACCTTATCTATGTACTGCTGGGGATGATAGGGAAGATAGAAAAACATGAAATGGAGCCATAACAACAGGCCACTACCTGCCTTAGGTCTCTCCGCAGACTTGGTTGGTAGTGAGACCAAAGCAGAAATCGAAATATGATGAAAAATGACATAATAATAATAAGTTTGTAACATAGCAACCAAGCAATTTGAAAAACTGTCAAAATATAAAGACCTGGAAATTGAAATAGAAATAATGTGGAAATTGAAAACAAGAATCGTGCCAGTGATAGTAGGTGCACTTGTAATGATAAAAAATGCAACAAAACAACACATTAAAAGAATCCCTGGAAACCCCAGCTTAAGAGATATACAAAAAATTGTCTTAAGTACAGCCCACACACTAAGGAGAACTTTGTTTATGTAACGCTAGGGATGTTTGGGGAGATAGAAAAACATAAAATAAAGCCATAACAACACACCACGACCTGCCTTAGGTCTCCCCGCAGACTTGGTAGGTAGTGCGACCATAGCAGAAATTGAAATAAGATGAAAAATGACAACATAATAATAATAAAAGAAATATGGAAAAGTCAGACAGAATATCAAATGTTGACGCTACATCCAAACGAATATACAATGATACAGCTAAAAAAAAGCATTTCTTTGAAATGAGTATCCAGAACACAACAATGCCAAGAACATACATTTTTGCATTCATACACTTCATCATCATCCTAGTTTCTTAAAAGCCGTCGTCAGTATCAAAATATAAAATATTTCTACAATTCATGATGGTCTGACAACATTCTGCTATTTTCCATGCATATACGTTCCAGCTGGTTGATAGTGCTAATTATGAGCGAGCGGCTTGATAGCAATTGTTTGAATTCTGGAAGTGAAAAGAGCTTTGATCTTCTACTGAATTGACAGGGTTCAATTGTGAGACGCTATAATTAACGACGAGTTTCAGAGCATTATTTGACTCTTCTCTCTCTCTCTCTATCTCCATATCTCTCTCTCCCCCTCTCGCTTTTTCTCTCTCTTGCTCGGTCATTTTTAGTCAAAATTTATTTTGTGAAATGCATTATAGTTTGGGTTGAAGGATAACAGATTCCAGGCATTCGATTAGGGTTGGGAAAAATTTAAGTAAAATGTCAAAAAGAATAAAAAAATTGAATAAATAAATTTAGTGAAAAATATAATGCTAAATTTATGATAGCTTCAATAAAACATATATATTTAGACAACAGGCAGGTTCTTGCAATATTTCTTTTTATTGGGTCTATTACTCTACTCAGTACTAAATCTAAGTACACGTCATATTTCCGGACATTGAAACAAACAGTTAACTCCCTTTTTTATTAATTGTATGTAAATATTTCTATAAGGTGGATTTGTATTTTTACACACAATAACAGTGATTGGTTGAAATTTTAATCCAATATATATCCTTATCACAACAATTACTTTCAAATATATTGATTTTTTAATCCTTCAGATGCGACGGACAATTCTATTCTTTCCTTTTATCTCAAATTATACATTTTGTACCTGTAGTTTTCCCATGATTCCAAGTGCTCCGATCTGCGCATGACCTTACATTTTTTGCCAGACATTTCTTTTTCCTTCCTGCAGAAATTAAATATAAGTTTTTCTTTTACTTTTTGGCCCTCATTTCTCCCCAGGTAGATACACATCTACGATCAGGGAGATAGCCCATTCCAGTCCGCATGGCAGTCCAGAGCCTACGTCATTCAGTTGGAAAACTTGTTTTGGCCACGGACACGTGACTGCTGATTCCGTTTAAGGAAACTCCTAACAAGGCCTTTGACTTCACCCAAGAAAACAATTTAACTTTAATTTAATTTTTTGTTATCCCAACATTGGCTGCATACATTACTATAGGTTCCAGTCTACTCCAGCAGGCTAGAGTTTGATGACTGTTGAACCTACAAGATCGTTTATCCTTTCTTTGACATGTCTTATTTTTAATCCCATTAGGTATATACATATTGCCCTTAGAAGAAATTGCCTTTAAAAATCGATATAGTCTCGACTGCTGCGTCCATGTTTGAAATAGAAGACATGGTAACAATAGCACTCGGTGTAATCGTCTCCATTATAATTAAAACTGTTTGGTATTTTTGTATATATATATATATATATATATATGTGTGTGTGTGTGTGTGTGTGTGTGTGTGTGTGTGTGTGTGTATTCCCCTTCTCCACGCTCATTGAGAGAGTTCATTATTTTACTATTTTTAAAAAGAATGATATTGCAATATTTACTCGTAAAAATGTCTTATATTCCAAGTTGTGTGTTCAGCTTTAAGTAATAAGTGTTAACAATCTGTATAATTAAGTGAAATGTCTTTTAGAACAATGATAATTATTACAAATCAGTTATGCTTGATTAGGGATATAATGAATAGTTTAGATCTTCTAAACTTCAATTTAGTAAACTGTTTGACAGTTGGTACCAAAAAGTGTTACAATTAATATTTTACTCTTGTAATGTATATATTAACTATAGCTCAATATTACAGAAATGAAAATAATACTAACTATACTCAACTGGTTAGCAGTTTTCCCATTGATTAAGAAGATGCCAATTATTTTTACTTTTACATTATGAGAGAAGATAGTTGTAATTGGAGATGAATTAAAGGAGATATTCTTAAACTATTCTCTTTTTTAAGTTGTTTAAATTATATATTTCGGATTCTACTGTTACATTGGATGACTAGAAAAGTCTGATTCTTTTAGCAGATAAATGTTTGTGGATTATTGGTGCAAATTGAAGCAACGTTGGCATTTTTTAAGTTTTCATAGCCTTTAGGGGACTCTCTCCAGAGGAAATGATTTGGAAAGTGTGTATCTTTCCACAAAACTATGAAGATATTGGTAAGGTATTCCTTTTTCTGGGAACCGTTCTTCTGTAAAAATTTCTTTCATTTTCTGTAGAACATTTCATTCTGCACAAATTGCTTTCATTTTCTCTGGAACGGTTCTTGCTGCAATTTTTTTCATGTCCCTTGGAAAGTTTTCTGATGCAAAAATTAATTTCACTTTTGATAGAACGGTTGCTTCTACACAAATTGCTTTCATTTTCTATGGAACCGTTTCTTCTGCACAAATTATGTTCAATTTCTTTGTATCGGTTCCTGCTGCACAAATTGCTCTCGAGACGATGTTAAGGTTGTTATTTTTCAGCCCTCGTATGTGGTCTCGGCATTTTATTTTTACTTTTAGTTGTCTTTGATTTAAATATTTAGATTACATAATGAAGAAAACAGTTTCGCTAAGTTTAACATTCTTAGGATATCTTTAAATGATTACCAGAAAAACAGTTAGGTGAGATAGCAACAAGGTAAACATCAGTAAGTTATACAAAGGACAGAATGTTTCGCATAACCATGATAACTTACGCTATGAAAGGCCACGTCACATAGAAAAAGAAGAGTATCATGCATCAGTTTACGCCTCCCATTCAAAGTCATATCATTTTCTACATACTGGAATGTCCAATCATTTCTGGTGGCCCTACCAGGATTTATTATCGATCGGCACAATTTTAACGATATAAGATACGCATTTGATACTATATTGCTGGGAGACACAGAAAGAAAGCTACATCATCTGCTAAATTATGTAGTAAATGATAGCAAGAAAAATGAACAAATTACCTGTTGTAATAACATAGAATCATATTTGTCAGCAACCTTTATTATGATCACTGGGGTATATCATTATCATTCCTTGGGCAAACCCATTCTGGTAATCATCTCCCTTTAATTTAATTTCTAAGTAATCTATTGAACAGGTGTAGAGGCTCATCCCTTGTTTCCTGTTTAGGATGTGGTTTCCGGCTTTCTCTTTTCCAATCTTTTCACTCTTACGTAGCCCCCTGCACACCAGAGGCCTTACCGCCTTGGCCAGGGTGATATGATTAAAAAAAATTCTGTTCACCACTACTGTGGCCTGGTATTGAACTCACAACACTAGAACTAACCAACGTTTATATCCAGTGTCATGCGCCCTTAAGGACAAGAGCAAGTGAATTTCTGGGACTTACAAACCTAATGTTTCAGTAACCTTATTTTACCAGAGTTCATATTGCAATTTCTGATGTTAATGATTTTCTCTAGCATTTTTTTGCAAGAGCTCATATTACAATAATTTTTGGCGCAAATGATTTCTCTAGCACACCGTATTATTGGCTCCCATATTGTATTCATTTTTATGCTTGGTCGGCTTAGGAGATTTTTGTAACCTAGCATATGCTCTGATTCCTTCAATTTACGTAGTTTTCATTGGCGTTCTATCTATTATTTCATCTTCATCTCGCATGGGGATTTGATCCACATTCTCCTTCTATATATAGTCAGTTACTAAAGGGTAATAAAGGGTTCGGTTCGAAAGTTCCTAGCACCTGAAGAAGGCCCAAGCGTACAACGCACAAAACGTCGTAAAAATGACAACAAAGATGAGGACAATAGTCCGAATAATGCAAATAGTGTAAATATTGTATTCTTGCAATTGGTGCTTAGTCTTTTCTTCTTGTTTTCCCTCAGTACTGCTTGTACTAATTCTCATATCACTTTTCGGCCTACTATCAACATTGTGTCGTCTTCATATGTTATGTTGTTAGAGTTATTGATTCCAATAATGAATCCTAAGAGAACCTCTATTGTTTTCAGTATCACCTCACTCTAAAGGTTGAATAAATCTGGGAAAAGCATTCTTGTCATACATACTTCTAGAGAAGTTTACAAAAAAGTGAAAAGAAAGGACAAAGCATAAGCCTAAAAAAAACTGAACGTATGGTCATCAACAAAAAGAGGACCCCAATATGCGAACTACAAGTCGACGAATCTAAAGCAAAACAAGTAAAAAATTTCAATACCTATGAAGTGTTTTGACAGAGTATGTAAAGTGCAACATGGAGATCCAAAGAGGCATTGGCATGGCTAAAGACGCATTTCAAAAACTAACCAGGGTACTGAAAGACAGGAGAATCTCATTTGAAACAACAAAAAGAGTGCTGGATTGCTATGTGATATCTGTCCTTCCGTATGGTAGTGAATGCTGGACGATTATGTTGAGGATGCCATGGACGGAGCACGTGTGATACGATGAGGTATTAGAAAGGATGCAAACGAGAGTAAAACTGATACTAAATATCAGGAAGACACAGATGAGGTTTCTGGGATACGTAATGAGGAAGGAGGGCCCGGTGAACTTAATACTCGCAGGCTGGATAAATGTAAAGAGACAGGAAAAAGCAGCGCGAGACGTATATGTCTGAGCAAATGTTTGGTGGATCGGGGATTGGAAGAGATACCAAGGGAAAAATTATTGAAAGTGTCAAGTGAGAGAGCCAAGTGGAAGTCCATGATCGACTACGTCATGAAATGACACAGCACAAGAAGAAGTAGAATATTTACTGAATTATTCTCTATATGTGGCGTTTTACTGCCAGGATAGTTTCCAGATTATATTCATACCCTACCCAAATATGTCAAGGTTAGCTAGTATTTCAAACAGATCTCTCTGATGTACTTTATCAAGCAAGTACTTTGTCAAACAGAAACAGAAGTTTAAATACTACAGAATGTTTTTCACAAACATTGAAATGCTTGACATCACAATCCAAAGATTCATTTCTGTGACAAAAGTATACATTTCGAAAGCTAATCATTACTAAAATATAGAAAATTTTATTTGGAAACAACGTAAAGAATGTTAAACGGCTATGTAATATCAATCTTCTCATGTGGCAGTTAATACTGTCCAATTGACTTATAGATGAAGAGAAACAGGAGGCAAGACGAATGTCAATCTACAGAAAGATAGTGGGAATTCCATAGAAATAGTGTTCAAACAACGACGAAATCTTAAAGAAAATGGAAATTTATAACAGGTTTCTAGCAAGGATAGTATTACGTCTTGCTTAGGCTTCTCACCCTGACATCCGTTAGAAATACCTTTGTCTGAAACAAGCTTGGTATATATCAGTTTGGAATGAGAAATCAGAGAGCCGAGTTTCAATTCCAGTTGAATTCTTTGCATTCACTTAAGCTGGAAAGTGAATTCTTTCCATTCACTTAAGCTTCTACTTCTATATGGATTAAATAACAAGACAGATTGTGTTCTGTATCCTTGGTTGGCAACCAGTCTAAAGAACAAACTAATGGCAACGAATTAATACCTTTCCCAAAAATATTTGTGCGTAAGTGAATGCAAGAAATTCAACAGGAATTCAATTCCAGTTGAATTCCTTGCATTCACTTACGCACAAATACCTTTGGGAAAGGTATTAATCCGTCTCTTCCTTCTAGTTATGTGTTAAATAATAGCGCAGATTGGGTTCTATAAACTTGGCTGGAAACCAGTCTACCACAGAAAGCAATGGCAACCTACTGCGGGATAATCCTCTATCCAGTCAGTCTTGTCTTTTTGAGACATGATAGCTCAATGCGTGTATCGCGTATGGAACTTAACTGACTGACGGAGGGAAAACCTTCCGTCCATTCAGTCATGCCTCTTCCGAAACATCATCGCCCAAGCGTGTATTAGGTATGTTAATTAACTGACTGAGACTAGTTAATAGCTCTGACCAGGAGTGTATTATGTACTTTTATAACATACCCCATTTGAGATTTCATTTTATTAGTCAATATTCTATTTTATTTTTAATATTCACCCATACTCTTTCTGGTAAATTTCACCAACATGCTGATCTTTGCATTTTTATAATTTGGCTCAACCTTTATTTTTTACATACATTTCTTTTCGTGGTACTTGTACGTTCAACAAATTTTTCGTGTGTTGGTACATCAAAAGTACAATACATTGCTTGCATAGGTTCTTCATTTCTTGTGGGTCTATCTTCAGTAAACCTCATTTTTAAATGACTGCAATGTCTTTTATTTTTCCATCTTTTTTTTTTCCTTTCAGCACATATAAAATCTTTTCAGTCCCTGAAATTATTACGATACATCCTGCAATACTTTGCCATGTTATATACCCTGAAAGATATGTTATCCATTTATTATTTTTCTGATCTGGTAACAACTTGTCGACCACCGATTTAATTTTTATTGCGGACGTCAATTTTGCAGGCAGTATTTTTTAGGGTGTATTGAGATTAGGCGTTATCCGCTATACTCTAAAGAATCTTTGCAGTGATTCTTCGCTGAATTTTTCATTAATTGCTTAGTTCAAAGATCTCGTAAACGTACCCGCACATTGTTCAACTTTTGCGTTTTATGTTCAATCAAGAATATTTTACAAAAATCTTCAAATTCGTCAACAGTGAATTGTGTACCGTTATGCGTGACTATGGTATTTGGAATGCCATATATTAAAAAAAGTGTGTGTATAAAAAATTAATATAAACGTAGATATTTTTTCTTTTTTGTTTTTTTCACTGACAGATTTCAAGCTACTCAGTAAGCTATGCATTAACAAATATAATGTGATCTGTTTGTCAGACCTACGAAATCTATGTTCAGTCTTAACTACAGGGTATATGTCTTTAGTCAATGTTGTAATTTCCTGGTAAGAGCTTTGCTGCCAGAGCACAGGTTTTTACTTATTTTTCAATAGCTTGGTGTATTTTGGTTTAATATACATAGTTTCTCATAAGAGATTTAATCTTTGAAATTCTTCCAAAAAACACTTTGAAAATCATTTAATAGCCGCTTTTACGCATTACTACTCTTTGTGCTAACATCATTACTGGGTCACATGGCGTGTAAGCGTACAATTTTTAATTACGTTCTTTCATATTTCGTACTTGTTTTTCTGCAACAAACTGTTGTTGTAGATCAGCTAGCACTTCTTCAGCACTCTAACCGATGAACTGGCTCATATGTTAAAAGATTTTACGTCTATGTATTTAAAAGGTAGCTTTTAATAAGTTGAGACAAGCAGACTAATATTCGGACTGATGTGCTTCGTAGGATATTCAACATTTACACTCTCCTATCTTCTGCTTATAAGTTTTTTGTTAATTGTTTGTAATTTATTGTTCTGTATTTTTTGTATATATCCGTTAGCACCGGATACTTTGCTGAATAAATATATTAAGTAATCATTTATCTCTGTGTATTTATTCACATCAACGGTACAACACATTGGGGACGACGGATTCGAGAAATAACAACTAAAACAACAGATTGGTGAATATGAATTACGACAAGTAAATATAAAACGCAACTGTAGAGAAAAAATGCTATTCAACGATATCAACAAAGGACGAACAAACACACAGAAAACTAAACTGGAAGTATAAATTAACAAATGCTACTCACTTACTTAAATGGAGGATGTTAAAAAGTTGCATTAAAAACAAGAAATTGTACGCAAGCAGGAACAAGAAGACTAAGAAAGATATCGAGAACAAATCGAACGACAAGAAAAAGATTTTCAAAATTACTTTAAGCTTTCTCAAGAAGAGAAAATGATCCATGCAGTTCTAGTATTTTTCTCAGGATTCCGTAATTTTTTATACATACTATATGAAGAAGTCAACTTCGGGCATATTTTCGGAGATATGAAGAAATATTCAAAAAATACTGGGCAACATAGTCGTATGAAAAAAGGTCCGACTATTGCTTGATAAATCTGGCTCGGAATATACGCTAATTTTATATTTCCAAGACATCCTGGAGAAATCTCCTTCCAGGAAATCATACAAGTATTAATAAACGTAGTTTATGAGTTCACTATTAAATACAGGTTGGCAGGGTTTTAATCTTACAAACAAAGGAATTGAAGGTTACACAACTTTATCCAGTTTTGTTAACAAAGAATGTGAAAAGTTTAGATTGAATTAAATGGCACCAGATATGTTTAAATGCCTAATTTTTATTCAAGGACTGACCTCAGCAAAAGATGCAGGAATAAGTTATAGATTGCTAATGAAATTAAAACAAGACCAAACGATCACACTTCAAAATTCTACTGAAGAATGTCAAAGTATTTTAAATTTAAAAGCAGACACGGCCATACTTGGAGAACGAGATGTGTCCCATATTTGCTCAATCAAGAATAAGCAACAAGGAAATAAAAAAAACACTTCTTTTAAAATTAATCATTATTTTGGTTGTGGTGAATTATATTTATTTAAAAATTTATCTTTTAATAATTAAGAGTGGCACAATTGTGGGGACAAAGAACATACATTTTCTCACTGTAGAAAGAAGCTGAAATGTAAAGAGAAAAATGGAAATTTTGTCTATTGCACTATTGAGAAAAAAAAGCAGTCAAATAAATGAAAAGAAAACATGTGAATGTTCAAATAAATAATAAGTCAAATTTCAATTAGACACGGGTTCAGAGTTGACAGTAATAAACGCTGAAACCTGGAAGAGAATCAACAGACCAATATTAATCACTTCTAAAAAGAAATTGCCAGAGGTGCGACAAGTGGAAAATTAAAATTCTTGCGCGAAATTGTCATAAACGCTTTTCTCTCAGGGAAAGAGAAAAATTAAAAACATTTTTCATGGATCGATCGCAAAACCTATTTGGAACACGGTGAATGGAATCGTTCGAATGGGTCAATCTACCAATAAACATGTTTTCTAATAATGTAGATGGATCCTCAACAAACACCGAAAAATTAAAAAGGGAAATCAAATCAGATTTTCCCAAAGTTTTTTCCCAAAAGTAAAAGCAAAGTTTAAATTAAAAGAGAATGTGACATCAATATTTCGACCAAAAAAGCAAGTACTCTTGCGGCACTGGACGATTTTGACAAAGAACTTGAACGGTTGGAGAAATTGGGGATAATGGATAAAAACGATTATAGTCCCTGGCCAAGCTCAACCGTATATATAAAAAGGAATGCAACAAGATTATTCGACAGAGCTAAACGATTGCTTAAATCAAATTAATTATCCTCTCTCATCAGCAGAGTTTTTGCGAAACTAAATGGAGGTCGTATATTTTCAAATTTGGATTTATTGGAGGGTTATCGGCAAATAACAGTCAAGGAAAAATGTGCTGAAATGCTATCAACACACAAAGAGATATACAAATTTAGTAGACTACCTTTTGGAATAAAGGTAGCTCCAGCAATATTCTAGCATTTGATGGACACTACGTTCAGTGGGATAGATTTTCTAATTAAATATATCTAGACGTATATGAATAAAGATTAAAACCCAAGGACTTGCAAGACATATAAAGGAAGTTTTCAGAAAAGTAAAAGACTTTGGATTTAAGCTGAGTATAGAAAATGCGATTTTTTCTTACCAAAAATGATATATTTGGGACAGATTATATACAAAAAATCTAAGTGCCCTGAATGTAGCCATACGGGCGGAATAAAGAACATGTCCGCTCCAACAAATATATTGCCCCTACAATCATTGCTTTCCAAGTCTCCCTATCCCTGGTGGCTCTTAGCATACTTTCTATTGTTACACCACGTAAGCCTCTTTCTGTCATCCACCTGAATATACCCTTCAAATATGTTATTCGTTGCTTTCCTCTGTCTCTTTTTACCTTTATCTGGCCTGTTAGTATCAGGTTCTCCAAGCCGCCCTTCCTCATTATATGTCCTATTAACTTCAGCTGTCTCTTCCTGACACCAAGTATTGATATTTTTTCGTTGCCATCCCTTCCAAAGCCTCATCATTGCTCACATGATCGATACATGAAATCCACAGCATCCTTCTGTAGAACTACATTTTAGTTTCTTCAAGTTTTTCCTTCATTTTTTATGATATTTTCCAGCATTCACTGCCATACTGAAGAACTGACATCATATAGCAATCCAATACTCTCTTCTTTGTCTCTATCAAATTGTTCCTGTCGCTACTCAGCTTCTGGAACGCGTATTTTGCCATGCCAATTCGCCTTCGGATCTCTATGTAGCACTCTCCGTCTTCTGTTAGAAGACTTCCTAGGTTTTACCATTTTTGTACCTGCTTGATTTTAGTATCCCCCACAGCAAATATATTCCGAATATACACACATTAAAAGTAGCATTAAATCAACAACTTACAAAAAGACGCAAAGTGGAACGAAGGAATGAAATTTCTCATAATGGATTAGATCTGTTGGTATGGCATGGACAAAGGAATTGAAAATCTTGTAAAAAATAGCAAAACACATGAGTTGGCAGCAAAGGCGCCACTTGTAAAATCTTGTCCCTGGCCAAAGACGAATAAACCATGGTAAAGTCTACACTTTATGCTGACTCAATAAAGTAGGCTTATTAACACATCACTCAATAAATTCCTGATCTAACTAATAAAACAGGAACTTTTAGGCAAAATTCGACTTTATTCATCAAAATAGTCTCATTCGAGAGTGATACACTAATTCCAACTCTTTAACAATTCGATGCGTTTTTTGTAGAACGATTTGTGATTGGCCTCAAAATACGCTTCACTTTCCGATATTACTGCTTCATTTGAGCCAAATCTCTTTCCCTGGAACATTATTTTGAGATCTCCAAATATCCAGTAGTCACGGGTGGCCAGATCTAGAGAATAAGGTGGATTCAGAATGCAATTTATTTAGTTTTGCTACTGTTGCGATCGACTTGTGATACGGAGTGTTGTCTTGGTAAATGATCACTTTTTCTTCTTCATTTGTGACCGTTTTTGGCGATTTCTTCCTTCAAACGTACCAACAATGCCATATAATATTCGCTATTGATGGTTCTTCCTATCTCAAGGTAATTGATTCACAAAATACGGAGGCCAAAACCTTGTCTGCTGATGCTTGCGCCTTTGGTCGTCTTGGACGGCTTTCACCTGCTGCTGCCCACTCAGTTGACTGCCGATTTGATTCCAGAGTGATGTGATGGATTCATGTTTCATCCATGTCATCCAGTGGACATACAATTTCAAAGGGGATGATGCTGCAGAGTAGCTATCACCCTTCAGTAATTTAACCTAAGAACCGTCTCATAGCCGGAAAGTTTCTATGAGTGTGTATTTAAAGGGTCGTTTTTAATAAATTTCGTCAATCAAATTAATATTCCGATTGAATTGCTTCATTGGCTATTCAGAATGTAAAACTCCTCTCTTTCGATCATGTTTTGCCGTGTTGTTTGTAAATTACTGTCCTATATTCTTTGTATATATCCAATAGCACCGGATAATCTGATAAATAAATATATTAAGCACTCATTTTTCTCTGTGCATCATTCACATCGCCGATACAATACATGTTTTGTACTTCTTTTACTTTTATTTCTTCCAGGTTCAACGAGAATTCTCCTAAACCATTGCATAATTTTTTTTTTTAATTTCTATTTTACATTTCAGTTCTGCAATATCAGTGTCTTTAAACTGTTTAGTATTTTTTTATCAGTCTTAATCATCTAGTCGTATGGATTTTTGGGACGGTTGTTATTCTATCTATCTGTTATTCTATCCTAAAATCGTGATTTAATAAGATAATAACCCGGCATTCTAATCTATTCGTTGTATTCGTAGGAATTTCTTTTTTCGAAAAATGAATTGATAATCGTATTATGTGGACTGTCTGGAACCAAAAACTTTCCGTTTACAAATTTTTGAAAAATTTTATAAAGTTAATTGAAAATAAAAATTCCCACGCTTCTTTTTTGATTTGGCTGTAGTTCTTCTTTTCTACTGGTAACAGCGAACAAAAAGTATGTGTTAGAGTTTTATGTTACCGTCATCATATTTATGCAAAATCAATGTTCTTACACCATAATCACTAGTATCTGAAGCCAGTACATCTTCTGCTTTTGGATTGTATTGCACTAATAATAAGAATGACGTGATTATTTTTAATTTCTTCAAACGTCTTCTGACACTTATCAGTCCAGTTCCACTTTACGCATTTAAAACAAATTTTTCAATTGTCAAATTCTGCATATTAACTATATACATTTGATGTTAGTTTGCTAGTCCTAAAGATGCTGGTAATCTAGTTACGTTTTTTGAGATAGATTTTTAATTTTACTTGACTTGACGACCATTTTTCTCTATGATTTGTCCTAGGTACTTGATTTTAGGCAAAGACAAATCGCAGTTTACCCACTAAGTTTGAGTATGTAATCTCATATATTTTAATATTTGTTTTCACATGCATGATATACTGTCCATTAGCTGAACCATAATTTATATACCATCCAGATAAGCAACTGCGAAATCATAATATGCAAGCATAGTATCCATAGCTCGATGAAACATAGCTGTAGCAACTTTTATCGCAAAAGGATGTTGGTTGATCTTCTGAGCTAGCAACTATAAATACAATCACATGTTTTTATTTATAGTTGTTAATTCAGAAGTTTCTTTTTAAAAATTTTTAAGTAAATACGCTTCATAAAAATCCATTTTCGAAAAAAAAACTTTCCATCGTTTAATTTCCCAAAGATTTTCTCTGGACATGATAATTGGTATTTATGGGGTTCTAAACACATGTTTAACCCTGGCTAAAAATCAGAACAAACACAAATTTTGTTATTGTTGTCTTTACATACACTGCTGGTGCTGCCCATTTTGAATGGTAAATCGTTTCAATTACACATATTTTTTAAAAGTCTGTCTAATCTATCGTAGAATTGATCCAATGTTGCGAATGGTAGGTTAAGTTTCGATTTAAAAACTAAAATTGACCTTTTTTCACTTTGAATTTCATTTTGATTTTGGAAAACCGAACCCAGTTCATCCGAAAGACCATCCAGAAAGCATTTTTTCAGTTATTCCTTTAAATTGTCACTCTCTTTTTTAAACTGATCACTTTTCCTTTTACATTCATGTATTTTCAATAAGTATTTACTGTTTCTTCAAAATAAATTTCTCTCTTTTTTTTAAAAATTACATTATTATGTTTTCCCGAAGCTAAATTTCTCAACAAAATTTATTCATATCTTCTAAAATAAAGAGAAATGTTAATTCAATAATCTGAAAATGTATGTAAATTCACATATGGCATTTTGCACCGGGTTGGGAGTGAAAGAATTTGAGGAATTTTCCGTTTTATTCTGAATTAATTCAATTAAATTTTGTCGCTTTTACTGGAATTCCAGCAACAACTTGTTTTGCTGTATTTTTAAAACACGTGCTAAAATTTTCTTCCATATGTGCAGAATATCTATTTTTTACTCTTTTTTATACATATCAAACAAGTTAATCCAACGTAGTTCAAAATTCTTATCATTACTGTCATTATGTGTGCCGAAAAAAAGTATATTTTTCGTCAGTATGAGTTCTGATATCCTCGTCACTCTTGTTATAACTCGCTTTCTAGCGGTTATAATATTAAGTCTTCCTTAGGCTACTCACCGTGACGTCTGTTAGAAATACTCTTGACTGACTCCGACGTTTTTGTAAATAGTTATTAACTGAAGGTGTCCAGACTATTTCGTTTGTGCTACCGGAACCATAAACACACATAATGAAGAGGAAGTACTTGGCCGATTTGATACAGACAGAAAATATAGAAAGTGAAAATGACAGAAGGGTATTTATATTAGCAGGTTGTGTGAACAGATGACGGAATGGGAATAAACACAAACCTTACAAAAAGCTATAAAAGGCCGGACGTTGTGAAGAGCTACGATCAAAAAAGTCTCAAAAACACGCATTACATTGAAAAAAATTCTCTGTTTGTCAGCTTGTATTTATTAGTGATTTTGGTATAGCTACGATCAAGAGTATTTCTGCATTTTCGTTGCTTTAAATTTTGTTCAATCATTTTTTCTAAATACTAATTCCAAGAACAGATTATGGTTTAACACTATTAACTGCCTTACTTCGTACCTTACAGAATGTTGCCAAAACATTTCAAGTAAAGAGATTCACTAAACAACACCTGCATCACTTGAAAACTGTCAGCTACAGTAACGACAAAAATGAGTAGCACATATAACCAGTAAAAATAATGATATAAGGAAGTAGTTAACTTTATACACTACCAAAAAAGAGTTGAAATCAAAATTCCCACCCATAACCGAAAATGATAAAACATTTGGTGGGCTTAAGAAGTTTCTTCTTATTTTCTATGTGCTCTGTTCCTTCAGGACGTAGACGATCATGGTTCTCCACGTCTCCCTATGTTGGCTCTTAGTATGTTTGCTCCTGTTACTCCTGGCAACCTTCGTTCCGCCATCCACCTGATCAGGCCCTGCAAATATGTTATCCGCTACATTCCTCTGTCTCTTTTTCCTTCTATCTGGCCTGTCAGTATCAGGTTCTCCATGCCCTCCTTCCTCATTGCGTGTCCCAGGAACTTCAGTTGTCTCTACCTGATGCTCAGTATTAATTTTCTTTTTGTTGCCATTCTTTCCAACACCTCATCGTTGCTTGCATGCTCAGTCCACGATATCCGCAGCATCCTTCTGTAGAACCACATTTCCCCTGCTTCCAATTTTGTCCTCATTTTTGATTATATTGTCCAGTATTCACTGCCGTATTGAAGAACTGACATCACATAGCAATTCATCACTCTTTTCTTTGTTCTAGGGAAACTTTCCTGTGTGTTAGTACTTTACTCAGATTCTGGAACGTGCCCTTTGCCATGCCAATTCGCCTTCGGATCTCTGTATTGCATTTTCCGTCTCCTGTTAGAACTCTTCCTTAATTTTCCGAAAAACTTTTTTCTTAAAAATAAATTATTAATTTAAACGGACTGTATCTAATTGTTTAATCAATAAATGCCAAATATTTCCTGAATGGAAACGGTTAATTTTACCATGATATACTGAAAATCAAACGACAGTAAATCTCTTGATTGTTCCAACACATTTTTTTTAGTATTCGGTCTGATTTCAGTAGTACCATTTTCTGTGGGGGCGTATTTCTCTCTCCAATTTCCAGTTCTTTCTCAATAGTTTTAGGGGATTTTTTTTACAACGCTTCAGCTATGATCTATATTACTGTCGCTTTCCTGTTAGACACATTCTTCAGTTTGGTGGCGAATTCCTTCAAATGTTCTTGTAATTTCAATCTGTTGTCTGCCAGAACAACGGAAAACAATATCTGACACGTGATTTTTCCTTTGTTTACAATAACTAAATATGGCTATCTGGCCTGGATTGGATGATCTGGATTCATTTCAATGTTTCAGAGTTTTTCGTTTTTAAATCCCTGATAAACATTCTGGTTAGTGTATATATTATTGATTTACGTGTCTGAAATTTAATTTTTGTTATTGCTGTTGTTGTTGTTGTTGTTTTGATTATTATTATTAATCATAATAGTAGTATTAATAGTAGTAGTGGTGATGATAATTATGTTATAATAATATCCCATTTTGATTGTCTATATTTTATTATTTTTCATCACAAAATAACAAACAAGTAGATGCTTGGAAACTAAGAAATATGTTTTGAATGAGAGAAGAAAGATAAAGGAAATGTGAAGAAAAATACCCGGTTGAGAAAGAAGGAAAGTAGTGATGAATAGAGGAAGAGCAAAGATACTCAAGGAAGGAAAAGAGTGAAAAGTTTCAGAGACTGGCATCGGCGTCGATGGCAGTTCCGACGGTGGATGACGGTACTGTTGTTTTCGCCGTTACCCTCGACGCCGTCTGCGTCGACACATATGATAGATATCTCCGGATATGAATACCACAAAACATGTCCAGCAGAACAGGAAATTAATGGGCGGACAGCTGTGGCGTGTGTGTTATGTCAAACCGTTCCGAACGGAAAAGCTCTTCTTGTGGCGGGGCGTAGAGACAGAATGGGATGTGTTGAATCGTTGGCTGTACGCAACGGCCCAATGTAGGGCTGGAGTATTAAAGCGTCAAATTGAATGCCATGCACCGGGGATGAAGCCAGACCGATAGTTAGCAACGGGAAAAGGAAGCGGTAAGAAGAGGAGAGGATATTTAAAAGAGAAGGGATGATGAAGAGGAAGAACAAAAGGAGGGAGGACATCTGGATATTTGCATCAGGGTGTGTGGCCTTTTAATTATATGAGAGCCTAAGTTACAGTGAGTGTGGATGAGAAATTTGTTGGTTGGTGGTTGCGAGAACAATAACGTATCTATTATAGTATACATATTCTTTCTGTCTGTCCGTCAGTTATTTGCTTTCGATACAAACTAATATTTACATTCATTGTTTGTCTGATATGTGATAAGTTAACAGACATTACATTTTGTCTTGCAAATAGGGGAATGCAACGAAGGATGGGCAACATAGGAGTTATGCAATTTTGTGTTAGGTTAAATTCTTTCAAGTGTGCATCAGTTGCCAAAAATTGAAGTTTCTTCCTATTTTATTTTTTGTAAATTAGGAAAGTGAAAAAGGATTTTAGATAACTTCAAGCAGACACAGTCATAGACACAAATTCAAATATATATATATATATATATATATATATTGGAGAAAAATCTATGACAAAGTGAAAAATATTTCCTTGCAATATATATATATCTTTTTATAGTCATCCGCAGACAGATCTGTTTCGCTGTATCACAGCTCATCACTACGGATAGACTCCGATTGCTTTTAACCTAGGACTGAAACCCGACCGAATTGGCGTCATTTGGCGATTCTACATCTGGGCTATGGGCGTTCGGTAGAAAAAGGCAGACTTTTTAGCGTGTATATTGTCATTAAGGCAAAATAGTTTTAAAAATTCAAAAGATTCTGTGATGTTTGGTTTAGTTTGGTTTCTTTTGTGGCATATCAACCTCAATGGGTTATTTAATGCCAAAGAATTTTTTACAATAGATTTATAAAAAAAATATACTTTCTTTGTAAAGTGGGTTTCACTGAGAGTAAGATGTATTGCTGGTAATATTTTTCATTCAAAAACCTATTTTTGTAGCTAATATTTTTCATTCAAAAAACTTTTTTGTTGGTAAATAGTTTCATTGCATTTTGACCCGTTTTGGGGGTTATCTATTTACCCATAATTGGGATCCTAACAATTGCTACCACTCCGGGTCAGGGTGGACCTGGGAACAACAGCAATTAAGAGGTGGTTCTATGCTCCTCACAACCTCCCAATCAGAGACCTTGCTGCCGGATGCAGTTTATCGTCATACCCAGGATCGATTCTGTGATGCGTTTCTTTCTCTATAACTACTACATAGAACTAAAAACAAAATGCGTTAGAAATTTTTCGAATTTTGTTTTTTGCCTATAATTGTTTGAATGTATAGAAATTTTAATATCGCATTTATATATTATATAGGGTTTAATTGTGATAATGTTTAGTGCCAAGGTTGTTGTTTCATTGATAAAATGTATTTTGGCAAGCAGCTTTTTTTATCTTAAAGTGCTCGATACCGGGGTAGAGATAAAGGGTTGATTAGTACAAAGTGTTTTTCTCTTTAACAGAGCAGATTCATGTCAACTTCGAAGTTTCGTGATGGTAACCGTTATGATTTTCTCACTTGTCAGGGTTGCTTGTGCTGAAATAAACAGCCCTTGTGATTGTGACATTATAACGTTGTCCTTATAAAACTTCGAAGTAAGTTATTGACATCACTGATATATACAAATAAACCTAGATAGATAGATAGATAGATAGATAGATAGATAGATAGATAGATAGATAGATAGATTCAATAGAAACACTGAATAATAAGTGAAGATTTTACCCTTCTGTATGATCTTAGACCCAGGTGGCACTAAATTTTTATATGCATTTATTCATATATACAAAACAAAGGAATAAATAATATAAATCAATACAATACTGATTAATAATAAATGAATAAACCAAAATCACCAGTACTCTATTTTTCTTTTTAAGTAATGCAGAACTTCCTGATCCAGATATTTTTTCAAAGGCTCATATAAAAATATTTCTATCCAACATATATATATATATATATATATATATATATATATATATAATCATAAATAAAGCTTTTATGTTTCTCTCATTTTCATCTAACAATTAGTGGCTTATATACACAATTCTCTGTGTTGATGTACAGCACACTGAAGGAATAGCAGTAATTGTTCTGGCTCTCACGTTAAAATATATAAATACAATAACCATGGATGTGCATTGTAATTCCCATCCTGTATCTATATATGCACACACATATCAGGAAGTTCTGCATTACTAAAAAGGGAAAATGATTATTTGAGTTTATGTATTCATTATTAATCAGTATTGTATTGATTTATATTATTTATTGATTTGCTTTGTATATATATATATATATATATATATATATATATATAGACAAAGCAAATATATAGTGACCTATATATATATATATATATATATATATATATATATATATATGTATATATAGCTCGCTAAAGAATTAGTAGCACTTGGGGTAAAGATTATACAGAAACGTAAAACTGACAATCAGAATGCAGTGTCAACATTGCCTATATCTATCTACCTATCTGCAACTAAATATATATATATATATATATATATTTCCAAGTCAATAAAGAACTAAGAAAGTATTAACAATGTTCAAAACATTAATTTAAAATAGTGCTCAATATAATAATAGAGCAATGAATATTTATTATAAATTATAGTTTAGAACTAAAACTATACTATATATTTATATATATAAACTATACTATATATTTATATATATAATTTAAGTTATAGTTTAGGATATATATATATATATATATATATATATATATATATATATGTGTGTGTGTGTGTGTGTGTGTGTGTGTGTCTGCCTGTGTGTTTGTGTCTGTATGTCTGTCTGTTTACGTGCGTTTTTGCGTGTAAGCGTTCACACCCTCTGTAGTCTAGGGATTCAGCTCGCCAGATTAAGAGGTGCTTTCCCCACTAAATTCCGTTTTATCTTATCGATGTTTTAGCTTAAAACAAAGTATACTTACATTTTCATAACTTATGTATTAAACAGTATAAAACGTGGCATAAGTTGTCGTCGCCTATCAGATTGATACATTTTGATTCAATTTTTGCAGGTTTTGATCTGAACAAATTTTTATCGAATATTGGATCAGGTTATTATTAGTGAACGTTTTCCTCTAAAAGCGTTTAGTTCTTCTTCTTCTTCTTCTTCTTCTTCTTCTTCTTCTTCTGTGCTGTGCCCCTTCAAGGCATAGGATATCATGGCCTTTGAAATCTTCATATCTCTTGTCGCTAGTACTGTCCCTTCTCCTGTTATCCTACGCAATACACCGCTTCAACATCCATCTGCTCAAATTCATCAAGTATGTCATGCATTGCTTTCCTTTGTCTCTCTTTCTCTCTATCCGTCCCGTAAGCATCTTTTTCTCAAAGACCTCCTTTCCCATTAAATGTTCCAAAAATTTCAGCTGTCTTTTCCTGCTGTTAAGTATTGGTTTCATTTTTGTGTCGATCCTCTTCAAAATCTCGTTGTTGCTCACATGTTCCGTCTATGGCCTCCTCATTATCCTTCTGTAGAATCACCTTTTATTTGCTTCCAGTCTTTCCTTCGTCTTTGATCAGATTGTCCCTCATTCGCTGCCATATTGAAGGATAGCGTTTAGTACCGAGCAGTAAAGTGATTCAGTGGTTTGTAGAATGTCAGATGAATATTGCGGTTTAAGAACAGATCGAACCAGTTACAGTTTGTTTCTGTTATTCAGTGGTGAACATGTTTGTCTTTTGAAGAAAATAACATTTTTTTGGTTGACGTCTGCAGCAAACCAAAACTCTATCTGCTGAACGAATAAATGCGAATTTAGTATTTCGTTGCCTCATAGGAATAGTTTATGAATACAAGAGTTGTCGAAATTAAAACTTGTCAATCTTTGGCTTTTTCGTTGATAATTCTCATTTGTTAGCCTATCCAAAATGTTTTCTTAAATGACAATGTTCACATACACACTTACACACATATACAAATATATATACACATACACAAACAGACAGATCTGTTTTGCTGTATCAAAGCTTATCAGTACGGTTAGACATCCGATTGCACGGTTAGACATTTGATTACTTTTATCCAGGATTGAAACACGACCTAATCGTCACCGGCAATTCTACCTCTGAGCTATGGGCTCTAGGTAAAATAAGGCAGACTTTCAGCGTGTGATATACCAGGTAAACATAGGCCAGTAGCTAAGAATGTTCTAATTCATTACTGAATGAACGATAGGTAGATGCTAAAGTAGCTACTGTTTTTTCAAAGTCTGCCATTCTTCCATTCAGGGTGTGATATATATATATAAATTAACATTGAAGTCGATAACTAAAGGTAACAGCATGTTTCATGTTTAAATGTAATCGTCAGACATATGGTCTGACAATTGCATTTAAGCATGAAACAGACTGCCGCTTATGTTGATTTTAATAACCACTGCTACAATGATGTACACTCTATCCCTTATATTAAGCACCCGTAAATATAGCTTATATAAAACTGCATTTTGTCATATATATATATAAATATATATATATATATATATATATATATATATCAGTATATCCCGGAGTTGCTCGGGTAAATGAAAGCTTTAAAACTAATCCATGGTCCTGGAGCTCAGACTCAGTCGAAAGAATATTTGTCTGAAGTTTGGTGAGAATCGGATAAAAATTATGGATTTGTATAAAGAACATACAGACAGATAAACAGACACACACACAAACATCTTGCATTTTATATATATATATATATATTATGAATTTTCTGCACTATTGTAAGGACTGCAACCTTGAATATCGTTTCTTATGTCTTTGTCTATGAGTATATCAAATTTGATTAAAATCTGACCACTCCTTCTATAACCCAATTTTTTCGATTATCGATTATCGATATTTATCTGGGGTACCTAGCTAAGAACACTCGCTTATAGTACAACTGTATAAACTTTCAAGAAAATCGGTTCAGTCGTTTCGGAGTCTATAGGTAACGGACACTCACACACACACACACACACACACACACACACACACACACACACACATACACACACACAGACAAAGTTCAATTTATAAATAAGTTTAGATATATATTGTTGCTGATTGTTTGATATTGAGCCCTAAGTAAGATAAGACCTCTTGAGACGTTGATTTCAATTCCTAGTTTTTAGTGACACTCAACCTTCTTTGAGCTTGTGATTTTTGTCTCATTTAAGCGAATTATTAGCTGAAAGCTGAATGGTCTGCCATCTTGAACACATTCCTATTGAAATGAGCTACCTTAATCACGCAATTGGCCAAGCTTTGAAGAAATTAACCTTTATTTTATATACTTAATCATTGTTTTTTATGGAAAGTTACCATTTCTATTGCCTAAGATAAGAAATTTTTTAAAAAGTCAAGAGAATTATTTTTTAAGATTTCTGCTACATTTAAACGGGTGTTTACCTTTTTGAGTTACGGTGATCATATATGAAATATATTTTTCTTGCATTTAAAAGAATTTTAGTTACTGTCCAAACAGCAGACATAATTTCTGTACGAAAGTGTAATTTCGAGAATAAGAAGATGGCACAAAAAAGAATTAAAAATAAAAAGCTTAAAGAAACATTTGAATAATATAAAGCTAATTAAAAATAGAATTTATACTTGATTTCTACAATATGAAAATAAAGATTTGGAGAAAAGTAATTAAATAAAACAATGTTAATTCAGGCGGAGTTTCAGAATTTCATTTTCCTGCCTAGTAAATTAAACACAAATCCTGACTATGCAACTGCTAGTTGTCGAGAGACGGAATGCTTGAGGTTTCTACTACAGGAAATGTATGAATGCAATCAGAAGCAAATGGGCCAAAAAGACTAGTAATTAACTAAGTTGCAGCCAGCCGAAACGCGAAGATAAATTCCGTTCAGCTTTAAAAATAAATTGTTACTCTCTATGATGTTCAACCTCACTTTTCTTCTTTTGTTCTTCTTCATAATTTTTCTACTTTACCAATTTTTTTCTTTTTTCCTACTTATTATTATTATTATTAGTAGTAGTAGTAGTAGTAGTAGTATTTATTCGATTGCTTTTTCAAATTCCTGTTTTATTGTTTTATTCAATAGTTTTCTTCGTATTCTTCATCCTACCTCTGCGTTTTGCGTCATTTTTATATTCTCCAGTTACTATCCTCATTCTTTGTTCTCATCTGACCTTTTCTTTTTCAGGCTCCTTTTTCCTCTTTCTCTTTTTCTACATTTTTTTTCACGTGATATTTTTATAATCTACCATTTTCTTATTTTTGAGAATTTGATTCTTCTACTGGATTTTATAATTCTTATTTTTATTGCCCATTTTATTATTTATTATTTTTCCCCTCACAATAATTCTCTGTGTTAATTTTCTATTTGTCGAAAAACACCATCTTTTTCTATTTTCAACTTTATTTTCTATTCAGATTCTTCTTGTTTGCCTTCCATTTACTCTTTAAACCCAAATGAATCAATTGTCTTCTTCCTGTATCCCTTCTTTCCGCTTTCTTTTCTTCCACCTCTTCTCTATATCATGCTTTTCTTCAACCGCCATTTTACCTTATTCCTCTTCCTTCTCCTCCTCCTCTTCCTCAATTACTGTTTATTGTTACCGCGATTATGATTCAATATATTTTTAAAACTAACAAATCAAGGAAAATATTGTAAACTTCTTAAGAATGGAAAATAGACGGAAAATGTAAAACAGTTCATAAGAACATTTTTAAAAAATCGTTTTAGACGATCGAAACGAAATTCAAAACAGAAAGCTAAATTACATGGTTGAGATAGCAAACTTAATTTGACTACAGGAGTATAATTTTCACTATTGCAACGTCCCAGAATTCCCGGTGGAATCAAAGTAAATAAATATGTCGACATTTTAATTTGTATTTATTGATATATTTTATTATATTTAGTTAACCGAGCTTAGCAAGAAACAAGGCTAATCTTAAAAAAATACGTCGTAGGAAGCAAACATATGTTTTCAAAAAGTAGGGAATATATAAACATTCGAAGTGTCAGCTGCTATCTAGACACATACACGATTTCTACTAGAAATATTGACTTATTTCAGCTAAAACCTAAAGGATGTTATAACGTAGTATCTGAAGAAATGGGAAACAGAAAGAATACTTAGAACTAGCATAAAAAACAGTTGAAATTTCTAATGCACATAATGAGGAATGAAGGCTTGGGAAATTTGACACTCGCAGGTTTTACTGACGGCAAAAAATAATAGTAACGCTTTCAATAAGCTACCTAACGATCTATTTTTAATCGTTGGTAAAACAGGAGTTTGCGAATATAGCAAAGACAAAATTTACTAAAGGCTACAAAGGAGAGGAAATTGTGGAGAGCTATGATCAACCATGTTCTGAGTTAATTATGCACATAGAAGAAGAAACTCTATTGCAACATATTTGAAAATATCTATATGAAGAAAACATTTGTTCTAGCAATTTATAAAAAGATTCTTCCCTATAAAATCAGCATTGGATGTCTTGATTTTGAAATAGGATTGAAACTCTGGCATATGTGAGAAATGCATAACTTCATATATGTAGTTTTTACAAGAACTTGACTCAATTGTCAACTCACTAAATATAATACAAACAGTTCTAAAACGTGTATTATTGGAAAGCTAACCCTAATTTGCATAAATTTATATCTAATCTAATAACGTTTTTGTAATATAGCTGCCAGTCTGTTTATTGACATACGCGATACATTCCTCGCGATCATGTATCTTTGAAGACATGACTGACTTGGTTGAAGGTCTCCATTTCTTTCCGTGGTAGGCTGGTTGTCAACACTACAGAACCCAATTAAATGAATGAAACGGATTCGACTGGAATTTGAACTAGGATCTCTGACTTCTCATTCACAGTCGATATCCAACATCACAACGAACTTCCACATATAAAATTTATTACACAGTAATTCATGGTAAACCCATAACACAAAACCCATAAGTTTGAACGTCATTTGCGACACAAACTGCCTATAGAATAATAAAGATATGCTAGTCCATGTACCTATTACACTGCGATGCGACGCCTTTCTAATTTGTTATTATTATTATTATTATTATTATGGTTACTATTAATATTACTACATTTGCCTTGTACATGAGGTAACTGATCAACATGGCCGTATTTTTAGACAGACACCTTTCCATTGAACTCGGGTTAGGTTGAGCTTTTCAATTGCCCCAAATATAATCGAATCAATAATGCTGCTTCTATTTGGGTTAAAAGTGTAGCTTACCACGAGCTGCACTTCAATTTGCATAAATAATATTATTTTCAGTTTTCCTGATTAACAGTTTGATACACTTCTTTACCAAGTAAGTTACATGAGATCTGAGATCCAGTTTTATTTTTTATAATGTAAAGTTCCTTGTTCATGAATACAAACTTTTCTAACTCCGATAGTGATGGCTTGCCTAAGATTTTCATAATTTATGTATCAGTGTTCTTTTTAATCATCCATAAAAACATTAAATATCTCAGCTTACAGACGAAACACGTTTAGACACCGGTTCCAGTACGATCACCGAAATTAAGCAACGTCGGGCCTTACCATCTAGATGGGAGACCGCTTGAAAATACCAGGTGCAGTAGGCTTGGATATAACCGGCTTTAAGACATATCACCTTGAAACACCGGTTCTCGTACGATCACCGATGTTACGCAACGTCGAGCCTGATCATTACCTAGATGGTTGAGCGCTTGGTAAAACGAGGTTCTGTAAGCTTGGATGTGCACTTAGTGTAATTAATGTGGGCTTTGGATTCTTGTTTGACTATTTATTTTCAATTACGCTCAAAAATACATGAATTCACCTCTTCTTGCCCAACTTTGGCTTAATTAGTAACTTGTTTCAATCAAACATTATTACTTTTTTTTAATTCTTATAATGTTCAACCCGTGGGCTTCTCAACATCTTTCTGTAGGGGCTCTTTATTTTGCCTAAGTTCTTCTCTTCATCTGTGAAAAAATTGTCCCGCATCTAGTCATATAGTATGATTGATATTGCATAGCTGCGCATCAATCTATTGTTATCTTTTAGTTTGAAACAAATCATAGTGTTGAAATGCCAGATAACCCTAATCCTACTAAATAGTAGCGTATGCAGAACAGTTGCATCGGATTTGAGGAACGCGTGGAATATACCTCATCCCAACGTTAATAATCATGAAAATTTAGATTGGAGATTTATTGATTTGAAGAAATTTTAATTGGAATATTTCTCTTGAGGATTATCTGCTTTTCAAATTATTAAGCTTTCTGTATATATAGATTCCAAAACTAACAGATTGCACTGCATACAAATCGGACCTTTAATTGGTTTGATTGAATGGTTGATTGATTGATTGATTGATTGATTGATTCGTTATTTTTCGTTTATCTAACGTAAAATATGTTCATTAATGCAGATAATGGTTTTTCATTTTTTTAAGCGATAGTGATTTACTGATAGAAGTCTTTCTAATTAATTCATAGCTGGAGGGAGAAGAGGGGGATTCATATGTTTTCTAACTGTATTTCCACAAAAGTGAATATTATGAACCCGCCTAGAATTGGAACTCCGTTGTCTGTTTCCAATTCAGGTTCGTTATTCATCACAGTATCCGCACATACAAGATTGCTGGAACTAGTATCCCTAAATGGTCACAGATCTAGCTAGTGACCAGATTGACGTTGCTTAACTTCAGTGATAGTACATGAACTTCCGTTTCAACGTGTTATGGCCGTAAGCCCTTCCGATTAGTTCAAGCGATACAGATTAGATAATATAGAACATCGACTTCCATTTAACTTGCTAAAACCATTCAAGCAATATCTAAGAATTCATGAAAAAATCCTCAAACCAAACAAAAAAATAATTAAAAAATAAAAATAAAAATCATTAGCGTTTGTCCATGAATGGCATAAACTCCGAAGATTTATGAAGGCCACCGGTAAGGGTTGCGGTTTAAAAAGGCTACTCTGGTTGACAGCTACTATAGATTAATCTTACTAGGAGACCTACACAAAATGTAACTGTAAATAATAACAACATTTCAATTAAGACTACTTTGCTGTATATGCCTTCCATCCAGGGAATTCTCAAAGGCCTCCTGCACATGAACATCTCTAATGACTCCAGTTTTCTCTTCATCTTCATGGATAATGGACGCAAATACTGATCAGTTTATGCCAAAATTAGGCTTTGGAGTAGATAGATCTATCTATCGCCCGGTTCAAACTCCACCCACGTCTATTGAACAGGTTAAGAGGCTCATCCCTTGTTCCCAGTTTAGGATGTGGTTTCTGGCTTTCTCTTTTCTAATCTTTTCACTATTACGTAGCCCCCTGCACATCAGTGGCGTTACCACCTTGCTCGGGGTGATACGATTAAAAAAAAAAAATTCTACAGCCACACATATATAATATATTCATATCCCATAGACGCGCACACATAAGCACAAAAACACATACGCGCGTGCACACACACACATAAATATATTTGCCATGATAAAATCCCCCTGTTGAATTACCGTGACGATTAAGAAAAGTTTTCTTTTATTTTTACCGATAAACTCTATTTGAAATTTTCTCTCTCTCTCTCTCTCACACACACACACATACACACACACACACACACACACACACACACACATAGATACATATATATATATATATATATATATATATATATATATATACATAAAGAATCACAAGATAGCCAAAACCTACCGCGGTTTCACACTGACGAGCCGTTGTGTGAAACCGTGGTAGGTTTTGGCTATCTTGTGATTCTTTATGTGTCTTTGCTCTACTTTTGCTTTTCATTTGTACTTTTGCATTTGTTTGTATTTGTATCGAGCACTTTTTCTTCTTTTTTTGTGGTTGGTTCCGTTTGGGTTTTTTTCTTTACTGCGGAGTATCGTATGTCTTGTCTTTATTCCGCGGATTTCTTTTTTTTTCCCCCTCTTATCCAACGCCTTAGTGCGACGGATGTTAACAGAATTAGATTCTGTCGGTTATTCGTTTTTCTTAAAGTTTATCTTTGTATAAAGTTAGGATTTAGATACTTACAGAGTCTGTTTAGTTATTATTTTGAATATATATATATATATATAATATTCTTATTATTAGAGTTTCTAGCAAAATATTTCCGCTACACAAGAGCTGTTGTTTTTCGGTCCTATATTCAGCACCTGATGAGGCGCCTAATAAGGTGCTGGATATATCACCGAAACACGACAGCTCTTCTGCAGCGAAAAAATCATGTTTGGCTAGTTATTTTCAATTGTGCTAATAAATACAAGAATTCACCTCTTCTCGCTCAACTTTTCAATTAAACATTATTACTTTTTTTAAATTCTTATAATGTTCAACCCGTGGGCTTCTCAACATCTTTCTGCAGGGGCTCTTTATTTTGCCTAAGTTCTTCTCTTCATCTGTGAAAAAATAGTCCAGCATCCAATGTCATATAGTAGGATTGATATTGCATAGCAATCTATTACATAGCATGATTGATATTACATAGCTGCTCATCACTTTATTATTTTCTTTTAAATTTAAAACAAAACATAGATTTGAAACGACAGGTAATCCTAATCCTCGTAAATGGTAGTGAATCCAGAATAGTTGCAGTGGAATATGCTTTATCTCAACGCGTTTCTCTTACGAATTATCTGCTTAATTTAAATTATTAACCTTTCTCTCTCTCTCTCTCTCTCTCTCTATATATATATATATATATATATATTCGAAAACTAACAGATTGCACTGCATATAAATCGGACTTTCAATTGGCTTATTTGAATGATTCATCGTCTTCTATTTAACATTGCAAAAATCATTCTATGAAGATCTAAAGATTCATGGAAAAATACACCAACTTGATAAAAATAAATAAATGAACACAAAGAAAGATTAACATTTGTTCATCTATGGCATAAAGTCCGAAGATTTAGGAAACGCACCCATAGGGGCTGCGATTAAAAAAGGCTACTTAGGTTGACCGATATTATTAATTAATCTCTGTGGGAGTGCCATACAAAATGTGACTGTAAATACGAACCTCATTTCAATACTTCTTCGTTGTATGCGAGTTCCATGCAGAAAATTCTCAGCACCCTCCAGTACAACCACTTTTCTTATGGCTCTAATTTTTCCTTCATCTGCATGCATTATGGGCGCACAAATTGATTATTTTATGCCAAAATTAGGCTACCATCATACAGCCTCATATACATATATTTATCTCCTACAAACAAGCGCGCGCGCACACACACACACACACACACACACACACACACACACACATATATATATATATATATATATATATATATGCTATGATAAAATCCCCAAAATGGTGAAATGCGTCGGTTGAGAGATTAGTTTTTGTCTTTTACAGATATATTCTATCTGAAATTTTACACAAACAAACAAATAAACAAACAAACAAACAAACAAACAAACAAACATATATATATATATATATATATATATATATATGTATGTATATATATATATATATATATTATATGAAAATTCAACATTTTACTTTTGGAGAATAGCCATTTCTTCCGGCTATCAAAAGTCTGCTTCATAAGCTCCCGCTCAGAAGTATCATTCTTCTTTCCGGAAGATGATGAAACGGGTTTTTCATGGCCTACAAAAATGGCTATTCTCCAGATGTAAAATGTTGTATTTAAATATTAAATAAATATTTGTTCTATAATATTAAATTTACCATGAGCTACTGTTGGATCAGTTTTAAAATTTCATCTAATATTTCGAGGACCTATTGAGATTATTTACTAAATCGTTTTCTGGATTTATTAGCGCTATATGTCTCTCCCTCCCTCCCTCCCTCCCTCTCTCTCTCTCTCTCTCTCTCTCTCTCTCTCTCTCTCAATATATATATATATATATATATATATAACAGGTGCCTTACGGAACCAATCGTCTATCAATGTGAAATACCTTCAGTGGAAAACCCTAGTAATGCAAAGATTTATATGGGTAGTACTAAAAACTCTCTGAAGAAACGATTTTTTCAACACACGTCTTCATTTAATAATAATAAGTACAAAAATTGAACAACCCTATCGAAATGTTATTGGTATCTAAAGGAAACAAATAAATCACCAATATTAAAATGGAAAATTTTAAAAGAAGCTAGAATAACCGATCCCTGCCCTTTGTGTCTATACGAAAATCTTATTTATATATATTAAATTTCTTAAGATTAAAAATATATTAAATAAACGTAATGAAATAAATGTCATATGTAAACATTTCAAAATGTTTGCCTCAGAATTATTTTAGAAAAATACCAATACAAAATAACTTTATATTTATTAACATGCATATACCGAATAAAAAAAATAATTGAAAAGATATTAAAATAAGTTAATTGATATGTATTTTTTTTTGTAATAATTAAATAGATATTTGAAAGATTGTATGAGGACATACAGAATAAGAAATAAATGTTATTTATAAATTAAAAGGAAAAATTAGAATTAAATACATATTGGATTGAAATAAGAATAGTAGATTTACTCAAAAGACCCTTTAAGTTTGACCAATCTTCATCTCTTCATTCTCTTTCCTTTTCTATGAGAGGAGGTCAATATAGGAAAAGCTGAAAGAACATTTTTGTTAAAAAAAGAATAGATCAAAAGTAAGAGGATAACAGAAATAAGAAATAAAAATAAAATCAGATTAAAATTAGATTGACACTTCGACCGTTAAGGATGAAGAAAGACAGCATGTATTCTCTAAAAATACAAACTACTTGACAAATTTTAAAGTGAATCTCTATTCTGATTAGTTAAATTGAACAAACACATAAATGTTATGTCTTCCCACATTTATAAAGAACAAACGTGTTGTTTCCTGTATTAAATGCAAATAATTTTCACACCTAACACCTAACATTGCTTGATGACGAGATAGAAATCTCGAAACATGGAAATTTACGTGTGACAATGTATTTTTAATTGTATAACAACTTTAATTATTTAATTATATTATGCTCTACAATATTTATTGTACTGAGCACATTTAAAAAAAACTTAATGACAGAGAACTTAAAAAGGTAAAATCTTAGGTCCTCTATACCTGGATATATATATATATATATATATATATATATATATATATATATAAGTAGATAGATAGATAGATAGATAGATAGATAGATAGATAGATAGATATAAATGAACACTGAAGTCAATGCAAAAAGAAAACAATGTCTGAAGGCATTTCTGTCCTGTTGCCACAAATATAAAGATGAAAAGATGAAAAACCAATTTAAAAAATTTAAAACCAATTAATATAAATTATTAAATAGATAAAAATAGAGAATTCAGTGGTTCTTATCCAGAGCAAAACAAAATATTGAATAAAAACTCAACACAATTACATTTATATATTGATTTTTCTTCTTTATATATATATATTTATATATACATATATATATATATATATATATTGATCATCATAGAAAATCTTAAAATTCTGCACTTAGAAATAGTGGTTATAAGGCTACTGATATCAAATTCAGAAGCCCTACTGACAATAACAGCAAGAAGAAAAGGTCTAGAAAAATCATCTGGTTTACCCCTCACTACAATATGATGGTTAAAACTAAATTGGGACATAAATTCTTAAACCTAATCAGTAAACACTTTCCCAAGACTAATCCTCTCGGCAAAATATTCAATAATAATACACTCGAGTTAAGCTATAGCTGCACGGATAATCTAGAAAAAATAATTAAAAAACATAACAACAAAGTACTCAACATGTATTATGATACAAAAAACATGGTAAATTAAAATGCTCAAATAGATCGCTTCAAGGACAAAGGAATTAATACCAGTAGATGTAATTGTAGAAAACATAAATATTGCCCTTTGCATAATAATTCTCTAGTTAGCTCCATAGCTTATCTTTGTGCCGTCTTCACAATTGAAAATCCTTATACTATAAAAGTTTATATCGGTTCTACTAAAAACCCGTTCAAAACTCGCTGGTATCAGCACACACTGTCTTTCAACAATAGTTCTTATAAATACAGCACTTTATTATCCAAATTGAATTGGTCTTTAAAGGAAAAACACAAAACACCAACTGTTAAATAAAAAATTCTTACAAAGGCCCAAAATTGTAACTCCCTCCGTGCACCTTGCTACCACTGTCTTAACGAAAAATTAGAAATTATCAAATTTAGAGACAAGGTTAAACTGTTAAACCAGAGGAATGAGCTCACTGTTTATTGTAGTCATAATTCAGCCTTTACATTAAAATCCGATTTGTAACATTGAAAAATTAAGGAAAATCACTTTAACTATCTTTTTGATGTATATTTTTGTTCGTGTTGGGCGTTCTAGTTTATCCTTACTGGGTGTGTCGTTCGCCATATGTTATCATACTGATATTTGCCGGGCGTTCGACCCAACATTGGTCAGCGAGTTGCATGGTTGTGGAATGTTCTACCCGACATCGGTTTTCGAGGGGTCGGTGAATTATAAATAGTTCGGAAACAGTGTGGGACTTTGGCCTTGGAAATCATGGTTATTAGGTGTTGGTTTGACAGTCGGTTCTATGGGAAAACGTGTTGAGCTTTGGCCAGATGTTATGTACTGGTTTGGGCTCTGTCGAGTATTGGCGGTATAATCGATGTCGGATTAGATATCTCATGGCTGTATAGGTTGCCGATCGGTGTTGGGTGCTTGCTGAGTGTTATTGAATTGATATGTACAGGATTGCGTACCTGGGGGAAATTCGTTGGGGCGTCCGTGTCGGATGAAGTTACGCATCAAATATAGGCAAATTAATGTCTAATTATTAATGTATGTATATATATTTAAGTGTACATCTGTTCTTTTGTACTAGTATACGTAGTGATATTTCCTTACTTGCTGATATGTATGTATATGTATGCATTTACTTGTATGGCTATATGTCATACATGTATGCATGTGTGCTCTTATATGGGTATATGTATATATATATATATATATATGTGTGTGTGTGTGTATATGTATATATATTCATTATTGTATGTATGTTCAGATGTCCATATATGCATGTCTATATCTATATATATGTATGTGCATATATGTGTATGTGTATATATATATATATATATATATATATATATATATATGTTTATGTATGTATGTGCATGCATATATCGATGGATAGATAGATATTTAGTTAGGTGCGTGAAAGTTTGCTGTCCTGGGTTTCAAAATCTTGTGCGATCGTCAGACAAACTGATTTTTTTTTAAATACTTGATATATGTAGAGTTGCGTATATTGATGCATTTTTGTGGAAGTGGGATGAAAATTGGGAAGAATATTTGTCGTCGTGACGCCTTTTATACAAACGCATACATAAATTAGCACTTGTACACCCATTGACGTTCGCAGAGACACACACACACTCGACCTCTGGGGCTCACATATAGATAACTGCATGTGAACAATATGGGGCTTAGCATATATATGTATATGTGTGACCTTTTGTACATGCATACGCATTTGATTGGTGTATAGTGTATTTACCGAGTTTGATGCCAGAGGTTCTGTGTATTTTCATTTATATGGTTACGTATTTTTACGATCTGTGGAGCTTTTAGTCATGTACGTTTTTATTTTTAGCGTGTGCATTTGCGTAAATCTATATCTGATTATGTTTATATGTCCATGCACTGAAATATGATTGTGTCTGCCATGACCTCATTCAAGGCTAGTCATGTTACGAATTCGCCCTGACTGTATCCAATATGTGGCAATTCAGTCTGAGTCCAAATAGAACTTTAAAATTTAACAGACAAATTGACAAGTCGATAAATAAAAAATTTTGAAATTCGTGCATGTATATATGCATGCGTATATTAATCTTTATATGTGTCTGTTTGCCAGTGTATGTGTATATACTCGTTTATTTTCCCATGTGTGGATGTTTTAGGTTTATTTATGTGTGCGTTCTTTCTCTTCCTCGTTTAATATATGAATAACTTTCTAAATCTAATAAATTGTTAAACTTAGAAATTTTTTAAAATTTTTTTTAAAACAATAATAAAGTAGATCTAATAGTCAATTAACAATGCCCAATTTAATCAAATATTAATACCAATGCCCCCACCAAATTATTTTTAAGTCTGCTCACATATTCGCCAAATTAGAAGTTGCTTTATTTTGATTGATCTACATTGTACATACAACAATGCCTACCTGATGAAAGGGGTTTTGCTTGTTTTTATCCTTTTTAAACCTCTCATCTTGAAATAAACCTCATCATTTGAGAAGACACAAAAAGTGTCGAAAAAAATAGCTACGTTTGTAGTGATATTATAACATATACATGTCATAATTTCTGAATAAATATTATTAGCACTACTTTGTATTGAGCACTTTTTTAAGAATAGTGTTTCTTTGGATACGGAATATTATTCTATCCATACGTACTCTATATATATACCTATATATATATATATATATATATATATATATATATATATATATATATATATATATATACCTATATATATATATACCTATATATATACCTATATATATATATATATATATATATATATATATATATATATATATATAATTATTATTATTATTATTATTTTAGAGTTCATAGCAAAAAAATGTTTTTTGTTAAACAAGACGTGTCGTGTTTAGCTGCTATCTTCAAAACCTCATATAGCAGCGAAACACGATAGCTCTTGTCTATCGAAAAATGTTTTAATGATGAATTCCAATATTAAGAATATTGCTATAGATATTGCTCTACTACGTATCGAGCACTGTTAAAAATGAATTATACAGACTATGGAGTGTCATTTTATTTGTTTTTCACTGCTATTACTACTACTAATACCGAACGCTCATAGCTCAGAGATAGAATCGCTGACTGACGCGAATTCAGTCGGGTTTCAATCCTGGACTAAAAAAGCAATCGGATGTCTAACGGTACTGATGAGCTCTGATACAGCAAAACATATCTGTCTCCGGATGACGGTATATATGTATATATATATATATATATATATATATATATATATATATATATATATATATATACAGGAGGTTAAAGATAAACAAGTAATTTTGGCTTTTTTACCGCATTCAAATGAGCAAATAATTTTAATGCAGTGACATCTGAATGAAATACAATGTTATTAATAATAAATTTTGAATTTGATTTTTTCAAAAGTCATTTTCAATTTACAATTCTGATATAACGTTCACATAGATAGATAGATAGAGAGAGAGAGAGAGAGAGAGAGAGACATACACAAATATAGAAAGTCAGACTGTCTGAATATATGAGAGCAGAATGAGATAGATAGATAGATAGATAGATAGATAGATAGATAGATAGATAGATAGATAGATATGTTATGCTACGTAAGAACCAAAAATCTACGTATGGAGAGTTTTTCTGGCACAAATCCTTGTGAAGGAATTAATGATAAAAAGCATTTATCCACTAGAAAATTTCACCGATGTATTTTTGGGGTCTGCTTTGTCAAATTCCTTTTACTTATTTTCCTAACTTCTAAAGATCTTTTTCTGTAGCCGTATACAAATGAACAAGGTTTTTTCGCACGTTCCATTGCAGACCGTCTTTATTGGGTAAAGAAATTTTAAGTCGCCTGCAGGGTTCATTAATGTTGATTGTAAAAAAAACGTCGGGCATTATTTTCTATTCAGCCTGCCACTTGAGTTTCCGATAAAGATAGCTGAATTGAACGGGATTCACTTTTCATTTCCTTACCGGTTATCGTGTTTACTGAGTGTTTCTTTATGGCCACAGACTACTATATATATATATATATATATATATATATATATATATATATATATGGGGGTTAGGGTGTGTCTGCATAATGTAGTGGACGTGTGTGCTTTAGAAATAACTGTATGAAATGAGTAATTTAAATTATAAACTGTACACACGAGAAAATTGTGGGAAATATGTCGATACGTTTCAATTTGTCGATCTAACTAGTTATGTAGATAGATGTTAAATTTTCATGACATTTTTTAAAATTATATACTTGTCAATTGCACATAATACGTCCAGATTGCACTATACACTGTCTAGGCAGAATAAAAATATATATATATACTCTAGAACATGTACAAACTACAAACTATTACAAAACCGTACATTTTGTTTCGACATTGAAAGAACAATATTTCATAAGGCAGTTAATAATGATGGTAACAGACGTTTTATTGAGAATTTTTTACAAAAAATCATACGTCTTGTTGAAGAGATAATTACCTTAAAATATATAAATAATTCTAGCTTATTAAAAAATCTAAATTAATGGATGGCTATATGAAAGCATTAAAACAAATATCTGCTTAAATACGTCGATCGGTATTAATTTTTACTGTAAGTTATGATTTTTTAGAAAGAAAATACGATTCTCTTTTTATGCTGAATTTAAAGAATAATATACACAAAATATCTTTCTGCATATATATATATACAAATCCTGTTTATTTTAAATGCCAAATATGTTTTTTGAATAAAATAATATATAATCACAGTATAATATATAACTGCTCCAACAGATATTTTTTAAAATTTAAATTACGTAACTGTCAGTCTCTACTCATTACCTGAATATTGCGTTGTGCATGAAATTCCAGGTCGTGCTATCGTGAGTGATATATATATATATATATATATATATATATATATATATATATATATAGTTGCATTTACAACTGTATTCTCAGTGTTAGAAACTTGAAAAAAATTAAGCATATGATGACGACAGTTACTACAGTTATACTCTAATAGCAAGGATTAATGATAACATTGTTGTGGTATTTTCTCTCTCTCTCTCTCTCTCTCTCTCTTTCGCGTTCATTCTGTATATATATATATATATATATATATATATATATATATATATATATATATATGGAGAAGACACCACATTTATTGAACTTAAAATGTAAATTCTTCCTAACATAATATAACATTCTGAACAAAAATAAAAAAAATACGTATTATTTGCATGGCTGCATTTATCGATATTCTGGCGTTATAGCAAGAAACATTGTTCGTGGTGTGTTCCTGTGTTTTCTCTAAAGTTTATTGAAGGCTATGTCATTTAAAGGCAGCGTTAAAACGTTTTGTTGGTTTGTGACTCTGGCTTATCATTCATGCCACGATATATAAAGAAAATGATTAATTTTAGGAGGAAAGACCGGAGAGTCGTTCCTAAACATGAAACAAAGGATAAACCGCTACTGTCTCTTCTTCTGTATCCCGTGAACAAGAGTAGAAAGCTTTCCTCTGTTTCCAGTTTAGCATTGGGTTTCCTGGTTCTTCTAAATTATTCTTATTTTGTTTCGTCTCATGTAAATTCTTGCGCATTAGTGACATTCCCGCTTTATATGGAGTGAACTGATTAAAAAAA
>JBBBDQ010029090.1:4120000-4172500 GCA_037127315.1 Ascarosepion bandense
CATACACACACACACACACACACACACACACACACACACACATATATATATATATATATATATATATATATAACATAGTACACTTGGTATATAATCCAGGTAAATTTCGATAGAGACGAACTCAAGATAACTCAAAGGAAGAAATGTTCATAAATAACCGTTACAAATCTCTATTTTAATACAGACATATGAGCATCTATGTAAAATTAATTAGAAGAAAATAAATTTTTTTGTGGGAGGATATTTTGAGAACCAACTGTTGTACAATTTGAGTCGGACGAGCCGCGATAATAACATCAGGACGCGGTGATATATGTTTACCCATTGTAATAATCAAAAAATTTTTTTAAAAAAAAAATATATATATATATATATATATATATATATGTGTGTGTGTGTGTGTGTGTGTGTGTGTGTGTGTGTGTGTGTAGGGTGCGATGGATAAATTGTCGTTTAAATTACTAAAAGATGAAAGTAACTTTGACATCTTATTGTAACAGATTTATTTACCAAAATTACCCAAACATACATTAAATACTAAAGAGTAAATCTATTCAATATCATTGCCATTGAATTCAACCACGGCCTTCAAACAATTTCGGAATCTTCTGATATCTCTTCTAAATGGTCTCCTTGTTTAAGTAAGTGAATGATACTATAACCCTTGCCTTCAATTCATCTTTGATGGAATAAGGTTTGTTAGTCTATCGATACACTGCGCGCTCGACATAATAATCAAGGGGGTGGTAGTAGTCTAGAGAGTTAGTTGACCAGATTTAAAGGGATGATGTGGTCGCGGAAATGGTCTAACCGGCATGACTGGACTCTCCTGCTTGTGTGGCATGGTGCAGAGTCTTGTTGCCAGACATAGTTTCTTCGATATTTTCCCACCTTCTTGACTCAGGTCAGCATTTCTTCCTCAGTGCACTCGATGTTAGCGCCCTTGTTGAGACTGAGGTCCTGTGAAGCTAAACGTCACCCTCACTAGTGATCACTCCAAACAAGATGATGTTGACAGGATATATCAGCAAACAATTTCCGAATCTTCTGCACTGTCCTCAGATTGACACTAAAACACACTGAAATGTTCGTATTAGATCTTCTGCTGGGAATGCCAAACAATATAGAATGCGATTTCCACATTTCTGGCGGAGTGAATTACGTCATGGTGCTCTCTTTCTCATATACGGTGCCCAACTGATCCTACTATGCAGTAAAAAACAACAACAAAAAACAAAGAGCATTAGCGAAATTAAAAATAAAATTTTGCCTATCGCAACCTGTATTTACCCATCCGCATATTTAGCACACTCATAATTTTAATGAAAAAAATTAAACTGTATTAAATCTATTAAATCGTATATAAATATTGAATCAGTTTTCATATATTTGTTAATTTTAAATAGAAACGAATGTCGAAAACATAATATGAATACTATGATGTTTCGTACTGTTATATTTCAATATTCTGTATAATATACTATATGTATATATCACTAATTAGAAATGTATATTCTAATGTCTGTTGTTGGCCTTGGATGCAGAAGAAAGAATTTAGCGGTGGAAAGGCAACACTTACATCGTTATTTTCTAATGAAAATGATGAGGAAAGAGGATCTGGAAAACTCGTTACCTACAAAATAAATTAAAGGCTTGAGAAAAATGCATAATCTACCTAAATAGCGTCTGTCAATGGGTGGTGGAACAAATGTTAGTTGAATAAAAAAAGAAAACTTTATTAAGACCTAATAAGGACAGGAAATTATATATGGCCATGATCCTGAATGACCTGAACGTACAAGTTCCGGAGAATATTAATAATAAGGGTTTAATATCTATATAATAATTAATGGGTTTGTGGGCAATATTTTAACTCTTGACCATACAAACAATCACTTTCCAAATAGAAGAAACCGTTTCCTTGTTAAAATATACGATGGTAGGGTAATAGTTTAGAATAAAACAGAATAATCTTTATATTATTATATTCAGAACCTTCTTTTCCATTCATTATTAATTCTTTTTCTTTGAAGGATTTTTTTTTCTTTTATATATGAACAAACGTTTAGTAATTCTTGTTTTTTTATATGACTCTTTATATTTTTCTATTTTTTATTTTATTTTTTGCTATCCTTTAATACTTCCTTCATTTCGAAATCCTCGGGTCTTTCCATTGACTCTCTAATTAACTTGCATTCGAAGTCAGATCCTTATACTTTTGGCTCTTCTTTCTCTTTGAATTCCTTCCATTCCGCTGTTAAAGTCCTTTTTCTCTGTTTTTCTTTTCTTTTCTTTTTTTTTTTTTTTTTTTTGCCCTTGGCAATGAGGGAAAAAGTGTTTCTATGACGGAAAATCATTATTTTAAAAAAATAAACGAATCTCTTTCTCTAAACAGTTCCTCCTTCGTGGTTTCTAAGTCAGAAAGAAAAATGCTAATGGATGTTTTTTTTTATATATTATATTGTCCCGTGTCCATTTTTTTTTCTATAAAGATTATGATTGCTACTGATTGCAGTTTCAGCTACTCGCTTTGCAGACCATATTTCGAATAATCTTTATTTATCTTATTTTAATATTGTAAAAACGAACACTATACTAAAGCTAGTTTTGTTACACCTATAAAATGGTAGAGCTGTATGGAAATTAAATATGTTCCATTAATTTCATTAAATGTTTAAAAATTATTTTTTTCAGATCAGTGAAATGATTATTTTTTCATATCTGTGATATGTAATGGTTAGTAATCTTGTCTAGCTACAACCTGTTACAAGTTAGTTCGATCCTCATTTGGTACCCTATATGTTCGGCCTTGTGCCACATCTAAGCGGTGCTTAGAAATTTTGGGCACCTCGAGGTGGTGTAATGGTTAGCAAGCTTTTCTTGCTAGAACCATTGCAACTGAGTAGCAAGTTCGATCCTCACTGGGTGTCCCATACATTCTGCGCTTAGAAAATTTCCATAATTGTAAAAAAATACAATTGAATCTATATTGACAACAGTTTTTTCCTCTCCACATAGTGTTCTTTCCGTGTCGCTTCCGTAGCTTGAACTTTCAGATTAGAAAGCCACTTATGTATAAGGAAATAGATTTTTTTTCTTATTAGTTTTATTATAGGAGTGGGGCAGACATGGTAGCATCTATTCTATGAGGTAAAGGGAGCCAATACTTTTGGGGAATCTATACTTATTCGATGGATTAGATTTATGCCACGTGCGGTTTTAACCATTCTAAGGGATCTGAATGGAAAAAGATTGTCGGTGTTTAAAAATTATTGCCACTATTTGACGAATTCATTCGTTTTAATCTAATATGTAAGACATTGTCAAAGAAAATGCATATCTGTCAGCATTCTACGCCCACATGGTATTCTGACCAATCGCTTGTATTCTTGGATCAGTATCAGAATTATTTAAAAACAGCAAGTGTGTGTGTGTGTGCGCGCATACGCAATTTTTTTTCAATCATTTAACCTAAGCAAAATGACAATACCACTAGTTCACAGAGGGTTACACAGAGAGGAAGGAAGATAAAAGATTGAGTATAAAGAGTGTAGAGGAAATGATTAAGTATAAACGGGTTTCAAGTAGATAGAAGTTAGCGATTGACATTGTATTTAATGTTTAGAAGATTGCATTTACCAAAAAACTAAATAAATGGAAGCCATAAGCGGCAAGTACAAGAAAATCTTGGAGGAGAAGTGGTGTTTACATTTAACTAAAGGATGGGGACCAGAATCAGTCTAGTAGAGCGCTTAAATTATTGTGGTCGAAGCTCCAGGGATAAAATCTCGTTAGAACAGTTGCTATCACTTGAGTGTGTGAGATTGCGTGAAAGAGAACTTCGGAGGTCAAATGCCAGGAAGGTCAGTGACAGACTGTTGAAGCATAATCGGCATTAAATAACCGAGCAGAAATATATTTGCAAACCGATGTAGAGAATTATATTTGCCTATAATATCAGAAATAATATCTAGCATGAGGAAGATTGTCAGTATAGAATGAAGAGACAGTTTCGTTAAAACACATAAAAAAATGGTCTAGAGATTCAAGAGAGTGAGAGAGTTCTCTACACAGTGGGAGATGTTCACTTACAATAGCTTGTAGATTATGCATGTGAACATTAGAGTCTTTTCTAAAGAGAGGAAGATAACCAAAAATCGAAAGATCAGAAAAATGGGAATTGCAGAGTTAAGGTTAGTTTCCCTGAGAGCTAGGATGTCTTGTTATTTTTTGAACAGAAACGATTCCACACTACAGAAGTTGGTATGACTAACCCGAAAGTTAGAAAAAAAGTGTTGAAGGTCTTACTGGGCTTGAGTAGTTGATTGCTTGTAGTCATGATGTGATATATTGGTAAGGAAAATGCCTATGGTAGTAGCAGCAGGCGGTCGTCAAATATAACATCTGCGGGAAGGGAATGGGCGCAGAATGTGACCTCGGGGTTGTCCACCGGAAGTGTTTGCAAGGAAACTTTTCCATGCGTAACTAGGTAATGTAAGAACCCCGATATTGGGCGACTGTTGATCAGAGCAGCCTCTCTAGACGCTACGCAAGATTCTCGCTCAAAACTAACAGTTGGGAAGCAACAACCTTTCAACTGCCAACTCGGTACCCTCAGTATAAAGAGAGGTTGCGACCATCTATACATGTTACAAAGATTGCGTGACAACACCACTATCATATTCACTAGAAACCCCTTCCTGAACAGGAAAGAACGAATGAGGCTTTTTACTCCTGTCCAATTGACGTGACGGAGTATAGACTATGCGATAGGTAAGCCTACCTACATCTCTCAAAAAAAAAAAGGGAAAAGATAGTTAATATTTTTTTAAGTCGAGATATTTATTACAGATTCAACGAAGAATAAACTATGGCAGATCCATACTTCTGACAAAATAGATTTAAATAAACATCGCTTTCACTTCCAGTTAATTTTATAGATGTACAATCAGAATAACTTACTTGTTAAGTTGAATAGGCTGCTAACGAAGCTTTTTAACCATACAATATTTTATTTAAAGTTCTAATATATTAAGACTATTTTGGGAGGCTGGTCTGTCCCTAGAATTGTCAATGGTCAATTGGTGCAGCAGTAGAATAAAAAAAAGGAAAAGGAAAAACAAAGGACAAATGCGCATTCAAAAAGTAATTTCAATTAATAATTTAACGCTCAAATACCACGGAGAACACGAATTATAAAATATGACCAAGAACAAAATTAAAATGAAGACCTCTTGGAGAAAACAAAGAAAGAAAAAGAAAAAATAACTTAAAATAGCAATTCAGACAAGATTTTCAGATGGCAGAGTCGTACCTCAAAAAAAAAAACACAAAAAATAATCGGTTTCACTTCAAGTTAATTTATTCGAATGTACGATGAGAATAACTTATTTCGTGAGTTGAATCGACTACCAACAAAGCTTTTTAAGGATAAATGAGTCATGTTAGATATGATGGCAAAAAAATTCTTAGAATTTAATTTTTTAATGTTATTTTGTTCTTGTATAAAGAGAAAAATATTTCTTTTTTGAGGACTGAAAATGTAGAAAAAATGATCTCTGGTTGTGGTCTCCCGGATCGTTTCCAGCTGCTTCGTCATTCATTCAAGGGGCACTAGTAAAACTGGCCGGAAAGAGAGTTATAAATATCGCATCATAAAAATTCGTCGAATAACTTTCACAAATATATACATTTTAAACATTAATTCAAAATGAAAATGTGCGTGCAGCTTATTCAAACAGACACTTTTTGTCTCGAAAACTTATAATAACCATTACCGTAGAAGATTGCATTCGAAAAAAAAAATAAACGACAGCAATTTGTTCTGTTACATGTGCAAAATGTGAGTTAATGGAAAATTGAGAAAAGAGAATGCAGAGACTTCGTGCTTTCTATGTAAAAAAAATAAGTACTAAAGATAAAGTTTAATGACAGACAAATTCGTGTAAAAGTGCATTTTGCTGTCAAACAAACGATGACGATGATGATATCAATCTTGTCTAGTGAGATCAAACCACCGATTTCATATCAGTTTATTTTACGAGTAACGAATTTCATTTTAATTGATTGTAGGTGTTTTATTCATCTTGGTAATATTTTGGATGATTATTTGTTTAGCGGCACGTCAAACTCTATGCGTTATTTAATGTCGAAATCTAAATAAGTTCAACTTAAATAAATAGTTTCAACTACATATATTTGTAACATAATTATATGCCTTCAAATACATAAAAAATATATTGTTAGTAATTCTACTATAAAATGAATTGATGATATTTTACTATAAATATACATTGTTGGTAAACTTTTTAAAGAAAATGTTTTGCTAGTGTTTTTGCTATAAAAATGTCTATTTGTAAATTGAGAACTTTTTGTTGCTGTTTAAAAGTCCACTAATATGCCCATGGCTGTCATCTTAACAAGTTCAGTTCAGATCTGGGAACAAAAAGCATTTAAGAAGCAATTAAGTGGTGGTTCCATACTCTTGTAAACCTTCAATCTGCAGATCAGTGGACTTGCTGCCGAATGTGGGTTATCGTCAAAATGATGCTGAATATATTGACAGAACCAATCAGAGTTTTAATATGAGAATTACTCAGCAATATCTACTAACTGTAGCAAGAAATGGCATGTTAATTTTAACATCTCCGAAATGAGGCCTAGCTATTTTAATCTAAGATAACCTCTTACCTTCCATCAGCATGGCTGACACGAAGCTCTAAGAGAGTTTCATTGTGCCTTTTCCGGATAATGTTTTCCGCTGACCTGAAGTTGAAATATAGTATTGAATTACTTACTAGATCTACTGCTAGAAATATGGTTTCAATGTCTCGTACTAGACAATTTTTATCCCCAGAAACATTATTATACATTTATAAGTCTTCCATTCGTGCATGAATTAAATAATTCTGTTTTTCCCTGTATTTGGTGGTTATTGAGGAAATCCAGTAAAAAATCTGCCATGTTATTGGTCTTGATCTGGTTTCTCGGCTTCAGTCACTTTTCTACTGCGGTAATTTAGATTCCCTGTGCTTTTTCTATAAATATTTTTAAGGTAATTTTTCTGGTGATCATTAGTTTTTTTGTGCTACGACGTTATGAAGTTAGTACTAGAGTAGTCGGTAGGTCTCATCATTTAGTGGGTAATTTTTACTTGTTGTACGCTCTTTCGGCCTCTTGCTTTCAAGTCAAGTTTGTTCTTCAAAATTTTAATTACAATGTCAATCATTATTTTCTGTCTTAATTCCGGCTCTGTTATTGTTCTCCTAATTTAACCATGTTTTTATTTTTCTCATATTATTTCACGCTCAGAAACAACATGCATTTTAATAGCTGTATTGTTATGCTTGTGATGAAATGATTAAGAATAATATACTTCCGGTTATACGATTGCAGAATACCTAATAAACAATCTTATTTCTGATTTGTATTTTACGAGACAGATTATCAGAGTAATCAGCATACCATATTCATATTAGAAAGTGCTTAAAACATTATATATTAAGTCTCAGTAGCATTCCCTCTGTAAGAAGAAAGAATAGACGCAGAGTCTTGATGTAATCTGCCTGTTTTGCTGATTCTCTTGTATTTTTATTTCGCCTTTTTTAATCACTGTGCACAAATATATATATTTTGCGCTCAAATAAGCCCTGAAACCCTGAGCAATAAACGTGTTTATGTTCTATATATTTTCATATATCCTACGTCTATGGCACGGTTCGGATTTTCATGTGTGATGCAATTATCAGGTGCATATTTCAAGCTGACCGTTTAATAGATTGGAATTTAAGTTCTCTTGAATTTAATATTCACGAGAATTAAATCTTATAAACTTAAGTTTTTTTTTAATAACAAGATTAAAAATTTAAGTATTTTACGATGACATGTGGATAAAAAATTTAAATTTAAATTTAAACTTTTGAATTAAAATAAAACAATAAACAAAAATACAGGGAGAAGTAATCATAGGGGCGTAAATTTTGAGGCTTCGAAAAATGAATATTCAAATATTACATGTACATTAGCATGTAGGGATATAGCATGTTCCAATGATTTGAACCGTCTTTAAATGTGAATAAGGTTTGAGCCTTTAATACTTTTTTCTATTTCTTTCATATTTAACAACTTCACTTATTGGCAATTTTAACCATGAAAATATTAAAAATCCATCAAAATATTAAAGTTATCGAAGTCTATTACGAAAACAGACGTTCAATCAAGAGAGGTTCCCAGGTCACATCATCTCTCGAAACAGTGATGTCGATTGACCAGCACGTTCGTGCGACTTGACGCCATTAGAATTCTTCTTTTGGGAGTCATCTTAAAAATAAGTTCTATACCAACAAATCAACAACAATTCAACAGCTGAAGGATAAGATTATAAGGCACATTGTTGAGATTGAGGAGCAACTATACAGAGACGACATAAAACTTTGACCATCGACCCAAGCCTTCGCGGATAACTGGGCAATATTATTTTTCAGTCATAACTGGCATGAGTCAAATAACATGATCTTACAGTGAAGTCAATAAAATGTTACCAATAACAATGTTTTATTTACTGTCAACTTTGATTTGTCCTAATGTAACACCCTATATATTTATTCATTTTACCACTTTACTGTGAGTAATATGTTCCTGTTCTTGCAGTTCCATCTTTTTTCTTTTATTGCATTTGTATATGTTATATGAATATATACTTTTAAAATTTCCGTTGTTAAGGCTTTAATAAAATGCATATCTCCCCACAGATCTTTATTAATTAACGTTTTTAATTTTCCTAAACGTGCGTCAGATTTGTAGTATAGACTTGAAATATTAAGGCTTTGAAAGTAGCCTTTCCTCTGTAATGAGACAAACTGTTAGTCGAGTTTGAACTATAATCTTTGTATGATATATATTGATTAATCTTTGATAGTATTTTCCAATTTTTTAAACTTTTTGTATATTTATATTGTTTGCCTTTGATTGATCTTATGAAAATTGAATAGCCTTATCCGGTTAGATCTATTTCCTTTTCTTTTTGATCTGACGCGTCTTAAACCTCTCAAACACAAATGATTTTCAAGCCGAATCAAGACTTATAAATACAAATTTCCGATTTCTCCTAATATTATATTCTGCTCTGAAAGCGTATTAGTCGGAAGTTTGTGTTTAAAAGGCTTGATTCAGATTCGTTTATACTGTGAGATCATTGTGAAGTCATAGTTGAGCAACTAAAGACGCGTCAGATCAATTGACTGTGTTTTAAAGTCGCAGATTCGAATCTTACAAATTGATACTGTTGTGGATTCCCGGTGAGGAAACGGACAAATAATGAACAACAAAAACAGATATTGAGGTAGAAAAGTAGGTTATATTGAACGTAATATACAAACTTGAATTTAGGTTAGTAAGTCCAGGAATACTATTAGTAAGAAATAAATATATACAAGTCTTGAGGTGAAGTCGTTGGAAATAGTATATCTTGGTATATTATTCTAGCTGAGTGGAGCTCAGAGCTATTCTGACTTCTGATGCGGTAATCTCTGGATAACTTCGGTATCTCTCGGTAACTTACGTATCAGTTCCGGTACTCTCCGATAACTCGCACGGATCTCCATTATAACTCTTAACTGCTGTTCTCTCTATGGCAGGAGTTTATGTATATTCAGCAGAGTTCATTATCATATACTAAGAGGAGATCCCACAACAGATAAATATATTACCTAACAAAAATTTCACAAAAATATTCAGGACGGTAGATATATATGTAAATATACTGTTTAATTAAAAACAAAGTATCTATCAAAAATGTTCAAACAAATATATTAAAATATGTCGATTGATAATTCATTTAATAAATCTCCTGAACTTTCCGTAAAGTGTGTGTGATCTTCTTTGAAAAACCTTATACCATTCTGTACTCACCAGTTAGTATTTCGAAATTTAATGATTTTTTTCTCTTTTGTCAAATACGTGCCTCCAATTACTATTCATTTTTTGCCTTGGTTTTCTTTGGGAGACTGATATTAAAACGCTCTTGACAACCTACTTTTTCTAGCAGCGTTTCTTTCTTTGTATATTGTTGAATAATCTTCGACGGAAATGTTTCTCTTGAAAAGAAATTGTGTATAGACCTTGTATGAAGGGGAATATACTCGTACATTTTTTTCTGATGCGACATCTGCAACGATCTCAACCACTAAGCAGATTGATTATGTGCATTTATAAATTCTGACTAAGACATTACGAATTGGGTTTCGCGTTGATACATAGAACGATAAGAATTAACGCATTAATGATAGGTGTATTTTCATTCTCACTTACGCAGTTATCTTTAACGTTACAATTGTTATTACCTCCATTTTGGTAATCGTATTGCTTCTTTTATCACTATTATTGCCATTAGCTGTGTCAGAAGCAATAGGAATAATGGGAATCAATAGGGAATCACTAAAATGGTAACAGTTGGAGAAATAATATGATAGTCTCATTTAAATAATATTCCTTTCGTTTTCTTTGGATTATGCTTCAATCTCCCACTCTTCTTATTTCAATAATAAAATTAATATTACTGTAAATATAAAGGTAATAGTCACATAAATATTATATACATCTTTATGTGTGGTAACCCTTCAAGATCTGATCTGGGTTCTTCTCAAATTCCTATCCTTTGTAGCACTTAGTAATTTCTATCTCCTTATTATCACTACGACCGACAATTTTCACATTTTAAACAAGTTACTCGCTATTTCGCTTTGTCCATTTAGACTTCAATATGTACACAACGCATCAAATTGTTCAAGACCACTCTCCGCATAACGTGTCTCAGAAGGTTTAACTGTTTCTTTCTAAGTCAGTAGTACTTATTCAGCGTAATATTTAAGAAAACATTAAAACTTGTAAATAGGGTCGATTTTCAGTTTTGAACTGAAAAAAACTAACATATATAACCATATTGTGGAATAACATATATAACCATAATGTGGACAAACATATATAACCATATTGTGGACTAACATATATAACCATATTGTGGACTAACATATATAACCATAATGTGGACTAACATATATAACCATAATGTGGACTAACATATATAACCATATTGTGGACTAACATATATAACCATAATGTGGACTAACATATATAACCATAATGTGGACTAACATATATAACCATAATGTGGACTAATATATATAACCATATTGTGGTATATCTGAGCAGACTATACAGTGATCAACGAAAAGAGAAAACTTTGAACACACCAGCGACTATCGATAGGTCACTGGACAGTTCTTTGACAACTCCAGGAGAAGGATGACAAGAGTAATCATTTGTTATCTTCAGTCAACATTAAGAAAAAGCAAGTATCGACAAAAAGCATGGTCAAACAGAATCTTGAATCTTGGTGAGGTTTACTCTTCTCGGACGCCTCATCCTTTGATGTATCTTGGTCTGATGTAAGCCCAGTCAAGAACGGCTTGAAATCAGACGGTTATGAAACGATTTGGGGTACTGGTCACTCAGCTTTGGTGGAATACACTGACTGACACTATATTGACATTAATGTTGCAAACTATATTTCAATCCTTCAAAGATTAGTTTGCACTATCTTGTTCAGTCATCAGATGGCCAAAGACATGAAACACTTTCGAAAGAAAGGGCTCCAAGCCATGCTGAGTAATTGTCATGAAAGTGTCTGGAACAACATGTTCGATTTCTACCATGGAATAGTCAGTCACAACACAATGTTAATATATTATTAGACAGATCCCTGCGGAAAGGGATGAAACCTGCATCTCGTGATAAATTGCTTCTGTATTCAAGTGAGGCAGAAATTCCCGAGTCGAAGATTGCTGAGTTTGCCACTTCTATACCTGACAGAATGAAGGGACCGAAGGTCGCTAAGGGAGCCTCGATTAAGTATTGATGGATGCGTTCATTAAATAAATATCACCCAAAATCTAGTTTGCTGATTAACGTTGGTTTTCAAATTTAGTAGGAATCTGGTTTATCTCTCAATCTCTCTCTCACTCTGTCATATATATATATATATATATATATATATATATATGAAATAAGTATATATATATATATATATATATATATATATATATATATATATATATATATATATATATATATACTTATTTACTTATTTACAAATGCTGTTTGTAAATATTTATCTCATTTTATATCTATCTACTTCTCTAATCTTATGCATTATATCTGTATCTATTGATCTACTTATCTAATCTTATGCGTTTAAAAATGGTGTCTGTCTCTATGTATCTATATATCTATCTATCTAATCTTACGCTTTTAAAAACACTGTCTGTCTGTATATATTTTACTCTCTCTCTCTCTCTCACTCTCTCTCCAGCTAGCTAGCTAGCTAGCTAGCTACTTATCTAATCGTATATGTTCAAAACCGCTGTCTGTATGTATATACAGGGTGCGATGGGTAAAATTTAGCTGTTTGATATTTTTAATTTTGTACTTGCGTCCTGGTTGCTTTTGATTTTGTCTGCACAGAACTCTAGAATCTGTTAATGAGTGCCGCGAAATCAACACGGAGGCGTACATCAAGTGCATTGAGGTGGTACTGCCCTGAGTCAAGTAGGGGCTACTGAAAAACTTTATATCTAGCAAGCGGACGCTGCACCATTCCACAGAAATAGGAGAACAAGAGATCGTTTAGAAGAAATGTAGCAGGATATTCTGAAGTCGTAGGGAGGACGTGACTGAGGCCAATAGCGATTTTATTGAATAAATTTACTGTAGTATTTCAATATATTTTGTGCAATTTTGGTAAATATATTTATAAAAATGAGATATCAGTTTTATTTTCATTTCTTCACAATTTATACATCAGACCCAGTATTGATCTCAATCTAAATCTATCTATCTGAATAATCTGATATGTACAAATATACTGTGTTCCTGTATATATTTATCTTATCTGATACTTCTATATATTATATCGTTAGAATTTTGAACGAAAATGTATTTCGTTTTGTCATTTACATACACACTAAGAGTACCGATATATAAGCACACTGAATTAATTTATAGTTAGTTTACATATACATGGCATAGCATTATTTTCGAATACATACACTTATAATTAAAATAAACATTTATTGTTTAATTACACCTGGCACACATATATAAACAGACATAAGTATTTTTCTACATTTAAAAATATTCACGTATCTGACAAATGTAATCAAAACTCAGTTAACATATGTACTTTGGATACTAATTTTCTGAAGAAGCTTGTTAAAGTGAAACATGTTAGATTAAAGATACTTTTTCCTACCTGCTCTTTAAATATTCTATATATATATATATATATATATATATATATATATATATATACATACATACACACATTTATATACATATATATACATATATAGATATACATACATACATGTATATATACATTCATATATACATATATATACACACACACACACACACACACACACACACACATATATATATATATATATATATATATATATATATACGACAAGATGAATAGAATAAATAGAAAACAGGTACAAAAAAGTCTTTTTAATCTAATATGTTTCACTTAAAGATGCTTCTTCATGAATTAAATGCAAATGATTTAAACCATTTTTTAATTTAAAGATCCAAAGGGCCATTGATGTTTCATTTTATTGGTTTGATACGTGTTACGTGTAATAAAAGCAATAGATGATAATTTTAGATTTATATGAAAACCTATAACTGTTTATATGCCTGTGTGTGTGTGTGTGCTACGTGTAATAAAAGCGATAGATGATAATTTAAACTTATAGGAAAAACTATGCCTGTTTTTACTTGTGTATGTTACGTGTAATAAAAGCAGTATATGATAATTTAGATTTATAGGAAAACCTATAACTGTTTATATATGTGTGTGCCACGTGTAAAAAAACAATAGATATTTATTGTAAATGTATGAATGCAGAAGCAATGCATGTGTGAAGTGTATGTAAAGTATACATGCACTAACATTTAAAATAAAAATTGATTACTTTTATTGCACGAGGCACATGCACTTATATTTAAAAAAATTTATATATCGATGTCAAATTAAAGACACTGTTTTCCTATCTGTTCTTTATTTATTCTGTTCACACACACGCATACATAGACACACACACAGACATACATAGGTACAGACACAAACACACACACACACATACACACACATATATATATATATATATATATATATATGTCTGTCTGTATGCTTTTAAATACAAAATACATTTTCAGTCAGTATATATTTATCTGATTCTGATATTATCTCTCTCTCTCTCTCTCTCTCTCTATATATATATATATATATATATATATATATATATATATATGCTATAAAGAAGGTAATCGAAAAAAGAAGATGAGATGGAAAATGTTTATGTGAGAAATAAAATCAGTAAATATATTGAGGAAAGTAAAAATAATTTATCATCAAATTAAAAAAAATCGTAGCATAGGACCAAGGTATGACGCCACTGTCGACATTCTAAATTTTCCTCGAGCATCATTATGATTTCACTCCACAGATTTTTTTCTGTTTTTTTATTTATTTATTATCAAGGCACCGTGTTGTCTTTTTACCATTCCGCTAAAATAACAACTCACAGGAATTCCCATCCCAGAAAACTCGCCTATATAAAAGAAATATCGCCGAGAAAATAATATCCGTCAGGCTTACTGAAAAATCTACAACAGACATAAGAACGACCATAATCAGCATCACCATACTAACAAGTCAGGCAACATAAGATGTACACTGCCTTTATATTGAGTATTGCTTCGGAGAATTTTGTAGATATCACAGGCGACCTAGAGGGTCGTTTTCACTGAAATCCGATAGAGGTCCGGGGCCGTAAGTCCAGTAATAGTGTACGCAGTTCTCATGGGTTGTTTTCATGTCCAGATATTGAATTTGGAAAGGCAATGGCTACTGGAACTGTTGGCCAGAATAATATCCTCAGGCGCTCTGCTATACCGATCGATTGCGTTATGACACTGGACAGACTCCTCTGTTATGCTCTAGGGTAAGTATAGGTAGGAATGGAAATAAAACAAAAAAGAAATAGTAAGTAAAATATTACAAAAAAAGGCGAAAAAAATTAGCTAAGTATATTTCTTCTGTAAATACTGGGGGTGGAGACAAATGTGTTATTCTGGTTCGTATTCAGGAAGAAAATAAAGATGTCTACAAAGAATATACAATGATTTCTGGTATCTCTGAGGAAAATACATTTTGTATAGGTATTCGATAAAAAACACGCTCTCCAACACTCACGTCAAAAGAAAAGGATCTTCAAGCTCAGAACAAATAAAGGAAAGCATCATTAGGTGTAGACGCTTTTAGAATCCACATTTCTTTTCGGCGACTAATCTCCAAGAACTTAAATCAAATACCAACCTTATCTTCAACTCTACTGATTACTTAAACTGCAAAATTAACGTCAAATCCAAATAACTATAGCCCACATTCCTCATAGTCGTACATAATGCTTTAAAGAATGGCTTAGATAAATAGACTCTCCAGGGTGTCACTTTATTCTTGCTCTTTTATATTTTAATAATGTTTCACCAAATACAAATCTCAAGAGCAACTCAAGGTAGGGGATTACTGAATTAGCATTGTTTATGAGCGTAAGTGTAGAATGTGTGTTGCGGTGCAGTGGATATCGGCTCAAAACGAGAAATCAGTGAGCCGAGATCGAATTCCAGTTGAATTCCTTGCATTCATTTATGCGCAAATACCCTTGGGAAAGGTATAAATCCGTCTCTTCCCTCCAGTTAAATAACAGGAGAGATTGGGTTCTATAGCCTTGGCTGGCAACCAGTCTACCGCAGAAATCAATGGCAACGTCAGTCAGTTAAGTGCCATACGTGATACACGCTTGGGCGATCATGTCTCGAAAGAGACATGACTGACTGGGCAAAAGATTATCTCGCAGTAGGTTGCCATTGCTTTCTGCGGTACACTGTTTGCCGACCAAAGCTATAGAACCCAATCGGTCCTGTTATTTAACCCATAGCTGGAAGGAAGAGACGGATTAATACCTTTCCCAAGGGTATTTACGCGTAAGTGAAGACAATGGATTCAACTGGAATTCGAACTCAGCTCCCCGTCTTCTCGTTCCTAGCCGATATCCACTGTACCACAACGCACATCCAACGTACTGCGCCATAATCTTCTGTCAAGTCAGTTATGTTGCTTTCGAGACATGATCGCCCAAAAGCATGTATTATGTATGACACTTAACTGACTGAAGTGTAGAAGGTAAGAAGTGCAGATTATCAGATTATGTAGGAAAGATAATCGTTAATCCTAGACTTAAAAAGCTTATCTATGTAGTGATTGGGGAAACATTCTCTCGGAATCATCATTCAGATTCGCAACACTAAATGTCATTAACAAAACGAGATTACGAGAGTCGACGGCGCGAACCATATTCGAATTCTGTTCTCTGCAAGAGATTTCATTTATTTTCTGTCAATATACAAAAGCACGAATCTAGTATTTCAAACTCAATTTTTTTAACCTTAACAAAGATATTGTTTTTTCTTATATTTTATTATATTAATGTGTTAGAAAAGAAGATAATGATTATTTTTATTATTTTTCATCACACTTGTGTATTTTCCCGCAATATTCGAAACTGAAAAACTTTCGAAATTTAAGTCGAAATGAAATATTTTCCAAACTGAATAAAGTCAAATCCAGAGATTTTGAAAGCTCATGTTATATGGAAGAGGTGATGTTTCCTAAAATAATTGATTAATGGTTGCAAGCAAATGAAAACTTTAAGATCTGATCGAAAATAGTGTATTGCTGCCAGATCAGGGCTAAATTGTCTAAAGATCAAAAGTATCTACATGTCCTTGTTGGCGATGAAATATTTTCAACCATGTATCTTCCTACCGACCGAAGAAACTTTGCAGGTCTCTCGCTACACTATTGCTATTGTCACGGCAAACAGATAGACGAGTTAATTTCCTTAGCTCTACCAGTTCAAACCCTTAGAAACAAAAAAAGCTATGCAATGTATATTTTATTTCAAAAAGTAGTTCCAGTTTCTGAAAACTGCTACTGTGTGGAGAATACCCCCGAATGTATGTTTCCCTGATCCCTATATGATTAACCTTTTAAAGTCTATAATCGTTGCCTATCGTACCTAGCCTTATAATCTGAACTTATTTATTACTCTTACAACAACCTCATTTGTTATCCCTCTACCCTCAGAAACTCATGAGCCATTTATTGGATGGATGCTTCATAAAAACGCAGTGATTTTAATCTTTGTCAATTTCATAAAAATTCAAAATATTTTGCTGTGAGGAAATGTAAAATTTCCATCGAAGAAAACCTGGTCAGGTGAAGAATGAGAACAATGCACGTCTGTGGATTGAATAAAGTGTTATGTTTGATATTATACAAAAATTATCATATGCGATCGGGACAGCAATGGAAAGAAATGGTATCAACAAAGAATGAGCAAATTGGTTCAAAAGACTCATTCTATAAATTATCAAAATGTGATCTCTGAAATATCGGTTGTCTTTCGATTGTCTGTTTCTTCATTATTCTCAATAAGTTTATCATCATTTTATAACTGTCTTTGGGAAGCCAAACATTTTACGATTACCATTGTTAAATCTTCTTACTGTTGCGTAGATATACAATAAATATAAAATGATAGATCGTAGGATGATTTTGGTTTGTCATAAACTTTTTGTAAAGCCATATTTGTATTCCACGTTTCCATATTCAGATATCTGAGCAACAGGTTTTGTCCTTTATGGTAACGATGGCTGATGGCAAGTGACTGAATAATCATTTGGAGAGTCTACTTTACCATAAATAGCTTCCCTTCTCAAGATGTAGCCACAAAAATAGCTGTTACACTGATTCGCAACCTCGGCGTAACTTTATGCTAACGTATAATCTGCGGTAGGTTCAACACCAACACATCTATATGTATTTAAAATTTAAAAAGAGATCCTGAATAATTTTTCTTTAAAATCCTTTATTAATCATAAAATAAAATAAAATCCGGAATTATATTAAAAAATGAAATAATAATCCGCTACAAATTATAGAAATTAAATTGAAAAAGTCACTTCGGTTTTAACGATAGGATTATTAATGGGTTAAATTAGTTTGATCTGAAAAAGATATTTCTTATTTCATATCTTATTCTGTAACTTTCGAAGTATATCTCTAAGTTTATCTAAATTTTACCTTCGGGATGGCATTCTATGAATAGGACATACAAAAATGGATCATTAAATTGATCAAAGAAATCGATAAGGGTAGGCTGTTTGGGAAGTTTCAACATAATCAGTAGATATTCTAGGAACCCCGTAGAAAAAAAAAAGACAAATTTAAGAAAACATATACCAAATGTCTAAATAATAAAGAAATAGAAGTCAATAATGAGAATCAAGACTCTGGAAATCAAATAGAAATTGGCCTTTTCACCTAGTGGCAGGATCATGATATAAGAGGTCAATTTTCTTAAAGAAAGGTATTGAATTTGAAAAGAAATCATGGGATAAAGGAGCCAGTTGTGAGGATAAGAACTGCATATGGAAAAAAGGAAAAGATAGGAATATAAAAATTTGAAAGATATTAAACACATCATAGTAGAATTAGAAAGTGCATATTTTCAGAAAATAAAAATTATTGGAATAATTTTCCATAAACAGAAAAGAATTGTTTTAAATATCTATACATAGTCATATAGTCATCCACGACAGATCTGTTTCGCTGTATCACAGCTTATCAGTACGGTTAGACTCCGATTGAAACCCGACTGAATTGTCGTCAGTCGATCATTCATACCTCTGGGTTATGAGCACTCGGTGGAGGAAAGCAGACTTTTTAGAGTGTATATTATCATTAAACACGTCCAATAGCCAGAGTGCTCTAATTCATTACTGAATCAGCGATTTTTTATCATATTTAAGTGATACTCGTAGTTGAGTAAGTATTCTGTTTGTAATCAAACAGTATATTTATATATATTTTTTCTGCTGGTTTAATTATTTACGATAAATTTTATTACGAAAATGTGTAATAGAATCTGCGACCGCTAACTACATAGGGGAACCCACAAACTGATTTGGTTCGTCATAGACCACATGACGAATGATTCCACAGTCTAATCGAAGTTAAATTAAGCCTTATATAACACAATTTTCGATTCTACCTAAATAACCATCTCTGCTCTGAAAGCGTATAGTAATGTAAACATGCAATGTTACGGAAAGTCCCGAAGGTTAACGAAATGATTTCAACGAGCGACATAATTTTGTTGTTTAAACATTATTTTTAATGTTGTTAAGAGTCGCAGGTTCGAATCCTCTTAAATGATAAACATTTTAGTAATAAAATTTATCGTAAATAATCAGGCCGGTAAAAATAAATGTATAAATATACTGTTTGATTAAAAACAGAATATCTACTCAAATACAAATATTGATAAAAATAATGTTAAGAAAAATACTGAAATTTGTCGGTTGTTTAAAGCATTTCGTTGATCTTCGGTACTTTCCCTTAACACACACACACACACACACACACACACACACACACACATATATATATATGTGTGTGTGTGTGTGTGTGTGTGTGTGTGTGTGAAGTGAAAAGGTTACAAATGTTCCGTTTCATTAACGTCTGTTGGCATCAGATTTTACAGCTCAGAATGAAAGACAAATTTATGCTGAAGCAAAATGTCTTATAATCATTTAAATGAGAGGGGGAATACTTTAAATTGCCTTATCACATCCGTCGACTACAAAACAAAAATACTTTATTTGCACATACATATATATATATAAGGTAATTATTATTATTATTATTATTATTATTATTATTATTATTATTATTATTATTATTATAGCATACTGCAACTTAATAGGTAAAAGACACCGTCATCAAACTTCAAAACCATTACTTATCACATTACTTATATATATATATATATATATATATATATGTGTGTGTGTATGTGTGTGTGTGTGTGTGTGTGTGTTTGTGTAAACAAATTCTTTTTACTACCACACCAATTAACAATTATTTTAAAAGGATCATCTTTTTATTAAACAAGATACCAAAATATCTCAATTAAAAAGGGGAAATAAAAATTATAAGAAAGGGATTTTACACGCCTTTCGACCGACACCTCTCCCGAAATAAAACGTCGGCAATTAAAACAGAGAAGTTGTCATAAATTCTGAACAACGTTTGCGGTTAAAAACATTGTCTGTGTTGCGCGGTAGTTATCCCCAAAGAGTTCTAAATTGTATTTCAATTCTCTCTGTCCTGTGCGGACAGGACGTTGTATGTTGATTGTCAAAGACTCCAAGATGTCAAGATGGTGTCTCGTCATAGCCCTGTGCAAGACAGAGAAGAAATCGGGGGAATATTGTGTCCTGCTGTCGCTTGAGTTCAATAGGTTCTCACCGATTCCTGACTCATAAGCCTACGACTACCCAGATGTTATAGGCTTCTGTCTGCTGACTCTTCTCGGCAGGTGCTGAGCTATCCTTACCTCCAGACGCTGAATGCCTTGCATACGTAGTCGGTCTCGCATCGGCACTTGTACTGATAAACAATAAGACTTTGTTGATTGGTAGGCAAGACATTTTTATGTGGATGGGAAAACAGTTCTTGTATGGAAGATGTTCGTAAAATTGATAGCGCTGAAGGAACTCTTGATGGAATTTGCAATATTCTCAGATAATACTTGACCCTCAGAACCTATCCATGGGAGTCTTAAATAAATAGGACACTTGGGAGGACCTAATTTTCTCGCATCATTGAACTTGTTAACTTTTTGTCTGATGACTTCTGTTAATACACATTCGGGTTACCCATTAAACAATAACAATTGCTTCACATTTCTTAATTCGGCGTTGAGTTTGCAGTCTGAACACACCATCAATGCGCGATGAGTAAGAGTCCTGATTTGATTAATTTTCCTAGATTTAGGTGCAAAAGAGTGCCACGTTAAATATAAACCAGAAATGGTGGGTTTGCGGTAGAGACTGGGGTGGAAACATTTTGGCGTCCTCTCAACCTGTACATCCAGGAAAGGTAAATTATTGTTCTCCTCTATTTCCATTGTATATTGTAGTGATGGTAGTAGATTGTTAAGTTCGGAGAAAAATTCATCCGCTTTCTCTATAGATGCGAAGGAAGTAAACATATCATCGATGTAGCGGCAATAACAATGGGGCTTAATCTGTTCTGTTAAATAATATCTTATAATAACCCACGAACACATTAGCCAGCAAGAGACCGAAGGGACTAACCATCGCTACCCCCATCAATTTGCCGGTACATATTATAATCGAAGTTGAAAGAGACTGAATTAGTAGCCATCTTCACCAGCTCAACAAATATTTTTCAAGGAATGATGGAGTTTTTCAGGGACATGGTTCAGATAGTCTGGCAAGATTGTGTTGAGCAGAGCCAACCATGGACAAAATCTGCCGAAGTTGCACGCCAACCTTATATATTTTAGGCAAACCGTACATCCTTCATGCGTTATACATCATCAGGTGCATATTTAAAACTGACCGTTTAATAGATGTAAATTTAAGTTTACTCGATGTTCATGGGAATTAAATCTTAATACTGTATATTCAGGAAAGGTAACTTATTTTTCTCCTATTTCCATTGTATATTGTAGTGATGGATGTAGATTGTTAAGTTGGGAGAAAAAATTTTCTGCTTTCTCTATAGATGCGAAGGAAGTAAAGGTGTCATCGATGCAGCGGAAGTAACAATGGGGCTTATCTGTTCTGTTACTATCTTCTCATAATAACCCACGAACACATTAACCAGCAAGGGACCAAAGGGACTACCTATCGCTACCCCATCAATTTGCAGGTACATATTATCGTCAAAGCTGAAAGAGACTGAGAGTAGCCATCCTCATCAAGCCAACAAAGATATTTTCAGGAAATGATGGTGTTCTTTTAGGACCACGGTACAGATAGTCTGCACAAATTTCAATTGTTTCATTCAGGGGAACATTGGTGAACAGAATTACTATATCGAATGAAGCAAAAATGCTAGTTTCTGATTTTGGCTTTAGTTTGCGTATAAACTCAGCAAAGTGAAAAGTATCAGGCACACAATATTCTGAATAATATTTCAGAACAGGTTGAAGAACTTCATTAAACAATCTGGCAAGATTGTGTTGGGCAGAGCCAACCATGGACAAAATCGGCCGAAATGGCACACCAACCTTATATATTTTAGGCAAACCGTACATCCTTGGACGTTGGATATGATGTGCGTAAAAACCAGTCACCATCACACACACTAATGTAGATAGATAGATATATTGTCATATACCTCCTTCAATGAGAATTTACTCTTATTAAGCTGTAAGACTCTCTTCTGCATACGGATCTCAGTTTTTGCGGTATCATCACTGGCGATGTCACCAATTCTGTGAAATTTACTGCTGTCATTTAGAATTGTCAGCATCTTACTCACATAATTCAATAATGCGACACCTACATCTTTATCAGGCTTTGTAATGTATAAATCAGAATTATTTTTTAATTGCTTGGCTACTTGGAAATGTTGTGATTGCCAAGGAAAACTACAGGAATTGATAGAGGCCTTCACTTATCTATATGCCAGATCCTTTACTCTTGTTTATGACAAAGTAACTCTTCTTCAGATTTTGGTAAATGCCCAATAAATTGTCTGAAGAGTAATTCAAAATTACTTAACACCCCTACATTATCAATCCTATTGGGGGTGGATACAAAATTGCAAACCGCGGGACAAACCTAATTTCTCCGACTCAGACAAAGAATAATTTGATAAACTAATAATATGTTTGTCTGTAGTCACATAAGATCCGAATCTTTTTTTAATAAGAAATTGTAAATAGGATGCATTATTGGCACTGGCTTTATTGTCAAAATAACTATCACCGTCCGAGAGATACTTCGAGAATCGAAATTCATCAGAGAGAGAAAGTGTGCGCCAAACTTTGCCCCAAGCAGAAAGATAGTGAGCTGTGGATGTAACAAGCAGCTCGGAAAAGTAAACAATTTCGTCAAGAAGGAAAGCTCGTTCCACGTTAAACATGTTTCGACACTTTACCCTCGAGACACGTCGAGAAATATTCCCAGAGATGACATAATCTTGGAAACAGGACTTCAACATTTTAATTTTATACAAAAGGGACTGAACTTTCCCCCTCAAACGGATAAAATTATTCAGTAATTTTACAACGCGGTGGTCATAACAACCCCGAAAATATTTAGGCAAATTCTTTTTACTACAGCACCAGTTAATTATTTTTAAAAGAATCATCTTTTTATTAAAAAATATACAATATCTCAATTAAAAAGGGAAAATAAAAATCTAGGATGAAGATTTTAGACGCCTTTTGCCTGACACGTCTCTCGAAATGAAACGTCGGCAATTAAAACAGAATAGTTGTCATAAATTCTGAACAGAGAAGTTGTCATAAATGTGAATTTTCAGGATAAGACAGGTCATAAATTAAATAGTCTTTTCAGATCTTTCAACCAGTAACTCTGATATATATATATATATATATATATATATATATATATATATATATATATATACCTGTCGTATCCTCAAAATTCACACCGCATTTTCTTTACATAAAGTTTTGTCATTCCGAAGAATGTGAAAGTAACAAACGTCAGTGAAACGCGTCGTTTATAATTTTTTCCACTTTATAGCCATATTCTGTGTTATGAAACTATTATCCAAACATACACTAATATATTTAACTAGAAAAGGCCTGTAAATTTTAATGGCAGGAGTCAATATTTTGTATTGTGTACAAAATAAATGACATGCGTACTAAATAATAAGAATTTAATAATAAGAAGTATGGTGCAATCTAACTACTTAATTACACTTATTATTTATTATTATTAATTGGATTTGTTCAAATGTCAACACTATAAAAATTACAGAATGTAGTCAACATATGCTTGTTTTCCATACTGAAAACATGTGGTTCTTGATAATGACTGAGACGGTCGAAATTAATTGAATAAAAAGAAAACACACGTGAACATCGAACAGTTTATCCACAATTATGACCTGATGTGCTATATTGGTTGTTTATTTCACTGCCTTAATTCACACACACACACACACACACACACACACATATATATATATATATATATATATATATATATATATATATATATATATATCAGACAAATTCGAAAGTTATTGTGAACGAGGGTTTAAGGGTACTATCCTTTCCCCAAAACTGTTGAGTTGGATATGATGTGCGTGAAAAATCAGTCGCCGTCACACACACTAATATATATATATATATATATATATATATATATATAGAGAGAGAGAGAGAGAGAGAGAGAGAAATAGGATTAATGTAGAGAAGTTTGTCACTTAACTGTGAAGAGTCATGCCAACTTCGAAGTTTATTAAAAGAAATAAATCACTTGTAAATAAAAAACACTGAAGAGAATTCAATACAAAAAGCGGAAGTATAAATGACAGGTTGGATATGATGTGCGTAAAAATCAGTCACCATCACACACACTAATGTAGATAGATAGATAGATAGATAGATAGATAGATATGAGATTAATGTGAAGAAGTTTATCACTTAAATGAGAGTAAAGTCATGCCAACTTCGAACTTTCATGAAAGAAATCAATCACCTGCAAATAATAAAACACACTAAAGAGAATTAAGTACAAAAAAGCAATCAAAACAATTAACCATCTGTTGAGCCACCCACATACAAAAATATTATACTACACCAAGCTTCATATAAATAAGAAACATCAGGAACACAACAGCAAATTGAAACAAGACGGAACAAGTGAAAATATCATAATGGTACGTTCACAAAACTTTGAATTCATCATGACTCTGCTCAGTTATTCAATTTCTCCACATTAATCTTGTCAACGCTCTATACCTATATCGATATCGAGCACTTTACGACAATAAGCCTTCTTGCCAGAACATCTTCTTAGAGTAAACCACTGAAAAATCAACAATCTTGGCATTAAGTTTAACTCAATACAATTCTTATATTTGTGTGTGAATGTGTGTGTGTGTGCGTGTGTGCGTGAGAGAGAGAGAGAGAGAGAGAGTTTATAATAAGATAAAAACAAAAAGATAACGTTTATCAATATAACATGTTTAATTTAAAAATTTATCAGATGTTTACGTCAAATTTTTCTGATGGAGATTTATTAAAAGTAGATGTTCGATTGATACACGTTTTTATGTGTTTTTCATTTAATTTTTCTGTCGTGTTCTGGTCGATCATTGATCTAAATTAATCTAAACTTATATCTATATCTATATATCTATAAATATATCAGCATGCAGTGTGGGTGAAGCTGATGATTGTTCGCCTGAAATAGGTCGCACTTCCGATTCACCCTGAAATAACGTATCTGCCTTAATTTTTCTTATCTATAAATACATATATATATATATATATATATATATATATATATTGATTGTTTAATTATTTAGTTTTTGGTCATAATAAAATTAGACCAGTACACATTTGTATTAAAAAGAGTTCAATACATTGATATTGGAGAACTTTTCAATATTCTTCATTTGTAAAGGAGTTATTACACGACCTAGGTTTCTATCAGACGCTGTCTTCAGGATATTTGCAATAACTGATTTTACCATTTTTTTTTTTGTAATTTTAAAAATTGCGCCTTCAAAAATCCTCCCTCACGTGAGCGATCTATATATATATATATATATATATATATATATATATATATAATTAATCATTTCACCCCAAGCAAGGCATTCCATTGCAACTATTGCGCATGGGGCTACATAGGGGAAGGTAAAGAGGAGGAGTGGTAAGGTGTAGGAAATATCAGAAGGAAGGTGATAGATGGGCAAGGATATCGAGGATGACGGATGGGCAGATGGGAAGAGTGTTTGAAAGAATGGGAGCGAGTTAGTGTGTTAGGAGGTCTCTATTGACCTTACAGTTAAACTCCTGGAGACTGTAGCCGTCGGGGAAGCAATCATGTGGAAGGGAATTCCACATAAGAAAGCTTGCGTGAGAACATTTATTCCATAATATATATATAAATATATATATATTGATTGATTGAGTGATTGATTGATTGATTGATTGATTGATTAATACTTAGTTTTTGGTCATAATAGGGTGAAAAAAACGGTAAAATCAGTTATTAAAAATTGCCTGAAGACACCACTCATAGTAGAAACCTAGGTCGCGTTGTAACTCGTTTACAAATGGAATATATATATATATATATATATATATATATATATATATATATATATATATATATTACTAGCTAAAATGTTACATCCGTTTATTTATCGGTATTTTCCGGATATGCAAATGTGTATATAGATTTTTGAAACAGTGTCCGGGGAGGGAGTGCCGACATTATTAATTTTGACATGGCATTATGCGCATCCGAGTTGTTAATCTCTGTAGATTTTCGTCTGTTCTGGGAATCCATTTTTGCATAGTCTCATCGGATACTTTTTCTTTGTGTATTTCTTCATGTATTTCTTTAACTGAGGATTTTATCTCTCAAAGATGCTAAGTGTAAAAATATACTTATAATTCTACTTAATATTTTAAAAGGTTGTAATGGACACATTTTCTTATATAAAGAGCAATTCTTGGAGTTTTCAGTTTAAAGGACTTAATTGTGATAAAGGAAAACGAGCAGACTCTATTTTAATGCAACATCAATTTTTCTTAAGCGTGATAAATTACCAAGTAATATCTGCCTGAAATAGCACTAAAACTTGAAAATCAATCCTTCATATTACAGGTCTACAGAGAATGAAATACTTTTTCTTTGTTCAAATGATAGAGGCTCAAGAGCCACTCGTGATAGTGCGTTTCTGAATATTTTACTTGGTATGAAAGTAAGACCAGTAAGAGGAAAGACAGCGATTAATTATTGAACCAGAAAAACTGCCGTATTGAAGAAAGCTTACGTGAGAACATTTATTCCATAAAATGAAAAACAAACTCTCTCAATGGACTTGTTTCCTACAAATTGAAAATCTGATGGATTCGACTCAGTTGGGGTACCATCATGATTCCTCGCTTGATGTCTCCAAACTGGTGGAACTAAAGTTTGGTCCTCATCTTGACTTTAATGCCGGCCATAATTACGTCTAATTCGCTTGCTCCCGCATCTTCGATTAACTTAAGATTGTGAATGAATATGTGGACCGTAATTGAGAGCTGATCCATTTGGATGTTTACCGCCGTTGATAAAAAGAGTATTTTTAGGTCAACTGTACTTTTTGCTTAACTGTTGAAACAAACTAGTCACAGTACGTGTCATTAATTTCTGACACAGGAATATTATATTTATTGTACCATTATCTATATATACCATATATCTAAAACCATTTTACGCCACAATAAATGTTACATATTTCCAATTAATCAAATAATGCAGTCGAGGAAACAGACAATCTACCTTATAAACGAGGGGGTGGAATTTTTCTAAGGGACAACAAAACAGCTTGCTTTTTATCAGAAACAATTGTCAAGTTAGCTAAGAGGAGATCGAGAGAAAAAATAATTTTCTGTTTCAGAATTCAAGACACAGACATGAATATTGGAATTGGAATAATGAAAATACTTACAAAGATGAGATTGCTATCGTTTTCAATAAGACAGAGAATATAATGATTTTACTGAGGCCGTTAATTTTCCCTTGAAATGTTTCCATTTGATACATTAGTTTGATAACTTTAACTATATTTGATCAAACGTTATGAGATAAATCTTTGATTTTCAAAAATTCTTATTAACGTTAAACAGAACTAAAATAAAAATAAAAATGTTTATTCTCGGAAAATATCTTTCAGTTGTCTGTTTAATTATTTTATTCTAGCCACGGTTTATAACATCACAAACCTGTATAATAAAATGCCTAACGTCCAAAAGATGTTAGCCAAAATGCCTGGCGACCAAACAGTAATTCACTTTTCCCATTCTGTAACGAACTTCTGTTTCCTGTGTCATCTACTACTCCAAGCAGTAATCCCGCTTGCTGATATTTTGAATATATCTGGAAGATTGAAAACAAAACAAACAAACATAAAATCGCACCAAAAATATCACGGAAAATAAGAAAAACGGAATTACCCAAAACAATAACTCCAAAAACTGTAAACTCTGTCTGGAAGTAAAACTAGCTATAATTACATTCCCAGACCAACACAAACTACGAAATAAATGATTAGAATTCATCTGAAAAAGCAGACACGTAAACAAAATTTTACTACGTTACGTAAAAATCTAAAATTAAAAACGAGCAACAATAAACAAAAATAAATTCGATAAAGAAATTAATTAATCCAAACAAATAAATAAGTAAATAAACGAAGAACATAATAAACAAAATAACAAACCACGAACAGAGGGATAAGCACAAGAAAATGTATTAATAACAATCACATAATCGATAATAAATATTTTAGAAGTTAAAAAACACCACTGTAAATGGCCGACAAACTTCATTCAGATCCCCAATTATTCCCACCCAATAGGCCATATGATAATTCGAAATACAATCGAATTACCGAATTATTGACATATATATATGGATAATCGAGCAAAAACACAACGCTCTGAACTGACGATTGCGTTTATCATGAAACCGACTTTGGGTGTTGACTTCAATGTTTGCACACAAACTCACCCATATATATATATATATATATATATATATATATATATATATATATATATATAACCAATTGGGTAATTCATTTAATTTCTGGAAGCTGATAATGTTCATATTCATTCATAAATGTTTGTCTCATTTCTATATAAAATTTCATGGTAAATGTTCTGATAAACTTTCCTCTATGGTACCTAGACATTATGAAGTTCAATTCCTGATTGGGATGTGCGTTGTGATGATATCCGCTCTGAACAAGAAATCGGGGAGCCGAGTTCGAATTTCAGTTGAATTTCCTTTAACTCAATAATGCTCAAATATCCTTCTTTTCCCTCCAGTTAAAGATTAAATAACAGGACAGATTAGGTTCTATAGCCTTGGCTGGCAACCAGGCTATTGCAGAAAGAAATGGCAACCTACTACGGGAAAATCTTCTGACCAGTCAGCCATGTCTCTTTCGAGACATGATCACCCAAGCGTGTACCACGTATAGCACTCGGCTGACTAACCTGGTCAGTGGAAAAGTCTCATTTTAAAATCAAACTGGCAATATATCACTATAAGATCTTTTCTAACAGTTTTTTTATTGCACTTCTTACTTGCTTCTTTCTTCCCAGTCAACGTTGGTCTCCAAAAATTTAAATACAATGTCCATCGTTGGCTACGTAATTTCTGTTCTTTTGTTGTTCTCGCTCCAATATATTATTTTGTTTTTTCTCATGTTCTTTCGCATTTTCATTAACAATTGCGTCTTAGTGGCTTTATTGCCTTACTGGGAGAAGAAAATCATAGAATATGACGAGTCATTTTACTATGTAAAAAAACATTAGTCTGCACAGCGTCATGGCGGTCTAAGTTACATTTTGACCCATACTGTCTATGTTCATCGTTGTGTTGCCATCTGTCCACATTCAATATTCTCTATACTTGTGAAAGCTCTAATATAAAACACATACACATTCATATATATTGTGGATCTCAATCAGCCTCCTTATCCCTATCAGCCTCCTTCCGATCTTTGGCAAAGTGTTCGAAGCCATTATCAACGCCGAGATGGTTCAGCATCTCACAGCCCACAGGCTCCTCTCAGACAAACAGTATAGTTTCCGCTTCACCAGTTCTACTGCTGATATGCTAACGGCCATCACCGAGTATATATACCAGGCTCTCGACAAGAATGGTGAAGCTCGAACCGTTGCATTGGATATTTCCAAAGCGTCTGTCATGCTGGCCTTCTACGCAAACTGCAGAGTTATTGTATAACTGGACATTTGTTTGCCCTAATCCAGTCATTTCACTCTAATCGCACATTGAAGGTACCATACGAACGCGGGTGTTCCTCAAGGTTCTATCCTAGTTCCTACGCTCTTTCGGATCTACATTAACTATGTCCCCGATGCTATAAGATCCCAAGTAGGCATGTACGCCGATGACACCACAGTTTACTCTTGCCTCGATCAAAATCCGGTGTGGGCGATAAAGCGAACCCCGCTGCCGAGCTTGAGAAGGACCTTCAATCCGTGGTGGACTAGGGTAAGAAATGGTTCGTAAATTTTAATGCTTCCAAAAACGAAGCTGCTATCAATTAACCATCATAGACAATCGCTCCTACCTCCCATTAGCATGGAACAGGCCTGTCTCCCTGAGAGGAAAACAGTACGCCTCCTTGACCTCACACTCTCAGCGGACCTATAGTGGAATGCCTATATCGAATCCATTGCGAAATCCGCTGCTATGAAAGTCGATTCTCTGTGCAGGGCACGTAAGTTTTTCCCGCCTGAGTCCATCTTGCACATCTCTAAATCTACCATCCGCCCGTGTATTGAATACTGCTGACACATCAGGTCGGGTGCCCCTGCTATTCACTTCGGGGTCTTTGACAAAATACATTGGAGAATCTGTAATACGATCGATGCCGACTTGGCAGACCGGCTGCAGTCACTCTCTCACTGGAGTGATGTGGCTTCCCTGTGCCCCATGTATAAATACTTTCACGGTTTCTGCTCAGATGATCTTAGTTCACTGGTGCCCCCTAGGTATGAATTTGCAAGAGATACTAGATTAGCGACTAGGTCCCACCCTTTTACAGTGAAACAGATAAAATGTAACCGTAATTTCTACTCTAACAGCTTCTTTTCTCGCACTTCTCTCCTGTAGAATTTCCTTCCGTATACTTTCTTCCCTGTGAGCTACAATGTCCAGAAATTTAAATGTAAGGTGAATAGGCATCTATCACACTAACTAGCATCTATTCCCTCAAACATTCTTTCCATCTACCCAGGCCCCATCCTCGGTATCCTCATCCGTCTACCACCCTCCTTCCGACATTTCCTATAACTAACCACTCTTTCACATCACTTTCCCTTATGTAACCCACTGTGCAATAGTGGCAGTGGAATGCCTTGCTTGGCGCGAAACGATTAAAAAAAAACAGGACAAATCATTACTTAGAAACATACGCAACTCCCGATGACTGAAACAAAAAAATCAAATTATTTGTCTAATACCCAAAATTTAAAATAGTTAACCTCATCGTCAAAAATAACATTTCACCCGCAAAATCTAAACTACAACGAACCACTATTATTTACGAATTTACATTTCCTTTGAAGAACTATGTTTCTGATGAATCCAATTTCGTAAATGATTATATCGGCCACACAACAATGAAATTTTCGCGAAGACTCGCGCTGCATCTATTAGAAAAGAGCTACTCATTTAAGCACAAACAGAGACTTACCAAACCTATCCGTAACTTGTTGACGACACAAACATCATAGCATTATTCACATGCAAAAAAGGGTATAAATAATGGAGGTATTATTAATAAAGGAAAACCCAACGCTAAATAATATCAAGTAGGAACAAGCTAACAACGTATTTACCGTGTTTGAAACATAAAACATACACACTACTCTAAAAACCTACATACCACTACATACATTCTGTTACACGTAAAATTAAACCCATCCTCAAAAATGGTTAAAATTATAGCCGAAAGCGCTCAGATAAACAAAACATTTATATAATTTAAATCCTTATATAATTTATATCCTCAAAAGAAAAAGTTATTCAATCTCATGCAAGATTACATAAAAACTCAGTCATAATAACGTCTGTTATTTTTAAAGAATTCTGAAGAAAAAAGTGATTGCTATATATATATATATATATATATATATATATATATATAGTGGCTGTAAACTATTTAAACGCATATGATTATTGGCAATCCATGGTTATAGTTTTAAACCCAGAATTATCTTTCTTTAGCTTGGTTATCTTCCAAGGCTGGAAAATTCAATCTTCCCTGTGGATATATATTTGTTCATGCCTTTACCAAACTCATTTGCTCATAAGTGATTGTAACATAAAAGGTATTAAATCTCTATTCCCCAATTTTCTACGTCGAAGCTGTTATTGATTACTCCATCCTCATAGATGAAGCCATATACTATTGTATCATCGGCTTATATATCCACAAAAGATCGGATAATGTCTCTTGGGTGACGACTGCATTGATCCCTCTTGATTCGAATGGCTGACCGTGAAAAACCTACCTGAAGGACTTATTCGTTAGGAAAGTCTTTGTAACTGAGAAGCTTTTTCCACTGGATATTTTGAGTGACAACCCTCTATGCCGCCGGAAGCATTCGTATTTATTCAAAGCAAACTACCTTCTTCCGAAACAAAATTCAATCAATATTTTGCTCTAAAATCAAGACGCATCATGCAGACAAGGTCGATAAGAATCTCATTCTATCACCGTAGTTAAGCATTGTTGAGATTATGAAATACCTAGATGGGTAACCGCTAGAGAATAAAAGGTTCTGTATTCTTGATTATGTAATAGATAAAGATTTGGATTGAGTAATAGGATTGCCGGGTTTGAAATCCAGTCGTGTTCGTTATATTTACTTACGCGTAATTTATGTTTAAGGGATAAAATTTATTTAGAGTAACATAAAATATTCTTGGCAGCCATTATCTATAAATATATACACAACTTTTACTTATTTTGATATATTATCGCTATATCTTCACCTCAGTCTTTATTTACATTATCGCCTTTAACATCAGATAAAATCTCTTTTTAGTTTTTATCCACTTTTTTTATTTGTTGTCTTCTCGCAACCTGGTGACCGTTGTTATTACACTTATACCTTCTCCTATCTGAACGAACATAGAGATTGTACAATTACATAAGAAAATTACATTTTCTTTTTAAAAATAAATAAAATCTGTGGCAAAGTAATATTAAATCACGCACTAAAATTTATTGCAATCAGTTCAGCTCCAAAATTTTGATGGATGCCTATACAGTCATAACTTAAAAAATATATACCTACATCAATTTTAATTTAGACGTTATTCATGACAGTTCATTAATTGTTCTTTTTATCCTTTCTTTTTTTGTTCTTATCTGGAAAATTATCTTCATTCCTAAAGTTGATGGTTTCGTTTTATACATTTATTGCCATAATCGTGTAAATAATAACCAATCGATCTATCGCATTTTATCGCACAATCTGAAGTGTTCAATCAAAAGCCTCTGCAAGTAAATCAGTACAATTCTGAAGTACATCTCAGCTGAAATACCGTATATATGCATATATAAGTCGACTTTGTCTGCATGATGCGTCTTGAATTTAGAGAAAAATATTGACTGAATTTTGTATCGGAAGATGGTATATATTTGCCTAATCTTGTAAAACAAACAATTACCGTAAACAGTATATTTGTTAGATGGACTGTGAAATAGTGTAAAATATAACAATATCATTCTGTTGATTATAATTCCTCCAATCTTTCTTACGGTCAACATCCTTAGGGCCAATGTTCATTCTAAATTAGCTATTTAAAGTGGGATGATATGTATCAGCTGCATCCAATTACGGACACACCACGAAGAAATATATGTTCTTGTTCTATCACCGTAGTTAAGCATTGTTGTCATTAGGAAATAACTAGGTGGGTAAGCGCTAAGGAATAACAGTTTCTGTATTCTTGGTTGTGTGATAAATAACCATTTAGAATGAGAAAAGAGCCGTGTTCGTTATATTCACTTATGAGTAAATAATCATTGCAAATTTATGAATCAATCTCTTCTCCCAAACGTAATGGTTTAAATAACAGGGCAAACTGGGTCGTATAGCCTTGGTTCCCAACCAGTCTACCAAATGTGTAGGCATCGTACTACGCAAATTCTTATGCTAAACCAGTCATTATCGTCCAAGCGTGTATCACGCATGGTATAACAGGACAAAAGGACCCGAGGTCTAAACAACTTTCGGTAGAATCGGGTGGCTTGGTTGTTAATTTCAGAATTTTCGTTCTCTTAGCCTGGTTGCCAATCTCTGCCAAAGAGTTCAGTCTATTCTCTTATTTAACGCATAATTTTTCCTAACTTTCTTAAGGATTCTTATGCGAATATTTAAGTAACGAATTCGAACCAAATTTGAACTCCGCTCTTTGTTTTCTGGTTCCTAAACGCTAAACATTACACAGGCTGCACATAATGATAATATTACCTGGAAAAATATTGAAATGCTTTTAACTTTCTAAATATGGGTTCCAGTAGCATTGACTGCCAATTACCCTTATAGTAGTCATCTCGGCTACTAGCCCCTGAGACAGCCTTTATAATGTTTGATTTTTTTTTATTAAATAAAAAATAGTTTTTCAGTAGAAAAACATTATTTCAATTGTATTTTCTCTCTGAAAGATAGTCTCACAAATACATTATGTCCACGAAGTCGCATAAGAATTTTTATATCTTGTAATTCAATCATTTTTATTATTCAATAAAATAGTTTTATAGAAAATATAAATAAAAACACTGGAATTATATTCGCTTCTAATTTTTATCAACTTTAATAGCCTCTATTTATTTTTTTTAGACAGACGAGTCTTTTATGTAGCATCCTCTTTAACAGAGCTAAATAACTCTAGTTGCACTCCTCGGATTTTCGCACAGGTTTAATACTTGAGTTACGGAACTGTTTACGGTTTCTTCAGGCATACACACATTAAAGCATTGCCTACGAAAATCACCAAGATTTGTTATATCAGGAGAATGTGGTGCCCGTTACATTTATGGATATCACAAAATTATTTTCTGAATAATGATTGCTTTAAAATCTGTCATGGTGGCATCACCCATTACAACGGATTGAACTCTTCCTACAACTTCATATACTTCCCCCACACAAATTAAAGATCAGCGGAGAGCGATAAGCAGAAACAGCCAAGAATGCTACCGTACGACCATTGCGAGTCCCAATCCTAGTACTACTTCCTAATCCGTATTTATTGATCTACTAACAGAACTCCACGTATTTGTATTTTACTTTGTTTAATATATATATATATATATATATATATATATATATATATATATATATATATCGTTATTTTCTATTTTGTTGTATTATTTCTTGCTAGACTTCTTAACCTGCTCCACGACAAAATCGTTCTATAGACTGTGTGCAATGACTCGCCTACTTCTGTGTGCTGTGTCCGTGCAGGACATCGGTGATCATGGCCTTCCACATTTCCGTATCTCTCGTAGCTCTTAATGCTCATATTCCTGTTATGCCACAGAATCCCCGCACCACCATCTATCTGCTCAAGTTCACGAAGTATGTCATGCGCTGATTTTCCTTGTTTCTCTTCCCCTCTATCTGTAGCGTGAGCATCAGGTTCTCAAAGTCCCTTTTCATCATTACATGTCCCAAATTTTAGTTGTCTTTTCTTGGTGTTAAGTATCAGTTTCCTTCTCGGGTTCACTCTAAAACGTCATCGTTGCTCACATGGTATCCTTAGCATGGACAGAGTATGTGAGCAACTAAATTTCAGATACGTTTTGTGTTTTTGAATGCAGAAATGTCTCGACTTTCACTCGCTAACGCTCACTAGTATTTATCATTACATTATCATTTCGATGTTCAAAACAATACTATCCAATAATGACACCACACGATACTGTAGATTGGAAAGGATGAAACGTGTTCACAGATGCTTATTCCTAGAATTTTTTTAGCGAAGAAAACTGCAAATTACCTTGTCAAACCAAACGACAGCTTGTCACGTGTATCATACGACGGAAAATATGGCAAAGAAGAAGAAAAAAGTAAATAAAATTACTAGCAAAAAAATAGCTGCTATGGGTGTCAGAAGTTATGTTAATGAGTCTTTCCCTCTTGTTAGGCGTGGCCAATCATAAAAATCGCTCGGTGAATAAAGGCCGTTGCTTTTTACTTATCAGTATTGGTGCTTAGTGAGCTAAAGTATGTTTCTGCTTTCGCTCGGAAAAGATTAGATTTCTGTTCCTGATTTTGTTTTTACTATGTTGTCTGCTGGACTGTTCACGGCAGATTTGCGAGTAAACTTTGTGTTGACACACAGATTTATTACAGATTTTCCCATTCCAGGGTTCGACAGTGCTAGATATTAGTAATGTCGTGCAAATGAATTACTCATTCAAAATTGTCTATCCAGCCTTGTTGGTGATGAATTATTTTCAACCTTACAACCCCTTTCCCACAAAAGAATCCTCGCAGTGCTCATGCTAAGCTCATGCTAATCTCTTGCAATTTCCTTGGCATGTGCTCTGACGAGTTACCTTCCTTGATACCGCCATCTTTGACTTTGAAACTGGGACCAGTCATATCACGCACCCAAAAATTAATAATCCTCATTCGTCTCGTATTCCATTAGTAAGAAGTTCGACTTGGACAGCTTCTTCTCAAGACAAACTCTTGGCAGGCCTTTTTCGCAATCACTACAATCTAGATCTCTTCACGTGTAAGGCTAACCGTTATCTTTTTTGCATGACCCCATGAACTTTATTTCTTTCATTTTCTTACGCGTATACAAAAGCATACAGTAAATCTCCTCTATGGGTCTCTTGTGCCTTGTAGTTAGTGAAAGTTAGTGTAAAAATGAGTTTCATCACACCTAATTAGCTTCTGAACTATTTTTTTTTTATTAGACAGTCTCTTAATCGTTGTTGATGATCTGTCGACCACAACTTCATTACGATTTTTAGGGGCATATGTTAAATCGACTGTCAGTGTGCGATCCACGTGTAAGTAATGGGTAGTGGCTCGGATTGGTAAATTGGAGAGAAGAGTTTGAATTACAGTTGAGTTCATAACATCCACTTACATGCTAATTCACATGGAAATTTATCCCTGCTAATAGATTAAACAGCGGAACAGACTGGGTTTTATAGCCTTGGGACTTAACCAGTCCAGGGGAAGTAAAGTTTGACTTCAAACCACCCTGAGAGTGTTGGGCTTTGTCAGAGTACCTTATCCAGGAAACTCCCGAATCGCACTATCCTAATTCCGCTGAGAGCCGCTAGTGAATACGAGTTTTCACTTAAAATCTGACTTTGACTTTAAACGTTCAAATAAATACGATCTATGTTACGCTTAGCCAGCTTTGGTTTGGGATGCGACAGGTTCATTTGACGGAGCCAACTCAACCGATAAGCGTGAATACCGCAATAGGTACGTGTATGCAACGAAATATGAGACATCTTAAACTGGTCATAGCGTTTACAAGTCGATGTTTCAGTTTCTTGCGCAACAGAGTCGCGCATAAGCCATCTGCAAACACATTTATATGGCCCTTCGCATCATGACTGAGCAACGTTTCTTAAATCGTTAAATTAATGGACGAATCATAAAATCCAAAGGTGGTTTTCTGATATGGATTTGACGGTAGTATCTTCGTTCGGAATGCAGGATGGAGTGCTTACATTCTTAATAAATGTCCATAATATTGGTTCTTTATTCAACTGGAAATATTCCGATTTATAATTTCTCTATGCCAAAATAATTATACTATGGTGAGAAAAAGAATTAAAACATGTAAAAAATCAAGCCTGTTTTGCTATTTTAAAGACTTCGTGACTTTTGGATCTCTTGTATTCAAATAGATTCTGGTTTTTGTAAGGTTTTTTCATCTTATACAACCGTCACGTAATAAGTATAGTAAAACTTACGCGAGTTATTTAATAAGCCAATAATTATAGTTTAAGGCCAAACGTATGACGAGCCAAATTAGTATTGAACCTATTACTAATGCTTTGCAAAACCAAATTGCTATTCAAATATCATTTTTTACTCACTGATCTTTATTTAATAGCGTTTAATGGGCGTCACAAAACTGCAAAAACACAAACTATTATATTTTAGCATTTGTATCTTAATGGTTTAAATTAATCCGCAGATTTTAGACTCTTCCAGTATTACCCAAAATCTTCTTTACCCTATTCTTCTAATAGGGCTTTTAGTCCTCATGTATATGAGAGGTCTTGCGCTTCTAACCTAGCCCTCTGTCCTGTACAATGTTTCTGACACAAGAACGAGTTATGATCAAAATTTCATCTTCAGAATGGTAGGAGAGCTTGTTTTCGTCCGTTGAAGGTCACGGTCCACGATGGGACGAAAACAAGCTCTTCTACCATTCTGAAGATGAGATTTTGATCTTGAAATATTAATGAAATATTAATAGGTAATACAGAGCACCTTCTTTACCTTCTTTTATTTTATCAAACGCATTGTGATAGTCTTCAAGACCAAGCTATACACCTAATATACGCAATGCTTCAGATTTCCTTATATATATATATATATATCCCAGTAGTTTTCTGGCAATATAACCTCTATTGTATGGTCAGTTTATATTGTAAAATAACAGAAAAATGGTACTATTTATTTCTGCATAGGCCAATAACTTACAGAAACCTATCCCAGCCATTAGCATGATTCTCAGTCTCTCGCCATTTGTATCTGGTCGTCTTTGTAAATGAACTCCAGTTGATATATTTTCATCTGCTGATATTATTAACGGATTTTCTTCGTTTACTCATCAACGGTATTTAACTTTCTACTGCTTCTTGTCAAACTTCAACCAAATTAAATATTAATATTACCATTATTTCTGAACTAATCACGTGGATGAGGAGTTATTAATATTTACATTATTCCCAATTGGATTGATGTCCTCGTATTTGTTGTTACAATAACAACGTTTCGGCGGATATCCCCTTCGATCATCTTCATGGGACTGTCGAACTAGATAATCGCAAAAGAATTTTGAATCGAATGCTTTATTAAGTACATGTGATAGATTCTTTCATTCCGCCGTTCATTTCCTACGATATACAACAACTGAACAATACTTGAAATATTTATTCATGGACAGCGGAATAAAAATAAGAGTCTGAGGAAAAGACTCGTGAGGAAATTCCATGATCGACTGAAATCTGAAGAAGGATAGTTTATACAACCAGATAATGTGGTGAAATCATTATTCGGAATGCTATTATTGTTATTGGTATTATTATCATCGTTACTAATATTTCTTTTGTATCTGATATTATTACTTGGTATTTACACTTACTGGATATCAAGCTACATGCCGTATCAATAGGTATTATTTTGTGAGTGTTGGCGTTGCGTCAAGCCAGCTGACATTTTGCAATGCTATCAACATCACTGGAAAATATAATGCTCAATACAGATAGGCAACATTTTATGATACAGTTTTTTCTTATTCTTTTTCTTATTCTTATTCTTATTCTCCTTATTCTTATTCTTCTTTTTCTTCTTCTTCTTCTTATTATTATTATTATTATTGTGTCATTTTTCATCATATTTCGATTTCTGCTTTGGTCTCACTACCAACAAAGTCTGCGGGGAGACCTAAGGCAGGTAGTGGCGTGTTGTTATGACTCCATTTCATGTTTTTCTATCTTCCCTATCATCCCCAGCATTACATAGATAACGTTTTCCTTAGTGTGTGGGCTGTACTTAATAAGACAATTTTTTGTATATCTCTTAAGCTGGGGTTTCCAGGGATTCTTTCAATGTGTTGTTTTGTTCCATTTTTTATCATTCCAAGTGCACCTACTATCACTGGTACAACTCTTGTTTACAATTTCCACATTTTTCTATTTCAATTTCCAGGTCTTTATATTTTGACAGTTTTTCGAATTCCTTGGTTGCTATGTTACAATCCGCTGGACAAGCCATATCAATTAATAGACAAGTTTTATTATTATATTATTATCAATTAATAGACAAGTTTTATTATTATTATTATTATTATTATTATTATTATTATTATTATTATTCGTTTTCTTTGATTTTTGTTTTAATTAATTGGGAAGTGTTCTAGGGAAAACGGAAAGTGCGACACTGAGATCCGAAGGCGAATTGGAATAACCAAGGATGAATTCCAGAAGCTGAGCAGAGTCTTAAGAGACAGGAAGATTTGGCTATAAACAAAGAAGAGAGTACTGGACTGCTATGTGATGTTTTTTCTTCAATATGGCAGTGAATGCTGGACAATATCGTCAAAGATGAAGGAAAAACTTGAAGAAACTGAAATGTGGTTCTACAGAAGAATTAAGCGGATATCATAGATCGAGTATGTGATCAATGGTAAGATTTTAGAAAGGATGGTAACCAAAATGAAATTAATACTGAGCATCAGGAAGAGACAGCTAAAGTTCTTTGGACATGCAATGAAAAGACCTGGAGAATATGATACTCACAGGTCAGATAGAGAGGAAAACAGACAGGAGAAGGCAGCGGATAACATATTTGAAGGGCCTGAGCAGGTGGGTGGTAGTGCGGGCTTTGGTTAGGGTAACAGAAGAAAGTTTGCTAAGAATCATCAAGGATGATAGGGAGACGAGGAAAGCCATGATCTTCTACGCCCTGAAAAAGCATGCCACACAGAAGAATTTTCTTCCGGGTCACAAACGGAGACGCAACATCTGAAATGGTCTAATGACATTTTCCCCGAAGTATTTTTCTAACAGAAATTATATATAGACAACTTAAGTTCCCACACATTTTACATAACTAAAGTCCTTTGTTAGGTATGAGCTATAGTTGTGGACACAAGTGTTTTTATTACTTTAACACGTGGGTTACCAGGTACCCCTTTAATAGGTCTATCAGAATTTTTTTCAGTCAAACTAAGCTCGAACAACTGTTACAGGAATCATTGAAGTCCTCAAGTTATTTAGATTTCTACTTCAAGATTCTTGTATTTTGATAAATTTCTTTGTATCTTTCCATTTTTTTAAAGATCTTCAAATATACATTTCACTCTGCAGGGACAGCCATATCAATAAGGAAGCACATTCTGTTTCAGTGGTCTTTGATCACGATTTCTGGTCGATTAGCTTTGATTGTTCTGTTTGTGTGTATTGCTAAGTCCGATAAAATTATTACAGGTAACCGGGTCTGGGTGGTGCTATTATTATTATTATTATTATTATTATTATTATTATTATTATTATTATTATTTCAAAACATTCATACTGGCAGAACTCGGATATTTGAGCACAATTAAAGATCATAGATTTCAAGTATACATCCATTTAATAAAATTTTATTTAAGAATGACAATCATGAATCCATAATATATTAAAGACCGTTTTTGGGAGTTTATTTTTTTACATTTTGCTATTTCTTTATCCATAACGAGACAGTTAATTTTATTTTGATAGTGAGATCATATATATATATATATATATATATATATGTGTGTGTGTGTGTGTGTGTGTGTGTGTGTATAAAATTAATTTAATTAAATTTGTTTTTATTTAAAATTAATATCGTTTACATTGCGACGCGGACATTTCTATGTGACGAGATTTTTACCTCGTCATCAGGCAATGTTAGATCATTGTTGTGAAAATGATTTTCATTGGAACATAAGAAACAATTCGTTTGTTGGTCTATATTATTGAGATGAATTAGTAATTTTACTATTTACATTACTCGGATCACTGTTCCCGTCCCCGCTGCCACCTGTATGACACCTAGGCCGATGAACGTCCCGGCCCTTCTCAGGTGCCAGAAACCTCGGACCGAACCCTCACCACAATCACAATGTTAACGGCAGAGGTTCACTCGTATTTTGTATAAATGTCTGAGTGGAATTCACTTAATATTTCAAATAGTCAACTGCCTATAAATTTATCCATCCTTCTTTTACTCTAACAATATGTAATGAAAATACTGAAATCTGTTTTTAAAAATATTGACGAATAGATACATAGTGTCTGTCTAACGCTAGTAGATTTCAGATAACAACATGATTTTGTTTATTTAACGATGAAAAGAAAATATACCATAGGAAATGTTAAAAAAGAAAGTGTTAAGCATTCATATTTGTTTAATTACAGGACGCGCTAAAATATACTAAAATTTTAAACACATGAAGGCAATGTAAACTACGAAGAACATAAGTTCTTGGAAACGTGAATTAATGTCGTTGTTTATTTCATTTTAATGTATTCAGTTTTATTTTGTTTATTTAATTTATAAATAATTTTTAATTGTCATGAGTTAATTTTCAAAGCTTTTTATGGGTATATTTATCATTCTCTTACCCTGATAAGGGGGCATTTTTTAAAGAATGGATATATTATGCTCTATTTCTACCATAAAAATCCTACAGCAAAAAAAAAATTTAATATATGTTGTTCCAATAATCCTTTTAAAACTCGCCTTTAATTTCAGATCGCATCTTTTAATAATAATACTTACCGCAAGAGCACACCACTTTCTACTTATTGGCAATTGAAAGAATCCAATAAATCCCTTAAACTAAAATTGAAAATATTTTTAAAAAATAAACAGACCTTTTAAGTCTTTACATAAGCCATGTTTTCTATGTTTACAGGAAAATGGCAAATTAGTAAATTTCCAAAATTAAACCTTTCATCTGTCATCTAAGATATACCCTAAAGCATTGTTAATTTCATTCTAATATAACTAGATCCATTAATCTATAATCTACCCACTAGCATAAATTTAATGATTCTTCCATCTTATGATAATTAATTTGTTTCGGTTAACGGATACATCACTCACCAAGTCAAATACATATGTTTAACGTGCATTTAAAAAAAATGCGTTGCCGTCTTTGTCACTTTTCACTACATTGTCTTTGTCGCTTTTTCACCACTTTAATTAATTTTGCAGCTTGGTTTTCATAAGGTTTATTCATATAATATACAAATTTTACTGTAACTTAGTTATGTACAATAATGAATCATATGCAGTATAGATTAAAAATTTAACTAGAAAATTTGAAAATAATTTAAATATATCTAAAAATATATCATAATCGGTCATTATATTTTAGTAATTTAACGTTTTGAGGTAATTTTTAATATCAGCTTCAGATTTTTTTGTTAAAAAAAAGAATTTTAAAATACTAAACGTTATAAATAAAAGATAGTTTTTTTGTTGTTTTGTTTTTTTGTTTATTTTTATATTTATCATGAGAAAAACAAATTCACATTTATGGACAAAAAAATGATCCCGGATTTGAGATCAAATCCACGAAAAATTTTCATCATTTTTAGTCAGCAGTCTTGATTTTAATTTGTAAAGTTTACAATGCACGTAGAAAAAAGTAAATGTTGAAAAGATAGTGAGGGTCTACTACTCCGATCAGGCTTGGATCCCAATACAATGTCGGGACATTCAGGGGTTACATGAGCCGGCAGTTTATTTCTGCAAAGTTTTTTCTTATTTTCAACTATATATTCATTAATAAACATGTGTAATAATCGTGGATTTCTGAGAAGTACTTACTGCAGATCAGTTAGTGCCATACGTGATACACGCTTGGGCGATCATATCTCGAAAGACACATGACTAACTGGTTAGATGTTCCTGCAGCAAGTTGCCCTTACATCTGCGGTAGACAGGTTGCTAACCAAGGCTATAAAACATAATCTGCTCTGCTATTTAATCAATGACTGTAAAGAGAAGAGATGGATTAATACCTTCTACAACGGTATTTCAGTGCAAGCAAATGCAACGAATTCAACTGGAATTAGAACTCGGCTCTCCGATTTCTCGTTCCGAGGCGATATCCACTGCAGCACAACGCACATCCATATTATCTGCGAATAGAAATGGGTCAATTACGCATTCACGTCAAGATATTTGGTTTCTATTATGCATTAATTACCATGGATGATTTGATGAACTCAAGACAGCCTGCAGCAGAATGAGTATCAAGTTACATGACAACGAAACGAGCGTGAATTCGTGAGAACATACGGAGCGAACGGTGAAGGTGTTCAGTCGACCTAAATGAGGACAACAAAAAAATTACGTTAAAGCGATTTAGAATATACACCTCAACATTTGCCAGTTATGAACGAAAACTTACTAAACATTTTTAAAAAATTCATTTTGATAGCCGACTGAGTTGTGTATTTCCTGGTCGTGTCAGAGTTCGGTGATTACATTTAAACAAACATTTTGAATATTTCATTTATGGCAATCACTTTTATGTTTATCTTACCAGTTTGCTGCAACATAAACTTCCAATACACTATGTTATTGTTTTCACTCTTGACCTTTTGCTTTAGTAAAGCTTACGATTATATTGAAAAATAGAATTATATTAAGGATATAGATAATATCAAAGGTATTCTTGTTAATAATGCTTGTTCAAAATATCGTGAAATATGTAAATAGTGACAGAATATCTTTCTTTACTTTATTCTTTTTCTTTATCATAATCATAAGTATTAAATGTTTGGTGTTGTGATAGTTTTAATTCAATTATAAAAGGACTATTAAAAAGTCCTTGGCTCAACACCGGAGTCATTTAGAAAAATTTGATGTTTCACTATTTTGTCATATTTAGACAACTAGGTTGAGCAAATAAATTTTCAGCATCGTCTTATGATTATCTTTTCCATTGTTTCCTCTCGCCGGTTTATCAATATTATTAAGTTGTCATTTTTTCATCATATTTCGATTTCTGCTATAATCGCACTACCTACCAAATCTACGGGAAGACCTAAGCCAGGTCGGGGTGTGTTGCTATGGCTCTATTTCATGTTTTTTTTTTAATCTCCCCTAAAATCCCTAGCGTTACATAGACAAGTTTTCCTTAGTGTGTGGGTAGTACTTACCAAAACAATTTTTTGTATATCTTTTCAGTTTGAGTTTCCAGGGATTCTTTCAATGTGTTGTTTTGTTCCATTTTTTATCATTCCAAGTGCACCTACTATCACTGGCACAACTCTTGTTTTCAATTTCCACATTTTTTCTATTTCAATTTCCAGGTCTTTATATTTTGACAGTTTTTAAAATTCCTTAGTTGGTATCTTAAAATCCGCTGAACAAGCCATATGAATTAATAGGCAAGTTATTTTTTTCTGGTTTTTAACAATAATCTCCGGCCTATTTGCTTCAATATTGCCGTCTGTGTAGATGGTGTAATTCCCTAGAATGTTGACATCTGCATTTTTGATCCACATTTTTATGTATAATATTTGCCTAAAAGTTTCGAGTGAAAAGAATTTGGTCTTGCACTGCAGGAATAAAGCCTTCAGTTTCAGACTTTAATCAAGATGCACGTAACCATCGGTGAATATTAACTTCATCAACATTGGATTTATTGGCACGTTCTGGATATTGGCTATGCAGAGGTTTGTCTTGCCAGCGTTGTTTCATCTGTTCAAGAGCTTTATCTTTGGCTTTCATTTTCATAATTTTTGCCGCAATAGTTGGTTCTTGGATTCTGTTTTGCTTTTCTACAGAATCTACTAACTGTAAATCTTGTTTGTATTTACTGCCTTCTTTTATTATTGAATATTTTTTCTTTCTTTCTTCATGTTGCCTTACTAATTGTATCATCTAATAATTTGTTGTTTCTATGTATGTTAGTAAGCCAATAGTTGTTGTCTTGTATGACAATTCCAGCTGAATAAGAAATTTTCATATCTTCGTTTGGTTCTTGGTTTCTGTTTTGCTTTTCTACTGAATCTACTAAATGTAAATCTTGTATGTATTTACTGCCTTCTTTCATTATTGAATATTTTTTTCCTTTCTGTTTTCATGTTTTTTGATTAATTTTATCATCCAGTCCTTTCTTGTTTCTATATATGTTAGTAAGCTAATAGTTGTTTTCTTGTATGACAATTCTAGCTGAATAAGACCTCTTCCACTTTTTTTACGGGGTATGTATAGACGGTCTACATCAGCCTTTGGATGATGCATCTTATGCTTAGAAAGAAGCTTTCTTGTTTTAGCATCCATTCGCCTGATGTCGTTTCGAGTCCAGTTTAAGATGTTAAAGCTATATTGGACAACTGGGATGCCAAGTCTATTAATGGCCATAATTCTGTTCTGAGAATTCAATTCAGTTTTAAATATCAGTCGTAGCCTTTTATATTACTCTTTACGCACTATTTCTTTTATTGTTTTATGGTGAACTTTTTCACTCTCATTTACACCTAGGTCCTTATATGCTTCTTCTGGCTCTAAATCTTTTATTGTTACTGCAGGGCCTAAGCTAATTGATGATGTTTGTTGTAGCGGTCCTCGTAAAACTGTAACTTTAGTACATTTATTCAAATTGAATTTCATTCCAATGTCTTCACTGAAGCAATTTACAGTTTGCAGAAGACCATCCAGCTCGTTATCATTCTCAGCATACAACTTTAAGTCATCCATGGTTTATTTTCTTCTTCTTCTTCTTCTTCTTCTTCTTCTTATTATTATTATTATTATTATTATTATTATTATTATTATGTTATTTCATTATTATTATTATGTCGATTTCTGCTTTGGTCTCACTACCAACCAAGTCTGCGGGGAGACTTAAGGCATGTCGTGGCGTGTTGTTATGACTCCATTTCATGTTTTTCTATCTTCCCTATCATACCCAGCATTACATAGATAAAGTTTTCCTTAGTGTGTGGGCTGTACTTAATAAGACAATTTTTTGTATATCTCTTAAGCTGGGGTTTCCAGGGATTCTTTCAATGTGTTGTTTTGTTCCATTTTTTATCATTCCAAGTGCACCTACTATCACTGGCACAACTCTTGTTTTCAATTTCCACATTTTTTCTATTTCAATTTCCAGGTCTTTATATTTTGACAGTTTTTCAAATTCCTTGGTTGCTATGTTACAATCCGCTGGACAAGCCATATCAATTAGTAGACAAGTTTTCTCCTTCTGGTTTTTAACAATAATGTCTGGCCTGTTTGCTTCAATTTTTCTGTCTGTGTAGATGGTGTAATCCCATAGAATGGTTACATCTTCTATTTCTGTAACCGGTGCTGGGTGATGTTCATACCAGTGTTTGTTTACAGCTTTTCCATAATGTTTGCACATTGCCCAATGTAAATATTGCCCAACTCTATCGTGGCGATTTTTATATTCGTTTGGGGCAAGCACAGAACAGCCTGAGATTAGGTGGTCTATTGTTTCTTGGTGTTTATCACAAAACCTGCATTTTGGATCCATATTATTATGCATAATATTTGCCTGAAAGTTTCTCGTGAAAAGACTTTGGTCTTGTGCTGCAAGTATAAATCCTTCAGTTTCAGACTTTAATCCAGATGCACGTAACCATCGATGAGTATTAACTTTGTCAACATTGGATTTATTGGCACGTACTGGATATTGGCCATGCAGAGGTTTGTCTTGCCAGCGCTGTTTCATCTTTTCAAGAGCTTTATCTTTGGCTTTCATTTTCATATTTTTTGCCGCAATAGTTGGTTCTTGGCTACTGTTTTGCTTTTCTACAGAATCTACTAACTGTAATTCTCGTTTGTATTTACTGCCTTCTTTTATTATTGAATATTTTTTCTTTCTTTCTTCATGTTGCCTTACTAATTGTAACATCCAATCCTTTGTTGTTTCTATGTATGTTAGTAAGCCAATAGTTGTTGTCTTGTATGACAATTCCAGCTGAATAAGACCCCTTCCACCTTCTTTACGGGGTATGTATAGACGGTCTACATCAGCCTTTGGGTGATGCATCCTATGCTTAGAAAGAAGCTTTCTTGTTTTAGCATCCATTCGCCTGATGTCGTTTAGAGTCCAGTTTAAGATGTTGAAGCTATATTGGACAACTGGGATTGCAAGGCTATTAATGGCCATAACTCTATTCTGTGAATTTAATTCAGTTTTTAATATCATTCTTAGCCTTCTATAGTACTCTTTACGCACTATTTCTTTCATTTTTTTATGGTGAATGTTTTCGCTCTCATTTACACCTAGGTATTTATAAGCTTCTTCTGGTTTCAATTCTTTTATTGTTACAGCAGGGTCTAAGCTAATTGAGGATGTTTCTTGTATTGATCCACGTAAAACTGTAGCTTTAGCACATTTATTCAAATTAAATTTCATTCCAATGTCTTCGCTGAAGCATTTTACAGTTTGCAGAAGACCTTCCAGCTCATTATCATTCTTAGCATATAACTTTAAGTCATCCATGTAAAATAGATGGCTTATTTTCTTTTGGCCTATTTTATAACCACATTCTGTCTTGTTAAGTTGACTGGTTAGTGCTATTAATAATATGCAGAATAGTAAGGGAGATAAAGAATCACCTTGAAATATACCTCTTTTGATGTTTATTTCATCAGACTTATAGGTTCCATTTATATGATTGAGGTAAAGGGTTGTTTTCCATATAGACATGCACTGTTTGATGAAATTGATGATGACGGGCGATATCTTGTATATATTTAAAGTCTTTAAAATCCAGTAATGTGGCACACTATCGAATGCCTTTCGATAATCTATCCAGGCAGTACTAAGATTTTTCTTTGTACTGTAGCAGTTTTCCAGGATCATTTTGTTAATTAGCAATTGGTCTTTACAACCATAACAGCCACGTTTGCACCCTTTTTGTTCAAGCGGTATCATGTCATTTCTTTCTAAGAATAAATATGTCTGTTTTGTTAAAATAGATGTTAATAGTTTATATGTTGTTGGAAGACATGTAATTGGTTTATTATTATTATTGGTTTATTATTATTATTATTATTATTAAATGAGAGAGCCTCATGCCAACAAAAAATTACAAATATACGACACACAATACACATTCTGTGACACCCAGTCTGACAAACATCCCAGCCAAATGTGCACAAACTGGTGACATGTTTTCGTAAATCAGTTCATAAACTTGGAGGTGGGCTCAGAGATAACAGCTAACCTACTCTGTTCAGACGGTTTCCGGTTGAGTGCGTTCATAATAATCTGTTTTTGACTGCTAAGTCCCCATGGATGTCTCATCCTTCAAACTTAAAATAAAAATAACATCGCTTTACCACTGCAACTCTTTACCACTACAACAGGACCTGAATATAAGTTTCAAATTTTAGATGACAAGTCTGTAGCGTATGTTCGAAATTTTAAATATACAATGACGACAATTTACCAATCACGCACACAGACAGATAGATAGATAGATAGATAGATAGATAGATAGATAGATAGATAGATAGATAGATAGATAGATATTATTAAAAATGAGAGCTGAGAGAACTTTGTTATATAATCTGTATAATTTTCATTTGATATCGACCAATAATTTTTAAAGCTGATAGTCATTTTCTTTCAAGATTTTGTTTCCTGTTTCATAATTATAAAATAGGTTGTTTGCTGAAATAAAGAAGCTGAAATAAAGTGGGTCTTTTGTTCTGTTTTGGGATGATTAAATCATTGATTGCTGCCTTGTGTTAACCGGAATAAAGCAGATTAGACGTAATTTCCTTTGAAATTGGGTTTTGACATTAGCCGATTAAAAAGGGTTGATGGCCACTTTACTGTGTTTTTATAAGGTTGTACACGACAGGAAATAAAGTAATTAGTTCTAATGCATTGCACATAAAATTTATCACATTGTAATTAGTAGATAGATTAATAGACAAATCCTACTAAAACAAACAACTCGGGAATATTTAATTTTAACACGCACAAATTTATATATCTCACTCTATATATATTTACATTCTTGTGCAAATTAATTGAAACACCTGGTTTAGTTTCCTTTCTTCCACCATACGGTCAGTTTTAGATCTACTGGAGTGGCAGGGTGTAATCGATGTTTTTTTTTTCCTCAGATTAAGTCATTTCCAGTTGTGTGCAGTATTATGAATCTATTTTAGGGTATATGATAAAATATGTTTGGCTTTGAAAAATATTGTGCCGTCTTGATTTCATTATATTTTCATCACGCCCAGACACTACACCGATTATTTGTTCTGCTACCAATATCTACGGTGGATGTTGCTCAAAGGAAGCTTAGGAAAATATTAATGCTGCACGAACACCCTGGCGAACCGGATATCGATGGTGTCTAAATTTCAACTGTCATTCGGGTCATCAATGGGAAAAAGTAAATTGGATGCATCAGTCTAAAACGACGTTAAGGAAAATGCGGTCGGAAATGAAAGACAGTACAGAGACGAAGTAGATGTGAACAGGGAAAGCATGAAAGATCTTAAAAAAATTATTCCCTAGGATGTACGTTGTGGTACAGTAGATACCGGCTCGGAACGAGAAGCCGGGGAGCCGAGTTTGAATTCGAGGTGAATCCATTGTATTCACGTACGCGCAAATACCCTTGGGAAAGGTATTAATCCGTCTCTTCCTTCCAGTTATGGGTTAAATAGCAGGACAGATTGGGTTCTATAGCCTTGGTCGGCAACCAGTCTACCGTAGAAGCCAATGGCAACCTACTACGGGATAATCTTCTGCCCAGTCAGTCATGTCTCTTTCGAGACATGATCGCCCAAGTGTATATCACATATGGCACTTAACTGACTCACTACATATTAATTTACACAGAGTAGACGTTATAATATAACTAACACTGTAAGACCCTTTCGTCCAACACATTATCAAAGTGAACGTTGGCAAAATTCAAAATAATTATCAGGATACATTAATTTGACGTTATAGAAGGGAAGGTGGAACTGGATTAAAAAAATTTATCAGAAATTAAAATGTAAGGTGGGTGTAAAGATTAGTTCCACAAGAGTTGTAAAAAAGATAGAAGGTAACTCACAGACCCTCTAATAAACGTAAGGACCGAATGAAGTGCTTCTTTTGATTGCCAAACTGGCCAGTGTATTTTTAAGTACACTGCCTCAAGAATACGTCGATCATATGATGATCTAGCGCTATGCAGCATAGAGAACCATGTGTCTTCATACCGGTTGGTAGTTTATTGGAGGATCTGTAAGAAAATTGTTTTGGTCAAAAGTTCTCATTAAAATATTTTTTATGAGTTTTTTTTAAGATAGAGTTTGTATTAATTCATTTATTTTTGTGTATGAGGTAGATATCGGTGTGAATAATAAAGAATAAATCAGTCGAAAGCTGGTAAAATAATGTACAGTTTTACGCGAGGTTTTATAGTTGATAGTAACGATATTATGTTTTCGAAATATTTTCTCTTTATAGATTTATACTCTTTTTTAGGCTGGCATATTCCATATCGTTTTAATGTAAACCGAGGAAGTTAAAACGTATATCTGAATGCATATCTCTCCGGTATTCGGTAGATGCGGATTTTTAGATCACGTGATGTCTCCCCCACGGACAACTTTTTGCACTATAATCATTTTATCGGATAAATTCCGGCATTTGAAATGGTGTTTGGTATATTTTCTTCTTGAGTATATTACTAATATCCTTGGAGGTGGTTGTAATGATGCTAGTGTTAGATATGGCTAAATAGTTGGTGAGTTTAGTTGAGAGATTGTAGGAGGGCCCTATTATGAAATTTGTATAATGTTTTTGGAATTATCCGTTTCTTAGACTTTTAATATTTTGTAAGATCGTCTTTTAACGCTGATGATAAAATGGTGTGGTTATTGAAAAAGTTTGAATGTTTTCAATATATTTCACTTCTTTATTTAGATATTCAGCGCTACATTTTCTAAGGACACTGAGATAAAATCCTGTGATTAGTCCAGGCTTTGTTCTCTGGTTGTGGTGGGAATAGAAATTCATTTGGTCGTTTTTCGTGGGTTTTCAGTAAACATTAAAATCTAATTTATTGTTGTTGCGTATTAACAAGAAGACAAGGAAAAGTAGAGACTTGTTTCTTTCAAACGTTTGTGTAAATTCGATGTTGGGTTTAACCTTACTGAGTTTCATTATCACGTTTAATCGTGCGGATGAAAAAGTAGACGCCATCTATGTATCTTAAATAAGTAATGAGATTAGGTATGATTTGTTCAAATGGGACGGATTCTAAGAATTCCAGAAAGAGGCAAGCGAGAATACCACTGAGATGTGACCCCAGTGTAAGCTGATTTTTTTTTTTGATTTTTTTTTTTGCATAACGTGATATTGAAAGAAAAGAAACTAAGCAATTAAATTGCTTATCTTTATAATTTAACGTACAGGTATAGGAAGCTATTCTTTGAACTTCATGAAGTGATTTTTTTATGTGAATACATTTTCAATGGGTATGTTTGTGAATAGAGATTTCAATTTTAATATCACCACAGACATGTTAGCCATATTAATGTTTCTTATTCATTGAAGTAAGTCACTCGAGTGTTTGACCTGTGTAGTGCTGATTGCGCCTAGGAAAGGAGTTAGGAATTGGCTCTGGGAAACTTTTGGGACGCGCTATTAATTCTGGATTAAATTTAGGGCATGCGCTTTAATTGTTTTTGATGTTGCCGATTGTACAGTGTAGTAGGGTCAGTTGTGCATCGTCTGTGAGAAAAAAAGCAGCATCACAAAAGTTCCATCCCCCAGAAATTGGTAAACGTCGTACTGTACTGCTTGGTATTCGCACCGAAAACAAGAATATTTGGGTGTCAATCGGAAAACAGTCAGAGGATTCGGAAAGTGTTGGATGATATATCTGTTAAAATGAAAATGTAAGTGTAGTGGATTCTTGTT
>JBBBDQ010029090.1:4177500-4245000 GCA_037127315.1 Ascarosepion bandense
CACACACACACACACACACACACACACACACACATATATATATATATATATATATATATATATATATATATATTAGGAAAATTAATAATGTAGTGAGAATTATTTCTGCGATGAGTTTCGTCCTTTTAAAGTTCATGAGATTATAGTGCTATTTCTATTGATGCAACTACCCGTTCGCACAGAGAGGACCTGAAATTTTAAACCCTTTTATAGTATATTTGATTTTTTTTTTTTTAGTTCTTTCGTACCATTCAAGGCATTAAAAAGCAATGATTGATTCAGATGGAAAGAAAATGAAAAATCATTAGTGATGAGAAAAGGCATAAAGAACAGGAGTAAGAGAAATCAATGACTAGCGATTGATAAATTCCGAGGAAGCAAAAAGCTGATAGAAACTTCTACGATGAAGAATACGGTTGGATTTTGATATTTAAACCGTAAAACAATGATCGTTTCCATTCGAGCAATACGCTTAATTCATGTACTCAAATGTCAGTCAGTTAAGTGCCATACACGCTTTGGGCGATCAGAAGATTATCCCGCAGTAGGTTGCCATTGCTTTCTTCGGTAGACTGGATGCCAGCCAAAGATATAGAACCCAATCTCTCCTATTATTTAACCCATAACTGGAGGGAAAAGGCGGATTAATATCTTTCCCAAGTGTATTTGTGCGTAACTGAATGCAAGCAATTCAACTGGAATTCAAATTCGGCTCCCCAATTTGTCGTTCCAAGTCGAGATTTACTGCACCACAACGTGCATCTTTAAATGTACCGAGGTGTAAAGCTCAGCAGAACAATATTTGGAGAGTGAATATTGCATTAAGAAATATTTGAGAATAACAATGATTCTTGCAGATAGAGGCCCTTCTATATAACCAATAAATGAGGACAAGAGATTGATGCATATCTTTTCAATGGGTATTGCATATACAATAATCCGACTGGAATTTGAACTCAGCTCTCCGTTTGCTCAATCCGAGCCGTAGCTTTATATTTATCAGCAATACTCAAGTTGCCTGGATAATCATAAGAGTTGCTACTTCTAAATCTCCATGTAATCTACAGAAATACTTCAAATCCTTCGTTGCATGGATTAGTTGTAATAAATTTAATATAAAAGATTAAAAAGTTGATCAGAGAGCACACTGTACTAGGGGTAGTTTTGTCCAAGTCCGCAAATTGCTACAAGCCTGAAAACTCAAGTAATGTTCTTAAATTCCGACGTTTTCATATGAGTGCCATGCATGACGTCAAACTCACTCAGAAATATCTAAACACTCTGATGTATACAACAGCTGTCACAGATCAAAGATCGAAACGCCTTACAGCAAATGAAGTAACTATGTGTTAGTGAGGAACACCCTTCTTCAAACCTCCTGCACTGATGCTACAATACCTCAAAAAACTGTGTCAAATAACAGAAATCTCATGACTTGAGAGGTTTTGTGAGCCTTAATGACTAAAATAAATACTACATAGCAGAAAAGGAAAATAATAACATAATAAATATATTATCATTTCACACTACTTCAAACAAAAGGTTAGGAAGAAAACCCACATCAATAATAGAAAGAGCGCTGACAGTGTACGATAATTATTCTAGGGAAAAATTGTCACAGCAAAAAGATTTAATAAATATCAAATGAAAGTAGAATTGGTTGCTTGAACAATGATGCCGGTTTTTTTTACTTTTTATAAAATGGCTAATATTAACGTTTCTGTTAATGAATATATTTTCTCTTGTTTTACGTCTGTTATTGCTAGTATCATTTCTGTTGATAAGCGAATTGATTGTAGACTCATTTATTTGATGATAGGGACACAACGTTATTAGGCTAGGTTTTAAAACTCACTTTTTCATAAGAAGCATTTTCTACGGTGTCGAGTGACTCGATCAACCGCTTATAAAATTTTACTTTCTAGTTGCCAAGTGAAGCTAAAGATCCCAGTTTTTCCTGTTCTTAAACTGGTGTGGGAAGATAAAATGGATTGATACTATTCGTAAATGTATTTGTGCAAAAAATCATACACATCAGTCTTGAGTGAAATTTGAACTAATCATGCCTACAATAAGAATTACGTTACATGCACGCTCCATATAATTCTTCTTCTTCTTCTTCATCGTCATCATCATCATCATCATCATCATGTGCCGTGTTCCGTCAGGACATAGGCGATCATAGATTTCCACTTGGCTCTGTCTCTTGTCGCTCTCAATAATTTTTCTCTTGCTATCTTATCTAAGCCACGCTCTGTCAAACATTTGCTCAGACCTAACAAGTACCTCTCCCGCTATTTTCCCTGTCTCTTCTTCCATTTATCCGACCTGTGAGTATCAAGTTCGTTAAGCTTTCCTTCCTCATTACCTGTCCCATGAACCTCATTTGTCTCTTCCTGATATTTATTATCAGTTTTCATCCTCTCCAACACCTCATCGTTGCACACGTGCTCTGTCCATGGTATTCTCAGTATCCTTCTGTAAAACCACATTTCTGCTGCCTCAAGCCTCGCCTTCATCTTTGATGAGATCGTCCAGCATTCACTTCCATACAAAAGGACAGATATCACATAGCAATGCAGCACTCTTTTCTTTGTCTCTAATGACATTTTCAATATTTGCCCTAATCCCTTTTCTCTTACGTCAAAAACTGAGTGATAACCAAGAACAATTACATGATTAATCAATAAAAAGTTGTTCTTATTCTATATGCTGTGCACATTCTGGACGTTGGCGATAATGGCTCTCCACAATTTTCTATCTTTTGTATATTGTAAATATAATATATCATGATTACTCTCTTGTTTCCGGTGACATTTAGCAGCCTGGTTGGCTCACTAATTCCAGATGTGCACACCTGCTCAAGGACACTCACAAAGCCAAATTTCTTTATATTGCAACTATGTCAAGAGGACCTTAATTAAATTTACGTAGGATCTTACAAACTAGAACGATCAGAAGAAGGCAAGTATTATTTAACTTAAATCACAACTGAGACTTGATGTGACACAAGGTCCGTTTTAATGCGGGGAACCCGAGCGTATAAACCCGCCCAGGATCAAAATGTGTTATGTGTGACTTCTTGCTCATGCCACAAGCTATGGTTTTAGAACATTCTTATTTACCCAGTTCCAGTTACCATGTTTCGTATGGTCAGTATTGGGACCGTCTTCAGATCAAGACTGCCACCGCCTTGAGAAAAGCTGCCCAAGACATTAGCGATCATGACTCGCTACAATTTACTCTCTTTTTAGTTTTAATTAATGTTGTCATCCAAATATTCAAGAGTCTACCTTTTGTTTTCTCTTGCTTTTAGTCTGTCCTGTGTGTAGCAAATATTTCACGCCCACTTTCCTCATTTTGTTTCCTAAAAATTTTCAACTGCCTCTTTCTGATATTAATTGTAAGTGCCCTTTTTTTATCATTTTCCGTAAAACTGTGTCTTTGTTGCATATTTTCAGCGTCTTTCTCTAAACGAACATTTCTTTTGCTTCAAGTCTCCTCCTCATCAGCCATATAGGAACATTAATATCACGTAAGAGTTAAGTACTCTTTTGTTTTGTTTCTAATGTAATTTCCCTGCTTCTTATATTTTGCTTTTATTTTGAAAAACAATTTCCGCTATCCCAAATCATCTTCGGATTTCAGTGTTACCTTTTCCGTCCTTTGTTGAGATACTTACCAGATACGTAAATGTCTCTACTTGATCTTTAATTGTATTTTGTATCTTGGGCAGTTTCTTTTGGTAGTAATCATGTCTTCTATCTTCTTGCAATTGATGTTTAGTTTTTTCTTCTCGCTTTCTTTCACTACTTTCTGTAGGTGTTCTTGCCATTTTCTTGTCTTTTAAAACTTCTATATTTATACATTTATTATTTTTTCATCTGTATGCTTGCAGTTGTCTGCCAGCATAGTTTTTGGATTTTTCTAATATCCTTCCGAAATATATTAAGAGGAACTTAAAAAGGTTTTATTTTCACATTGATTTTAACAGTTTTTCAAATGATGTAACGACGTACAATATTAAAGGGTGCAGAAACATTTTTGTGCTACTGAAGAGAAAAAGAATGTTATAAAGGTTAGAGAAGAGTGGTTTTGGGGATTATTATTTTTGGGCATCATCCCCTGCAATTGTATCAAATAGGTAGACGACTAGAGTACTGTGTGGTAGTTTGCAAGTTACCTATGAAATTTAGCATTTTGCGCAGTGGAAACTAACATGTATCCGCACTTTACTAATTTAACTATAGGTAGGAAAAGGAATAAAGCGTATTATTAAAAGCGCCCGATTCACACTCCTTCCCAGTCGTTTAAAAAGTTGTATAGATTTATCTTTTGTTTCCTGCTGATAGGATTAGGGTCCTTGTTTCTGTTGATGGCTTCACATTATTTTTCACTTTCAGCAATTACTTGCCTTTTAGGGATATTATTATCTTGTTTGGGGTGAACTGAATGAAGCATTACTTATATTTCTTCCAGCCTTTTGTTACTGTTTTTACTTAAAACTTCCACATTTCTGACATATTCCGTCCATGGTATTTCATAATTTTTTTGTCGAATCACATCGCTGTTGTCTCAGGTCTCCTATTTATTATGAAGAAAATTGTCTTATATTCACAGACATGTGGGAGGGTTTAGTGCGCGTTCACTTGATTCTTTTTGTCTCAGAAAAATTTGTGCCGCTTCTAGAATGCACCATTCACAATTCCAGGTAATTTCCTATGTGTGTCACGATTTCCATCGCCTGTTAAATCATTTTCCAAATTGTCACATTTATGTACCTCATTGATGTTAACGACATGTCGACTGTACTTCTTGCACACATCATATATTATGAATATTTACCAGCTCCCCACACTAAGGCGAGGTGTGATACAAAATCGAAATTTTACGTGTCGAGCCTGAAGGCATGCGCACAGGCAAGGGCCAAAGATTGCCCAGTACCCGCAATCGTCAGACGCGCTTTGCTCGGTGGCGACCACCGAGCCACCACTTTGGTACAATGAGGTAGCGCTGCCTCGGGACACTGTTCCCCGGGATCTAGCACCTCTCAGTATATTTGTCAGATGCATGGTTCACTTTGGACAGAGATACAATGAAACTGCACTTTAACCGAGGACAGAGATGCAACTGGGAGATGATGATCCCCACCAGACGCATACTGTGTCTTCTTTCAATTTGCGGTTAATCCTTTCTTTCGGTTTTCTTTTACAATAGTGTCTATTTTCTGTAGCAGTTTTCGTGCTGTGTCTCCCAACAACACAGCGTCATCGGCATACCTTATGTTAAAATTGTATAAGAAACACTGGAAGCATTTACATTACATTTAGCATCGTCACTCTCTATTAAAAGAAAATTAAAATAAATCGTCTGAGAAAACTTTTGCTTGTCTTTCGTCCCTTTCTATCTTAGTGCACTTGTTCAGTTCCTTTTCTATCCCTATGTAGGCGGGGGCACTTCAACGTGTTCTAATGTTGAGCCAGCTCATCTCGCTATTACAACTGAGTAGTGACTTCGATTCTTACTGGGTACCCTATATTTCGGCCATGTACTACATCTTAGAAAATCATCTATCTCTATGCAGGCTGCGCGTTCCCGATAAACGTTTCAGATTCTTTTAAAATATTTCCCGTACAAATCATGTTCTCCTAGCATTTTAAATAGTTATTTGTGTCCAACCGTAAGTTCTACTCCAATAGCTTCTTTTCTCGCGCTTCCCGCCTGTGGAACTCCCTCCCACAAGTCTGCTTTCCCGACAGTTACAATCTCCAGGTGTTTAAATGTAGGGTCAGTAGACACCTCCTATCACACTAACTCCCAACTATTCTCAGAACACTCTCATCTACCCAACCCTCATTCTCAGTATCCTTACCCGCCTATCACCCACCCTCTGACATTTCCTATATTTAATCATCCTTTCTCCACTCTGCGTAGCCCCCTGCGCAGTAGTGGCAGTGACATGCCTTGCTCGGGGTGAAACGCTTATAAAAAAAAAAAAAAAAATTATTGCTGCTTTGAAAATTCAACGAATATAAATAATGGCGGAAAGAACTGTTTCATTTAGTAAAGTAGGATGATAATTTTATCGAATGACGACATTGCAGGGAGAACGTGTAGGATGAATTATTACTGTTGTTTTTTTTAGATTAAATTGTTGTTGCTACTGCATTAGGCTTAGAACGGGCGCTAACGGTGGTAGCAATGGTAGAGGCATTATCGAAAGAGGTAGTAAAAGTGACATTAGCTACTTAAAAAGATGTTTTATTTCCACCTTGACTTTACTAGGCACTTCCAAAAGATTTAATAACGACGCAAAATAAAGTACATAAAAAGATTTATTTTTTTTAATGACAAAAAATATTTATTTGATGGAGTGTTATCTTCATTTTTCTGAACATTCTTGTTGCCACCAGTGCTATTTTTCTGACATATTCTTTTTTTCACTTCCATTTCTGCTTACTTATGAGTTATTGTTCTTGATGGTTTTTTCGGCATTTAATTGCGTTTCCTTTGTCTCCCTCATCTAAAGTTCTTTTGAAATGGTTCAACATCTTCCAGGAAAGACTGAATACTTGACATTCTTAAAAGACACGTGCTTAGGCACAGAGAGTGGCATGCACATCAAAAAGTTAAAAATGAAAAAAGTACGTACATACTATGAAAAAGCAAACAAAATTTTAACTAAAAAAATCTATACTAAAGAGACCATAAAATTAATTAAAACATACAATGATTTTTCATTCTATATATGTATGAGTATGAACATACATGTTGCACTTGAACTAACGTATATATAAAGTGTATTTCTTCAGTAATTATTCCCTCAAATATAGTTGGTTAAATAATATGGACAAGTTCTCTATATCAAATTTTATCACCTTTTTTCAAATTTACGAATTAGTTGTTAGTAAATTTGTCAAATTCATATTTACATTTAATTAAAATTTTTTACGATTACTTTCAAATATCGCTATGTAGGACTGTTGTGTGTATATATAAATCTTGTCTGATACGCCCTAATAAAACGGCCGTATATATATATATATATATATATATATATATATCGCTCATTCAGTAAAAATGAATTTGAGCACTCTAGCTATTGGGCGCGTAATATGATATGCGCTAAAAAGACTGCCTTCTTCTACCGAACGCCCCGTGGCCCAGGGATAGAGTCGCCGACTGACGCCAAATCGGTCGGGTCTCGAGCCTGGGTTGTGTAGCAATCGGAGTCTAACCGTACTGATGAGCTGTGATACTACGAAACAGATCTGTCTGCGGATGACAATAATATATATATATGTGTGTGTATGTGTGTGTGTGTGTGTGTTTGTTTGTTTAGGTAGTAAATTTTATTTTACACAAGTCAGATTAAATATATAAACACAGACACACACACGCATATATATATATATATATATATATATATATATATATATATATATATATATATAAGTGAATAAGGAACGAACACTACCTGATGAGACATTGTCCTTTCAATGTCAAAACAAAATGTACACTTTGTAGTAGTTTATAATTTGTATATATTATAAACTATAATTTATATGATAATTTGAAGGTATGCTATAATTATGAGTAAAAAGAATCAGGAATAGAGTGTATGCAAATATGGACTGAAGATTGTGTTCAACCATTGACATCTATCTATCTATCTATCTATCTATCTATCTATCTATCTATCTATCTATCTATCTATCCAAATGTTGGGGCGCTCTCCATCTTTCCACGGAAAATAGTAGTCATTATACCTCGAGGAAAGATGTCGAGTGAGCGAGTCAGTCGGGTATTTTTGGTATTGCACCGGAAGTGTTCTACTAGTCAACCTATTACGTCTCTACAATGATACTGTATACTAATTACCTTGTTCTGTATTTTACTAATCCTCACCTCTTGTAAATACTTCTCTTTCCTGTCAATACACCTACTTTTATACTATTACGTTGTTTTGTATTATTTCACATAATTCTGTTACCCGACGTAACACTAAACTTGTTCATTATCTATCTATCTATCTATCTATCTATCTATCTATCTATCTATCTATCTATCTATATATATATATATATATATATATATATATATATACCCATTAGGCTTGTTCATTATCTATCTATTCATCAATCTATCTATATATGTGCGTATGTGTGTTTCTGTGTGTGTCATGTTAGATTGTCAATGACCGTTCCATACTAAATTCACAACTAAATAGAATAGATAGAATTTAAAAGAGACAGTAAAGCAGTGATGACCTGCAAAAAGTAAGTCCATGAAGCAAATGACAAATGACGAATGACTATATTGGTAAAAGAAAGATAAAATAAGTTAAAAGAAAGAAGAAATTCAAGTTCACTCTATAACTATGACTACGCGCAAAACATTTCCAAACAAAACCAAAACATTACCCAGAAAATTCGAAATTCCTTAATAGCTTCGTCAGATCTTGCCTTTTATATGGATGTCATGCATGGCACCAAACTCATTCAGAAGCACCTAAACTGTAAGCTCTATACAAGCGCTTTCCAAGAACAATTATTAAACATGGCCTTGAGTGAGTGAAACTTGTGAATCTTAGCAAAGATCAGCCTTCTTTGAATATTGAACAATACGAGATAATAGAAACCGCATCACTTTCGCTAGCAAAAATCTCTAAAATATATGTCATGTAGAACTAGATAGGAACTAATGACTTTATGAAGATGTGGCCTTTTTGCATTACTTTACATAGAAAGTTCGGATGGAAATAACTACTATAATAATCAGAAAACTAATATAATAATCAGAAAACGGCTAATACTACTATATATATATATATATATATATATATGTGTGTTGTTAACTGTAAACATAGTTTACTATTTACTTACAATATGTGTAGCAATATTATGAATATATATAAACTATTTTCACTGATGCCAATTGTTATTTACCCTTATTTGATAGGTTTTTCATCTGACTTGGTTTGTCAAATTAATATCTGCTAGGTATTTAATTTGGCATATTAATATTAATATTTGCTAATTATTTAATCAAGCATAGACTGAAAGCTTATATAGTTACTAAGTATTTATTCTAGTATAGATTATCATGTTGATATTTGATTGATTTTAATCTAGCATAAATTATCTAGTTTAATTACATCACAGATTGTTGAATAAATAAATGCGAGCAAAAAAAAAAAAATTAGCGGACCGTTGCAAAAAATAGTATTCCAAAAACAACAAAAAGAACTAGATGACCCGACAAATAGAATAGAATCGAAATCTCTAAAAACAATTCTGAAGTATAAAGACGAAATCAAATTTCCAAAGTCAGTGTATAAGTTTTTTTTATAACAAACGAAAGGTGACGGAAGAGATTTGAAGTGCGAGTGTGAAAAAAACAACAAACACGCACACATATGAACTTTCTAACCTGCTTACCACTTATCTATGTATACACGATATTTTGGCCATCAGAAAAACAAACAGATCTCGATATGTAAATTCACAAGTTTATTCAAATGAAGAGACTCAAATTTATACTCGAAACATGTATAGCGACACAAATACGATTATGGAAACTTAATATATTATACAAAAAGCAAGTAATATAAAGAGTAATAACAATAAATCTACATATTAGATAAAACGTTTAATGCTTCACGCACTTTTTTCTTATATAAATATATATGTGTGTGTGCGTGTGTGCGTGTGTGTGTGTGTTTGTGTGTGTGAGAGTGTGTTCACATCTATTTATCTATATATCTGTATCAGTATGTTTATATCTCTCTCTATCTATCTATCTATATCAGTATGTTTATATCTATCTATCTATATATATATATCTATATCAGTATGTTTATATCTATCTATCTATCTATCTATCTATCTATATCAGTATGTTTATATCTATCTATCTATCTATCTATCTATCTATCTATATCAGTATGTTTATATCTATCTATCTATCTATCTATCTATCTATCTATTTCATTTTCATACAAGAAAACGATTAGGAAGAAAATACTCAGTCAATGTTGGAAACATCGATAAAAGCAAACGGACATAAGAAAAGTATATTCGGAAAAAAATTTTTCGATTGAAAGATGTAATAAATTCTAGTCAATAACAGCATTAGGTACTCTGGTTCTAGAGCCTAGATTGGCAGCCAGTCTACCCTAGAACTTAAAGTCAACCTACTGCAGAAGAATATTCTGCTCGCCTCAGCGTGTATCACGCATTGCACTTGTTGCTATGTTTATATTTTCTTTCTTTCGTTCTTTTCTTTCCTATTTTCTTTCTTTCTTTCCTATTTTCTTTTCTATTTTCTTTCTTTCTTTCTTTCTTTTCCTTTCCCATTTTTTTCTTTCTTTCTTTCTTTCTAAATTTATGATCTAAATGTACACCCAGCGTTTGAGTTGTCCAAGGTAAAGCTGTGTGAAATACATTTTCAATATCTTATTTCTAACTCAGTTAAATTGGATGTGCATATATATATGTATCGCTGTTCTTTTGTGCGCATGAAATGTCACAGACACATGTAAATTGCTTACACACAACATATATATTCACATGTACATTACATAAACAAATATGAAATCACCAACATACAAAGCGTGACGGACAGAATATGAAATGACCTTTTATGGCATAGTCAATTTTATTTATTTTTAAATACTTCCTTGTTATTTCTTGGATCTGTGTGATAAAAATCATTTAATATCGTCGGCTTTTTCTGTGTATTATCTCAGGATCTCCAACAAAATTACACTCTCTCAAGTTTCACTATCTTTTTCAATTCTAATCTTCATAGCACTATTCCAAACTCAACAACTAGTATAGGCACGACTTTAATTTTCGTTACCGATATGTTTATAAATGTCTATACGATATCCTCAATATACTTAATATTTCTAATCCATTATTTCTTAGAATAATAACATTAGCAGAAGTAATGATAATCATATCTTCACATTGCAAACGCTTAAGAATATTTTCAAGGAACCAAGTTATCACTAATTACTTGAAATTATTTGACATCATTCATCTTGTCCCACGTTTTGTATGTATCTTTAAGACAGGTTCAAGTACTCCTATAATTATGGGCATGGCCTTCACTGTTAAATTAATTTACCAGCACTATTATCATGAAGCATTCAACCTAAGTTATAGTATTGTATTTTTTCAAAAATTGAGGCGTTCACAATAACAGGTGTCTATTTATTTATTTATTTTAACTATTCAGGCAATATAAAGTCCAAGGAGTTAAGACAGTTTGACACTTACGATGTTAGGAAAACATTTTTGTCGCTGGATTGTTGCAAATCATTCTTGATCTGAAAAATAAAAATGGGTGGCAATTCGCTTGCTGCTTGTAATATGACGTTTATTTTAGCAGCATAAAGTAAATCGCGTTGGACGTAAGACAAAAAATATTTGACTAAAAGACGAAAAAAAAAATAGAAGGGGGAAAAATAAATAAATCTCGAGCGGTCGAGGAGCAAGAAATGAACGGAAAAAAAAATAAATAAAAACTGCGGAAAGATTTAAAAGCAAGACAACGTGAAAGAGAAAAAAAGAGGACCGAAGAAACTGTATTTGTAGAAAGAAAGAAAAAGAGAGGTTCGAACAAATTGTATTTGTAGAAAGAAAGATTTTGCAGTAGGAAATAAAAAGAACTGCATCTATTTGGTAAAAAAAAAGAAACAGACAAGCAAAAATGTATCAAAAAATGAAGGAAGACAAGTGAAAAACAAAAAACAAATACTATTTTTTATAAACATTTCACTCCAAGCAAGGAAGTATCTTCATTACTGCGCGGGTTACAGCGAGAGAAAAAACAAATTACAGGTGATGCCGAAGAAAGGATAAGAGAAAGATGAGAATCAAGGAGAGAGAAGATAGCAATTGACGGTGCATTTAGACTTTTGGAGATTGTTGTTATTAGGGAAGCAAACAAACGAAATGGATTTCTACAAACCACAAATGAGAGAAACGAAACTGTTAGAGTAGAAATGGTGTTTATCTATTTCGACGGTAAAAGGTTGGAACCTTAATGCTAATCTAGTAGCACGAATAAATAGATGGGGTCAGGGCAACAAGAAAAACTTTGTTTTGGGGGCATTCAAATATACGATCCATTTCCCATCCATTCCCATGGAGGTCTTTTGAAGACAAGCTGCGATATTTACTTTGTCACCCTTGACAGATTTACTATTTATACGGAAGAAAACGGTGGTGTCATCTGCGTAGCTGCCTTCTTAGGAACTGAGTACATGAGGAAGATTATTGATGAATATCAGCAAAAGCGTAATATCTGGGATAGAACCATGAGGAACGCTCGCGTCCGTATGAAAGTATCAAGTAGCTTGCTCGCTCAAAACGACCTTCATTTCAGGATTGAAATGATTGAATTAAATCAAACAATCGTCCAGAAATAACGTGGCTCTGGAACTTACACTGAAGGCTAGCGTGTCAACGCCTGTTAAATGCTTTCGTAATATCTAGAGCGACAGCTCGATATTCGCCGTTTATTCCTAGTTATGATGAAAGCGTAAATGCCGGCTTTCACCTGGAAGGAAACACCATAGGCACCGTCTTGAACCGTTCATTTACCTTGATAAAATCCCAAAGCAGACGAAACGCATCGGCCAAGATGCGTTTCCCTTTTGTCTTTATTCATATTTTCTTTTACAGATATACTCTATCTGAAATCCGTACATTTGTGTATATGTACTGTTATCACGCAACACACTTCTGCCTCTTGCATAGTCGGTTATTGGCAAATAAACATGTTCTCACATCAGACTTTTCTGATGATGAGTTTGGTTACTAGACATCTAGCAGAATGAAAAATAAACTGTCATACAGCGGATAAATCATTTTAATTGGATCCATATCGATCTATCTCAGGTAGGGAGATATTAAAATTTTTGGGTTGGTGTACAGGTCCTCGCTAAGAACATTGAGATTTTTGTTTCTTTTATCCCGCGTTATTCCTCGCAACAAGAGGAAATAAAAACGCTGATGTAAAACCTGTTGTTTAACGACATCCAACATCTTTTTGGTATAGATTGGGACCAAACAGCTTTCTCTATTAAAAGATTCTAAGCAAAGTTCTAGTTTGATAACGAAAGTTAATATATTAAAAACTTCCTACTCGACTATCAGGTGCCAGCTCACATGTATGTATTTATAGCCTTATGTATGTATAATTGTATGACTATCAATACTAAACTGGGAATAACTTAATATGACGCATGTGTCAGAAAACCAACAAAGACACCTCCACTCTCAAACAGCATATTAATCCCCATGTACAGAATTTACAAAACAGGCCATGTTCAATACAGAATAACTTACTTTGCCGCCTCTGTAATAAGAATTACATATTTCTTGCTGCTTTCAAGAGCCATTGCCATTCTTGTCAGCGGTGGTCATATTTGTTTAAAAATCCTCCAGCCATCATTTATTACCATGAATGTTACCAAGAAAATAATATATTGTCGTCTATTCTCGTCTTTGAAGTAGTATTCTCTTGTATAGACTGGATAATGATCGACACTACTGTTAATGTGTGGCAGTAATGCAAATGTCTTCAGTACACTTGATTCTATTGCTCTTCACCTTCTCTAAATGTTCAGTTAGAACTGCCTGTTAATTCTCTTCAATTCCTAATTGTGAAATTAATCTTGGAAGGCTAGTCAATGACAGGAACTCTTCAGCACTTTTTTGTACATATGTATGTATCTGTTAGTCAAGGAATATTACATTTGATTAAAATTTGATGTGCGTATAACCAATACTTGTTCTATTTTTTTTTGAGAATCTTGCGTGGATCGAACTCAATACAGGCGGCTTCCGAAATAGTTACAATAAACACTGTCGTCTAAAATTACTTTTTTATTATTTTCTCAACTATAATCTGTCTGCTTGCTTAGTGATTTCTTTCTTTTCTTTCCTGTTGTCATTTAATTTTGTGATCGTTTATTCTGTGTTTGTTTTGGGGCGTGGTCTGTACTGTTTATCGAGAGTTGAGTAGAGTGAGGTTGAGGTCGAGGCAAAATCGGCATTAGGAGCTTCCCAGGGCGTGCGTGCGTGAGGCTTCCCACCCACCACTCTCACCAGGCAAAATTCAAGTCAAGCACGCACACAAGGCCTTCGCATCATACCTCTTAACACAACCGCACCACACGTCCTTCATCTACACGCACGTCCACGCGCATCCGCTATAATTAAAAGAGGTTTGCTCTTTAAAATTCATGGCAGATCTTTGTTATCGGATTTTGAATTCATTCAGTTCATCATTACTCAATTTATTTCACGTATATTAGTGTGACATCTCTTTTTTTTTTTTTTTTAATTTTAGGTTTGTCTAATATCGATGCTGACCAATCTTAGATGTCTGGCATGAGGCCAAGTAAGATATGCAATTTAGGAGGATTTCTTACGCCAGTATCCCATGTATAAATTATCATGCTATATGATTGTTGTGACGGCCACATACTAAAAAAATTAATCCACTTCCATCGAAATCAACATAGGAAACAATTTTGCTAAATGAGAACCACTAATATTTCATACAACATATCCCGTAAATCAAGAGCAATGATTCCTCTTTAAATTTCCTATCGTCTGTAGCGTCTTTTCCTCTTATTATCTTTCCCAGTCAATGGTCTGCCGACTACTTACTATTTGATTTTTACTCGCTGTTATCTTTTTTTCATCATGCCTTTTGTCCTGTGAGTGCTGACTTTTCTTCATGAGTAGTTTATGTAGCAATCACTTATATAAAGGAGGATTGATAGCAAATAGAAGTTCCTTAACATTATATATTTTCACTATAGTTATCATTGGTTACCTTGGCGTGGTGTAATGTTTAGCAAACTTGACTCGCAAGAACCAGTTACAACTGAGTAGTGGGTTCACTAATCATTGGGTGACCCATAATTTCGGCCTTGTGCCGCTGTAGAAAACAAAGCAAAATCTAGATTTAAAATTTAAACGCTAAGCACTGGCTCATTGATTTTGCAAGAAATAAACAAATTTACACGAATTTACAAACTTTGCTTAGCACACGCAAAACTCGCGAAATTTCACACCTCGATGCGAAATGTTTTTCGGCTAATAGAAATCTAGGAAACATCTAAAAACAAAATTCAAATAACCTTCAATTATCAGAAACAAATTATATTACGCACACCTTTAGCGAGCCGACGCGAAGTTTGTTCGTCGTTTAACGGAAAGGCCAGAATCACATCCGGGAGTGAATTCCTAAATGACCATTTCGAGCCTCACAAATGAAATAAAAGGCGGAGCAAATTCGACCGTTTTCAGAGAGAAGATGACGAGCGTAATTAACACGATCTTTAACAAACGTCAAGCGATCGATATTAATACCTCTTTCACTCTCACATCCTTCCTATTCATCGTTCACCCTTTCGTCTCTTTTTACACATGATAACCGAACGGAACCCTTTAAATCTGAACGAATACTTCAAAGATAACGCACATATATAAATACATACATACGTATGTGTCTGTCTACATGCACACAAGTTACTTCTACGAACTCTTGATACCATTAATTTCTTAATACTGTCTCTCATTGAGCATTAACTCTTACTAATTCATGTTATTGTTTTCTATTAATACATTTCTTTTAAAAGAACATGCAGTAGAATAATCCATACAACTCAGCGCATCTAAGCAGCGCTTAGAATATCACCTATGTATAGTTATCATATACTTACAAATTTCTGTGAAATCCAGTAATTTAACTGTCATATCTATATCTATATCTATATATATATATATATATATATGTGTGTGTGTGTGTGTGTGAGTGTGTTAAAAAGAAAATGTATAGAGGTTTTTATTTGACGTGTCGATTTATCTATTAGGACTTCATCAGAGTCATTTTATGTTTACGTTAGAAAAATCAATCCATGGCATTAGTTTAATCGTTTCACCCCAAGCAAGGCGGTACCACCACTGACGTGCAAGGGGTTATATAAGAGTAAAAGTTTAGACAGGAGGAGAGTGAAGAGAAAGACGAACAAGTTACAGGGCATGCCAGGGAAAGTGCAAGAGAAGAATGAGAACGCAGGTAGAGAGTAAGGAAAATAACAAGTGCAACCAGACTGGCAAGTGGGTCCCACCCATTCACAGTCAGGTTAGCCAAGTGCAGACGACAATTCTACTCCGGCAGCTTCTTCTCTCGCACTTCCCGCCTGTGGAACTCGCTCCCATATTCTTGCTTTCCTGACGGCTATAACCTCCAGAAATTTAACTGCAATGTCAATACTCATCTATTAACCACTGGACTCTAGCTCTCTCCCCACCCCCGTATATCCTTCCCTTTCTCTCCATCTACGTATCTGTCATCACACCTGCATTCTCAGCTTTCTATTGCTCCTTTCTAACTAGTTTGTACTCCTCACTCTTTTCTAATTAATCTTTTTACAGTTATGTAGTCCCCCGCTCATCAGTAGCACTTCTGCCTTGCTCGGGGTGAAATGATTAAAAAAAAAGATATATGGTGAGATGTAGAAAAGACTGGAGTCAAGTGGATAAGAAATGGGAATTGACATTGCATTAAATTGACGGCTGCATTTGAGAGATGGGCGAGACCTTATTGCCAGTCTAGTTGCGCGAGTATATTCCTGTGGTGGGGGCACTAGTGACTTAAGTTCGTTAGAGCAGAGGCCATGAAAATATTTGTAGAAGAGACAGAGAGAAGCCACATCCCGCCAGTGAGAAAGTGGCTGAAGTCGGGCTGCCAAGTCGGGACCTATCAAATTTAAGTAAGTATTTTTTCCATGCAGCATGTGGTCATTAAATCGCTTTTTTGTTAAGTCGTTTAGGATTATTTATATGGTTTAAAACGACCTCTATCTCTTTTTTCGTTGTAAATTTAGATATAACTACGATATTTTAGGTAATAATTGTGTTTGTGAAATTGTTTTTTAATTTCCAATAATATATAAATGAAGCAGAGCTTTTGTTGTATTGAATGTTGTTTAAAGTTTGCATGTGATTGTTTAATCTCATCTTCCACTTTTTAGAAATTCTTCTAAAGTCAAATTTAACATCATTATCTTCCGAATGAATTCGAGCTATAAAAACAATACTTTCAGACATTGGCCATTCAATAGGTAGGTTTGCTTTTTTTCAGCAGTTACAATACTTTTTTGAATTGTCATTGTTGTTAGAAGCAGTGTGATTGATATTTAATAGGTGGGCCAAGTATTTATTTGATATCATATTACTACGTTTTGAAATATATTTATCTATATTCTTAACGCAAACTGACTTTTTTTTAATCATTTCATCCCAAGCAAGGCATTCAACTGCCACTCTAGCGCAGGGGCTTACATAGAGCGATTGAATATAGGAAAAGTCAGGAGGAGAGTGATAGACGAGTAAGAAGATACATAGGAAGAGTGTTTGAGAGAATGGGTGCGAGTTAGTGTGTTAGGCGGTGTCTATTGACCTTACATTTAAACTCCTTGATGTTGTAGCCGTCGGGGAAGCAAATATGCGGAAGGGAATTCCACGGGCAGGAAGTGCAAGAAGTAGGAAGTGCAAGCTGTTGGTGTAGAAATTGCGGTTACATTTCATCGGTTTCACTGAAAAAGGGTGGGACCTAGTTGCTAATCTAGTATCTCGTGAAAATTCTTACCTAGGCGGCACCAGTGATCTAAGTTCATCGGAGCAGAAGCCGTGAAAGTATTTATAGAAGAGACACAGGGAAGCCACGTCACGCCGATGAGAGAGTGACTGCAGGCGGTCAGCTAAGTCGGTATCGATCACATTACAGATTCTCTGTTGTATTTTGTCAAGAACTCCGAGGAGAATAGCAGGTGCACCCGACCAGATGTGGCAACAGTATTTAATACACAGGCGGATGGTAGATTTATATATGTGCAGGATATATTCAGACGGAAAGAGCTTCCGGGACCTGCACAGAAAGCCGACTTTCATAGCAGCGGATTTAGCAATGGATTCGATGTAGTAATTCCACTTGAGGTCCGCTGACAGTGTCAGGCCAAGCAGGCGTAGTGTTTTACTCTCTGGGAGACAAGCCTGTTCCATGCTAATGGGAGGTAGGTGCGGTTGTCTATGGCAGCTTCGTTTTAGAAGAATTGAAATTTACGAGCCATTTCTTACCCCAGTCCACCACGACAGCGAGGTTCGCCTTGTCGCCCACACCAGATTTTTTATCGAGGCGAGAGTAAACTGTGAGGTCATCTGCATACAAGCCTACTTGGGATGTTATGGCATCGGGGAGATCATTGATGTAGATCTTCAACTTTCTTTTTTTTTTTTTTTTAAGAATTTTTTAAGGCGTGTGAACGGAAGAAATGTTTGGGAATTAAGTTTAGGAGAAATTTAACAATGTTTGTGTGGACATTATGGCTAACGGGTTGGTTAAACCAAATAAGTTAACGTTTACTTGATTTCTGCTTATTTCTGCCTGCCTTGCTTTTAACAGAGTATTCTAAACTAGTTTTGAGTTTACATTTTTCTCAAGTAATAATGTATTTAATTTTAGAATTGTCAAAATTTTCTTTATTGCCAGAGTTGGATGGAATTGTGTAGGTTGCTGGTGAAACTATGGGAGTGTTTTGATTCCCTATTGATGCATTTATGAATATGTAAGTCCTTAGTGTACGGTTTGTACAGACCATTGCTCAGGTCAAATGTAACATCTAAGAAATTTACAGCATTATCGTTAATAATGGTGGTCTATAGACATACATTCACAAAGACATACATGTATGCGCATATACACTAACTCGCACGCATATGCGCGCACATACATGCACACATACACACATATATATACATATACTCATATACAGCATTAGCAAATAGCCCTGAACTGCTGTTCATAGGGGCGTCTATAATATTTTGAATTCATAGTATCAATTTCATGAACATCGCCTTATCTATCTGGTTCATCTGAAGATTTATGTCACGGCCGTGGCGTGCGTGCGTGTGTGTCTGTGTGCTCGTAGTTAGCGTAAAATACATACAAGTATATACTATTATTGAATTATAATTTTAGCAACAAGAACAAAGTAGATATAAGTATTAATTAATAATAATAATATGACTTCAAACAAATATTAATAACAATACCCACCAAAATTAACTTTAAGCCTGGCCGCATATTTTCCAAATGAGAAGTTTCTTCACTCTGATTGGTCCACATTACATATACAATAATACCTCCCTGATTAAAGGGGCCACGCTCGTTTTCAGACTTTTAAACCATTCATTTAAGAACCATCACATCACTTGAAAAAACACAAAAGTGTTGAAACAAAATGGCTACTTTTGTAGTGATATTGTAACATATCCATGTTATAATTTATAAATAATATTATTAGCTCTACTTTTGTATTGAGCACTTTCTTAAAAATAGTGTTTCTTTTGACAGGAATATTATTCCAACAATACTTGTATATATATATATATATGCGTATATTTATCTGTACATGTGTCTGTATACCAATATCTGTTTGTATGTGTATATACTAGTCTATTTGTGCATATGTTGATGTCTATTTGTAAATGGCTCATCCTATCTGCTTTAATATATTTTATTGTATGGACTGGTATTACTGCATAAATGTATTTTATTTGATGTATCTTCATTTCCAGTTCAAATACATTTTCATTGCATGGATTGGTTCTTTGCTTAAAATTAATTTCAATGGGTGCATCGTCATTTCTATTGAAGTACCTGGAAAAGTCTGTATTGTCATTTCTGTTTAAATACATTTCATTGTATTGATCGGCATTTTGTTGCAAACACATTTCAATGTATGAGTCAGTATTTCTGTTTGAACGTTTTCAATGCACATATGTCATTTCTTTTTAAACTTATTTTACTTGAGGCATTGATATTTCTGTCTAAATGCATTTTAACATTTGTCTATTGCTGTGTAAATGCATTTCAATGTAAGGGTTGATATTTCCTTTTAAATGCATTCATATATATATATATATATATATATATGCAGGAATTTCTTTTTACATCAAATTTAATTTATGGTTCGGAATTTCCGGTAAATGCATTGCAATGGTTGGGCATTATGTCTGATTTTATTTTTCATTACACGCATCGACATTTCTGTATAATTGCATTTAATTCATCGATCCGTATTTCCCGTTAATTGCATTTGAGTGAGTGGTTCGGTATGTATTGCAATGTTGAAATCGGCTTTTCGGTTTAAATGCCTCGATTATCATTTCTGTTTGAGTGAATTTTGATGTTTGGATTTACATTTCTCTTCAAATGAATTACAGTGTCAGGAGTGATATTTTCTTTTAATCGTATTTCTTTCTATTTGCATTATTGTTTAAATACATTTCAATGTATGGATTCTTCTTCTTCTTTGTGCCCTGTCCCTTCAAGATGTAGGCGATCATGGCTTTCCACATTTTCCTATCCCTGGTGTCTCTGACCACTCTTTCTGTTACACCATGCAATCCTCGTTCCGTCATCCACCTGATTAGGTCCTTAAAATATGTTATCCGTTGCTTTCCCCTGTCTCCTTTTCACTCTATATGGCCTGGTAATATCAGGTTCTGCAAGCCCTCCTTCCTCATTGCGTGTCCCAGGAACTTCAGCTGTCTCTTCCTGATGCTCAGTATTAATTTCCTTTCATCATTTCAAAAACGTCATCATTGCTCACATGCTCAATTCATGATATTCGAAAAATCCTTCTGTAGAACCACAGTTCAGTTGCTTCAAGGTTTTCTTTCATTTTTGATGATATTGTACAGCATTCACTGCCATATTGAAGGACGGACATCACGTAGCCATCCAGTACTCTCTTCCTCGTTTCTAGCAAAATTTCCCTGTATCTTAATCCCGTACTCAACTTCTGGAATGCTTGTTTCGCCATGCCAATTCGCCTTCGGATCTCTGTGTCGCACTTTCCGTTTTCTGTTATAACACTTCCCAGGTATTTAAATTTTTGTACCTACTTGATTCTAGTATCCCCAACCTATGGATTATAGTTTTTATATAAATGCATTTACATGTACGTATCGGCATTTTTTTCAATGCTCTTTTAGCTTATAGATGAGTATTATTGTTTAAATATACATCCATGTAACAGTGTCTATAATGAAAATGCTTATTCCTTACACCTCTACCGTAGAATATCTGCCTACTTTATAAAAAAATCACTCAATTATATATATATATATATATATATATATATATATATATATATATATATATATATATCCTCATCAACAAACCTCCTTCTTTTGTTTTGTTAATATTAATTTCCAGTAGACTAGAATTTCTTCATTTCTTTGTTCGGCTGGTATTGAACAATGTAGGTTCAAAAAACCTGGCGAAATAGCCATCCTTTATATGCAATATTTAATGAAAAATATATACATCTATGTGTGTGTGTGTTTATGCTGCAACATAAAGAAATAAGAGAGAACAGCTGCGCTTTAATCAAATTTTTTTATATAAATGGAAATAAAGAGAATGTTTTTACAAATAGATAAATAGCGCTATATTTACTGATACATAAATTCTAGAACATTTTATCTGTAATCATGCACATTGATTTTCCGATAATATTGGAGAAAATATTGAAATTGTGAAAAACTCGTTAAAAAGCATCTTCAACATATTTGGGCATCTTTGAAGGCTACCAACAAACTTTCCTTACCAACAGAAATTGCCATAAATGTCCACATGAAATCTGTGTGAACGAAATATGCAAAGGATTTTACGGACATTTGAGGTTGCCTTAAGGAAAATAATGGAAGCTATATTAAATAAATTATTCAATTTCTTCAATTTAAAAATGTGAATTTCGAAGTTGGCATCAATTGTACAAGTTTTCCTCTCTCTCTTTCTTTCTCTCTCCACTCTCTATCTCCTTCAAGATATATATATATATCACATCATCATCATCATCATCAAAACTAGGTGTGGTCTTATGAAACGGACGCAAAGCATCTGAGCACCTGGCAATTTCCTCCGCAAATCTGAAAAGCCAGAAATAAATTCATTAATGCGTAAATTATCTAGGGCTGATAAACTTGGTGGAGCTCATTTTACTCAAGGAAAAACTACAGCCAATCTCCTCCAACATGATGGTTCGGCTTGGTCACAGATACGTGGGCGTTGATTCCAGACATTGAACTAACTACTCAGATTGTCATAAACACATACTGATTAGCATAAGTTTGTTATGCCGACAAAACTTCATATCATGTTTTTCTTCTCTCGTATTTTGTGACATTAACGCCTTCGAAAAAGAACTGTAATCTTTTAATAAACAATCAGCAGAAGATAACATTTTCTGTTTTTTTACATATAATTTCACAATCATGTTAGAATAAATATTTGTGTTATTTGTTAAGGAAGATTCTTTAAGTTGTTGACACTTCGAGCAAATCGGACCGATTATCCTGACCGTCAGATGTTCCAGTCAAAATATTATCATAACTTTTATGTTAATTCTTCAAACACAGCATGGTCGTATAAGTTGACAACTAGTCGGAAATGCATGTCACGGAAATAAAACTACACTTGGTTGCCTGAGTAGCAAAGGAACACACACAGTTTTGAAGACGTATTCAGAGATGTGTTTTATTTGGCTGAGGCTGCAACATCTATCAGAAAACATGTCTTTTCAACACGATTTTTCATGATTATTTCTAGTCATTTTTCCTAGATTTTAACCAACTTAAACAAGGAGACTATCAAGAGTTGCAAAAGATTCTGAAATTATCTGGGGACCGTAGTTGAATCCAATGGCGATTTTACTGAATAAATTCACTCCCTAGTATTTCAAGAAAATTTCTTTAATACTGGTAAATATATCAGTTAATATGAGATGTCAGTGTTATTTGCATTTTTGTGTAATTTGGACAAGAGTTTATCCATCGCACCCTTTATATATATATATATATATATATATATATATATATACGACTGACTTTATAGATAAGATATATATATATATATATATATATATATATATCTTCACAACTCGAAAACATAATTTTTGCAAAACATTAAAATAATAAGGCGCTGTTAAATAACAAACACGAAACAAGAGATTTCATAGCTGGTAGTAAAGCTTAATAACTGGTAGTAAAGAGAATGAACTGAACCGAAGATGCCTTGCTATTGTCCACCTCTCTTCATGTGCATCACAGGAGTAATATATGCATATATATATATATATATATATATATATATATATATATATATATATGTATATATGTGTGTGTGTGTGTTTGTGTGTGTTTGTGTGTGTGTATGTGTGTGTTTGTGTGTGTTTCTGTGCGTGTGTGTGTACAATGATCATTATTTTAATAGAGAGTATTAATCAGTGGAACATATGTCAAAATATTCTTAAATACACATGCACACATATGTGTGTGTTTTGGCGTGAGTGTTTGTGTGCGAGAGCACACGCGAAAGCGAGAAATTTTTGCGTTTTCTTCTCCAAATTATTTGTCCGCTGTACGTGATTTGCCTAATTTTTTTCTCTCCTCTTTAACACTGTTTTTTCATTTGAACATCTTTTCTATAAAATAAGTGAGTAATTTTGGGCCCAGTGTGCTCAATTCTGTATCCTTTGTTTTAATGTTAACTTTTTTTTACCAAAGTAAAACGAAAGAAAATTAATAGAGTAAAGACCGGAAAAAAAAAAGATATATATTTTTTGTTTTTGTTAAAATAAGTGTAAAAAAATAATATAAAACACGCATTAGTATATTGTTTCCGCTACTAATATGAAACATAGGATTAATTTATATATATATATATATATATATATATATATATATATATATATATATATCTGTGTGTCTTTTCACAATTAGGCGATTCACCCAATCAGACAAGACGATCAGAATTTTAAGTAGCAAACAATTGTAGTGTAAATTCTAACTTTTGGCCTCCTTACATTTTTTTCCTGTCTTCCATTCGTCTCTTGCCCTTTTATTATTGTTGATGGAAGAATTCTTTTGTTCTTTAGTTTCTTAATGATAGAAATTACGAGAAAGATATTTACTTTTTCCTTTTTTTAAATAGGCTGGAAGTTTTGATGTTTTCTTGAATTTGTTTCAGTAGTGGTCATTTTGTTTGTCACGTGCGTCACTCTGGTTTCGATTAAACACAATTCCTTCGTAGCTTCCAAATCCGTGGTTGCACTTCAATTTTTCATTCTATTCACCTCTTTTTTTTATTCAACCTCATCTTTCACGTTTTTGTTGTTTCTGCTGTTGTTGGTGTTATTTTTATTACTATTATTTCAATCATTATTCTTCATAGTAATTTTCATTCTTCTTATTTGCATTTCTGTTTCGTTTCTTAGTCTTTTCTCTATTATTTTGTTATGGATGTGAGTTTCATGCAATTCATAGCGGCACAGAATGAGAAATCGTAGATCCGAGTTTAAATTCAAGTTAAGTTCGTTTCATTCACTAACGCGTAAATAACCTTGGAAAATCTATAAAACCGTCTCCTCACCCCGATTATGTATTAAACAGTAGGATTTTTTTTGCAAAAAAAAAAAACATTGTTATTCCCAAATAAATTTTCTTGCAGTATTCACTTGCAAAAAAATTTATTTTTACAATGCAAAATACATTAAAATATATTTTGCATTGTAAAATAAAATTTTTAAAATAACCCCCAAAATTTCTGGCTCTCTCTACTTTCACTATTTTCCCTTTTTTGTTATATTGCTCTATCCTATTTCTACTTCTAATTCAGATTACACCAGATAATGAGTCAAAATGGATAGGCTGATATGGAATAAAATACAAACATTTAGAAGTTGTCAATAATTCACAATAGAATACCTTAAGAAAAATGTCATCCCAACAAAAGAGAAACAAGAAACAAAAAGCTGGTATATATCTTCTGTTACTAGAATACAGCACTTTTATTTATGTTTTTATTCCCTTATCTGATTCTTTTTAAAATATGTAAATGTTACATTAGTCAACATTTTAACATAGTAAGGGGATGTACGTTGTGGTGCAATGGATATAGTGTTGAATGAGAAATCAGAGAGCCGAGTTCAAATTCCAGTTGAATTCTTTGCGATCACCAACGTGCAAATACCCTTAGGAAAGTTATTAATCCGTCTCTTCCATCCAGCTATAGTTTGAATAACACAACAAATTGGGTTTTATAGCCTTGATTTGCAACCGATCTACCGCAGAAAGGAATGGCAGCCTACTGCGGGTAAATCTTCTGCCCAGTTAGCCATGTCTCTTTCGAGACCTGATTGCCGAAGCATCTTTCGTGTATGGCACTTAACTGACTGAACCATTATTATTTGCTTTAGTACATTCTATAAAACATCAGTAATAAGCCTTAATAATTTCGAGTGCGAGTTCTAATAGCATTTTGATAATAAATTTGATTGATTCATGTATTTCAGTACGGCTTTCAACTCTTTGCGAGTTATGTAAATACAAAAATATTTTTATTCGGTATGATCTTTTGCAGACGATGATGATTTATTGATGATAATTTATTGATATGAAACATACTGACACATAACTGGAAAAAAAAAGAGATGGATTTCTACATTTCCGAAAGGTATTTCTCCTTAACGAACCCAATTGAAATTGAAACTTGGCTCTCTGATTAAGATTAAAACTTCTGAACTGTTATTCATTAAACGACCCCACATTACAACATCTCTTATCTTTTATTTAAGTGCTGGTCAGGCTCGACGTCGCTTAACTTCGTTGATTGTGCAGGAACGGGTGCTTCAAGGTGATATTGCCGTCAGCCTTCTTATGACAAAGATAGTATTTCTTGTTACAGTGTCTTGAACACTGCGTCTTATTTCTAGACTAATCGTCTTAAAGATATTATGAGGAAGTTACGTCGTTGACAAAATTGATGATTGCAAGATTTGAACGTAGGTCTCATGGTCAGAACATTTTAACGATTTGCTCACGCGCCGAGATATTAACTTATTAAAAAAATAGAAAATCTTAACTATTGTTGGACGAATTGAATTACGTATAATTTATCTTCAGTACTGCGTTTGGTGCATTACGCCTGAAGGTTTCTTTATATCTGAGTACATTGGACGTGGCTATAAGTGATTGAGTGCGAAAAGCAAGTTGGAGAATGCTGAAAGAGGAAGTGTGTATGATGAAGAATATTTCAGTGAGACTGAAAAGGAAGAGAGAAGATGAACAGGTAGAAAGATGACTTTGACGAAAGAGGAAAAAGAAGAAATGTTGGTGGGTAAGAAGAGGAAAAACTATTGTAGCTGAGCAAGAGAAAATACAAGTGCTGTAGGTTAAAATAACACGGAAAGAGGATGGAGAGAGAAAAAAATAAAATGATTATTTTGTAAAAGAAATAAAAATGTGTTAGGGAAAGTGAAATATTACGGAAGAGTCAAAAATTTAATAGAAAAAGAAATTACGGTTGATAAGAAACACATATTAAGACAAACAACTTATTTTTCGTTTAATAAAATAGAGTGCAAATTTAGAATCATCGTCAACTTCCTGATATCTAATCAAGAATTTTCCTTATACTTATTCAAATCGATTTATAATTCATACTAATATTACTAAATTTAGTCAGTGTGAAATAACGTTTAGAATTATTTACTTAGCGACCGAAATAATCGATCCATTTCTTTCCATTTGAATTAAGAATATTTTGTAAATAAAATGTTGATATTGTTATTACCACTGCTAGGTTATCAAGTAGAGGATCTTTTAGGTAAAAAATGTTTGGTCTTTTATAAATAGTGATGTTAACAGTGCAAACTACGATATAAAAATATTTTTAAAAAATAGTTTGTTGCTTTCTTCAATGAAAATTCTATTAAACATCTATGCATACAAACTCAGATTAAAATGGCCAAAACATGTCACAGAATATGAAAAATACAAATCCAGGAAATAACACATGAATGATCATACCCGAAACACATCGAGGATTTTAGAAGAAAAAGGATAATCTCTTGTCTAACCGAAATAAACAAACTTCTTTGTTGTAAACAATATTACATGGCGTGAACAATCATGTGATATGATTGCTGTTAGCTTTTGTGATATCTTTTTTTTAATCAATTCACCCCAGGCAAGGTGATAATGCTACTAAGCCGCAAGAGGCTACTGGGAGTGAAAGAAAATTAACCATAAAATTAATCTTAAACAAGGAACATGGGCTAAACAATTACTCCTTTTCAAAAGACAGGGGAGAAACGTGAAACAAGTGATAGGTGAACCTATCTACTCCTATTAAAGTACAAGAAATAAATAGTAAATAACATTTCATATTTTCGGCGAAGACGTTAAGCATAAAGAATTGAATTAAACTTCAAAAGAAACAAGAAATCTTATCCTAAACAGGAAAAAGTGATAAACCTCTACTCCTGTTCAAATCTCGGCAAGGAGTGTGAACTGAAAGAGATGAAAACCTATGTACTTCTCTGAAACTAAGAGCGATTTCGTCTCACAACGACTTGAAACAATTGTATTGTTGTCTCACCGACTCGTCTGGAGAATACCATGGATATAACCTAAGAGCATTGAAGAAGTTTTAAGAAAAATTGTAACTAAAAAGAACATGAATACATACAATAGAAAAACATGAATACGGAGACAATAGAAAAACAATAGAACACAAAAGGAAAAATAATGTTTAGTGAATTTAATAGTCACAATACCTACTGAATCAGTGGGAGACATCAACTAGCGATACATGAATTGTTTCAACGAATGGTTGGCAGAACAAGGATAAATAGTGCTAGTTAAAGTGCAAGCTAGACTTCGAGCTAAAAACAGGAATATATATAAATATATAAAATAAAGAAACCCAAAAGAGCATCCAAATTTTCACCTGCCTCAGTTGATTTTGTTTTTAGCATTAGGCGAGATATGCTTCATTTTTATCACTATTTCATATAATTGTTCCTTTTATTTTTATTTATTTATAGCCGACCAGATAGATAGATAGATAGATAGATAGATAGATAGATAGATAGATAGATAGATAAAACTTAAATTTTATACTTCACCGGAGAACAAATTTCACCTCAGTATAATCGACACATCATTTTTATAGCAAAATGTTTTAGAAATGTTACTGACTTCATTCAACGGCTCTTTCTCCCTCTCTCTCTTTCTCTCTCTCTCCATCTCTCTATCTCTCTCTCCATCTCTCTCTCCCTCTCTCTCTTTCTCTCTCTCTCTCTTTCTCTCTATCTATCTATCTCTCTCTCTCTCTTTATATATATATATATATGAATTGGGATGATCGGAATTAAATTTTTTATACATAACTCTGTATGGGACAAATGAGAAAGTTTTTCTATTGTAATTATTTTTTCTATTTTCGTATTAATTTTATATTTATTGTATTTTTCCATATTTTACGCATTCCTAAATACTTTTTGAAATGGCAATCGTTACATGATTGGTCAATAGATACCGTTAAAAGTTTCTTGCTCATCAAAAATGGGAAAAAATCCCTAAGATTAATTTATTGGAAGTAATGGAGAAATTGCAATCAAAAACAATATAAATTTAGATATCTGTTCAATTTCAAACTTATAGAATGAGTCTTTTGAACCAGAAACTCAAAGAATGTATCATTGCGACCAGAAACTGATAGAACTAGTCTTTAGGTCCAGAAGCTTAAATAATAAGTCTTTTGAACCAGTTTGCTCTCCTTGATTCCCCTACAACTTTTCCAACTCTGTACTCTGTGATTATCTCCAGTTGTCAACCATATCAGTTTCTTATAATGCCAAACATAACACTTTGTTCAGTCAACAGGAGGTATTGTTTTCATTTCTCACTTGACTGATTCGGTTCATCTGCCATTGCAGTCTTAACTGCTGCCCTACTACTTTACTGAGCCAGTCTATATGAGTTTATTACGTGTGATACACGCACGATCATTTTTTCTCAATGTTCAACAAGTACAAAACCAAAGGGAGATGGTTATTAAAAGAGGTTGTTCTAAGAGTGTACTAAACGGGAGAAATAAGTACTTTTGATGAGGATTTCTAGATTGACATTAGAAAATTTCAAGATTTCAGTAATAGAAGAGGCATTACCTCGAGGAGCGGGTCTGTTTCCACAAGATGGTACTTATCAAAAAGAAGCTCTCTAGGTAAGATTTCTTTCTTACTAGTGGGATACAAAGGAAACGAGGATGATTCGAACGTGTATATGGACGAGCATGATCCAGTTATAAATATCAGAACTGGTGGAACCACTGAGCTTTTAACACGACATCAATTTGTCATGTATTGACGAAATTTCTTTATCACTATTTAGTATAAGACTCTTGGAAAGAACACTGTATGAAATGGAAAAAAATGTTTGACGCCTTTCGTCCTTTAGGATTGTCATCGACAAAATTTGTTACGTTGGCCTGACTACAAATGTGCGTCAAACAAGGAACACTTCACACTCAGTCGATTATTAAGAATGGATTCCTGACTGGACGAATATGTTTCTGATGTTTGTCTCGTAACAACGAATGAAAATGAATCCGTAGAACGGCAACGGAAATGCCAGGGTTTTATTATTATAAACAGATCACCAACTGATTACACAGAAACAATATGAAAACCAAAGCGTGTTCAAAGCGAACAATTTTCTTCAAATAAAGTGCTCAATAATACAGAGCAACAATACTGAACAAATAAATAAATGTTGTAATGAATTGTCTTTGATCTTGAAGTTTTGCAGAGATGCTTTTGCGTTCGGGATCTTAAGGTAAGTCAATTGCATTCATTAACAGATACCATATTCATTAATGAATTCTATAGATTTATATTATCATATAGAGCGGAACGTCATCGTTTCGAATTTTCAAGTCGGTAAGATAAGTCATTTCTTCTTTTATTTATCTGACTTTCATTCTCATTCATTCTCAATTCTCAATCTCTTGCTCTCCCCATACATAATACAAATAAAATTTGTCAGTTAGCTGATTGATGTGGTATTAAGTAATTTTCCAGACGAAGCATTATGTAATTCCTCTGTTCACTCGTCAGAATTTATTTCAATTTGTTTTTGAGCGGGATTTTTTTTATTCAACAACAATGTTCCAATATTGACAGAGTTCAAAAGCTTTTAGGTGGCCTAGTTGATTTCCACCCTGCAACACCTTTTTGACAAATAAACGTTGCTAGCTTCTCACTACACTATCGCTATTTCATGGCCCATTTTCAGGCGAATTTTCGAGCGAATATTGGTCAGTTCCAACATTCACACCAAAATTCGACGGCGCGACGTACACTAAATTAACTCATCTTTATTCCCTTCATGAGTAGGAAGTTCCACTTAGACACTTTCATCCTCAGAACAATTGCATTGTGAAATATATTCCAGATATTCTGTTTCACTGATCACTAAGATAGTAACCTCGTCAATTTTAGAGTATTCCGTTATTTATTCTATTAATCTATCCTTATAATATGTACTGCTTTCTATCTCCTTGTACGCCATTATAAAACCACATTTAATAACTAATTATCCTGGGTGGCTCTTGAGCCTTTGCTTGAGTAAAAATGAGTACGAAAACACAAAAAATATATCTATACTTCCTCTTAATTTTTACACATATATTGAGAAAAAATTTTGAACGAGAAAATTGATATGAAAATAAAGAAAACACGTGGACGTCAGGTTAGCTTGAACTCGCTAATACTTAGGGAAATATATCTCCTTTATCCTTTATATGATTAACTAAATACATTTCCTTTTTTCCAATGATTTATCATTAATACATTAGTTACTTTCATACCCTACCATTCTGCATTCACAAGCGATATTAATTTAGTAGGAGTTGGGCAACACGTTTTAATGTTTTAAACACAGATTTTGGCGACTTGTCAACTCAGAGTAGTTTAGCGAGTTCCGACCTTTAATGTTTCAATTTTTTGACGCATAACTATCACGAATACAATTGTTGTCAGTGATCAGGAATTGAGACATAATTGAAAATCAAGTAGAAAGGGATTGTCAAGAGTTCATAATTAATGCAAGAATTATTGTCAAAGTAGAATTATATGTACAACTGTTAAATAGGGCAGCCCAGATAAGGTAGGAGACACCTTGATAAAGAAAAACAATGGTCTTGATTAATTATTATTGATTTAAATGTATTCACCACTCAATCTACTGAGGGTTTGAACGTAGCTGGTATCGGAACGGGAATTGGGAATCCAGCCAAAGCAGTTGCGTTCACCTGCCCACAAATACCGTTAGAAACGTATAAATCTATCTCTTCTATCACTACAACCTATCAAAAAGTTAATATTAGAATATATTGGCATCTCCAGCTTCGGTTGGTAATCAATAAGAAAGAGTACTTTATATTCTAAACCAATTAGGTGTGTGGATAGGAATTCTACCCCTACTGACCATGGAAAAGGCAGCAGAAATATCTAGCTTGTTGAATCGGTGACTCTACACACTTATACATCCTGATTAGCCTTAACAAAACTAATTGTAATGAAGAGTGAGGAACTGATGTGTAATATCTAATCGCTCATATGACTGATAATATTGAATATAAATTAAGAATAGACTTGAAGCAATAGAAATGTGCTCGTAAATCTGAGTGCCAAAAAAGGGGAAGATCATGAGCAACGACGGTGTCTTAAGAAAAACAGGAACAAGGAAACATATATTTAAAATCAAGAAAAGATTTATAAAATTTCTGATTAATGACCCCAAAGACTTTAACACTCACATGACATATTTAAGGCAATAGACACTGTTACGAGGATGCATTTATATAAAAATATAATAATAATGTCTAAAAAGTTATAGTAAGGGATTCTATTGAGTCCTACTTGTTATTACAAAAAAGTTTTAATTTATGAAGTAGTTGTTAAGTAGAGAAATTAAAAATAGAACATTTTGAAATATTGTAAAATATTCCAGTGAAATCTAGAGAATTCTAAATGGTTATAGAAATATGTAAATTAGGTGTTAACCCCTATAAAAATAGGTTTTGGGAAGAGAGTACTTACTTGTTAAATGGATTTGCTGACATTATCAACTCCGGCTTTCATTCAAGGATTTCATTCAAGTATATCCAGCCAAAAGCATCTCTAAGAAAAGTTGCCGACCAACTAAAACCTGAAAGAGAAACTCATGGTACTAAAAGGGTAAATAGATTTTTTTAATCTTTCATTGACCATACTGGAAATTATTCTTTATATAAACGTTTGAGGATTTTCCAACAAGTATAGCGCTTAAACTACATTGCTAGCTTAACTGTGTAAAGATTCTTGACTTCTTACCTTCCCCTTCTCTCCTTGTAACACTCACCATTAGTAAACTCTATGTTTCTGTTTTGAATGCAACAATTTTTTTTTAAATATTTTATTTGGTGTTTTTGTAAATTAAATATCTATCTGTGATTTAGCTTTGTGTTTTGGTCAATAATTTTTTTTCTTTTGTTACAACTTATATTATGTAACAAACACAAAATACAACAATGTTTAACCTACCTAACAAAATTGTTTGTGGTAAAGAGAAATTTTTTCTCCGGTAAGCAAAACACAGGGAATAATGGGGTCCCATTACTGCTTTGAATCTGAAATGATTTGATATAAAAGAAGGATATTGATTGAAAGTAATAAGATGCTATCCTGATTTTTCAAGAAACTTCATATCAGACAAAATTTACACATTTCAAAGATTAATTACCAGATATTTATTTTACAGGATCTACAAATAATTTTGCGAAATTATATTTCAACAACTAAACGTGGGTTCACTGTGCTTTTTTCAAAAATAAATTTATTGTAAATGTTGCGATGAGCTTTCCTATATGTCATCTGGATTTTATTAGTTTAAGTGCAGTACTAGATTGGCGATAAGGTCTAATTAATTTACTGTTAAAATGACGAGATTTATACATAATTTACATGCTAACAGTTTTTTCTATCGCATTTCCCACTTGTAGAAATAATCTATTTCTAGTTTCTTGTAAGAAATAAGAGATTACGTCAACTTCCATAATTTAAATATAATGACTATTGATATTTTCCTTCTTCTTAATTCTTGTTTTGTTATTGTTCTCAATCAATAATAGCGTATTCTCTCATATCACACTCAGTAACCCACTGCGCTTATGTGGATTTAATACTTTGCTTGAGATTAAAAGATTAAAAGAATAGGATTAATGAAAGGAATGGTAAATGTGATTGTTCCTTTGTTTTTTTTTATTTTTCTTTATTTTTTATGTAGACAAATAAGACAAATTATTAATTTGTTAAGGGACTTTCGAAAATAATGATATACTAACGAAAATTCAATCTTCAAAATTTAATCATCATTAGAATATTTATCAGTAGACCTAGATTAGGGAAAGCCATATTGCTTATCTGAAAGAAGTTTTTTGCAATATGTGATGCTTAAATAATTCAGAATTGATAAGTGATTCTAGTGCTTAGCCAAAAAGATTGTAGAGGGGTGTTAGCCCGTTAATTACAAGGATCAGATATGCCCGAGTTCTTAAAGACTGGAACTACAAAATATTATTTCCAAAAATTAGAAATGCAAGATGCAGTAAGGCATTTAGCGTGAAGTTTAGGGAAAAGGGGAGTCAGTTCAGATGACTTGTGGGCATCAGTTTTAAAATGATAGAAAACACTGAAAGATTTATGTGCATATTACACAATAGAGACTCTGTTCTAAATGCAAGGTCAAACTGGGATACTCTAGATGAGTCAAAAAGAAAATGGGAAGAGAATTTACGATCAAAGCATTTTTCTTTATTAACAATATATTTTTACACCTCAAAATTAGTGTCGATAGGAGGAATATAATATTTATTCATGTTTAAAACTCTATTCGAGAGCCGCAGGTACTCACAAAATCAAACTTGTTGGATGTTATACGGTCCAAAAACGGCAGTCAACCGGATGAGAGGTTTACAACTATTACAAGCAGACACAAAGCGACGTTTTTGTGATCAGAACTATCACGCCGCTACACTTTAAAATCTGATTATTATTGGCTATACCAGAAGATGTAATGCAAGAGGAAGATTCTTGTTTTACCTGGTATTTATGAGAAGGCACAGAAGCATTGATTCCCGCTTTAAACCAAAAAGTAACCCCAGTGAAACTATTCAATATAGTAAATTAAAAATATAAATTCAAGGGACATCACAAAGAAAGACATGAAATGAATGACAATCAATTCGTTAGTAGCAGAAAGAATTCTTGTGAATAACAGGTTTCGGTCTAATCCACGACCCAAAATACATATCAACAGATACTATAACACGATTCCAACTGCCAGGAGAACAGATTTGCGACGATCCCCCAGAACAAGGAGAGGAAGTTAATAACAAATCAAGTAAGGAAGCTTGTTGTTTAACATTATCAGGGACAATATATGTATTCTAAAATCCTGGAGATTAAATTACATTTGCTTTCTGTGTTGGTATAATTTGGAAGAGAATATAATAGCTATATGTAGTTTCATACTGTTTAACCAATATATTCTTATAAACTGTCTATATTTTTCATCCTAGACATGAGATGCAACAGTGGTGAAATACTAGTCTGGTACAAATACATAGTGATTTGAAAATAGCGGCAGTTTTCTGTTTGTACGGTGGTTGATTCTGTGCAATTGCATTATAATATCCATGAAGCTAACAGTCATTTGTATTGAAGTTTACAAGACATAAGAAATCAATAGAAAACATGCTTATCTGATTTTTTTTAATTTATTTCACGTTAATTATTAAGAAAATCTACCAGGTTTTCTATTTGTAATATTCAAATTTCCCTTCAGCAGAGACCGCACAAAAAGGCACAAACGCACTTAAATTTTGCTATATTAATATTTACTATTTCATATTCTGAGCTATCTTGATTTTTTCTTTACTATTTGTGTTACAATATACAAGAAGGTAAAACAAATATGTGATGCCCCAAAAGGGCTTCCATTTCTAGTTGATGTTTTCCCTTTAGAAAATTATGGAGACTTATGCGACATAAGTCTCCATAATTTTCTGTACTTTGTAGTTCTTAGTAAATTGTGCTTTTCGCTATTACTTCGAATCCCTGTTCTGTTAATCATTTACACAAGTTCTTCAGGTAAAATATGTGCTGCTTTCCTCGATCCTTCTTGCCTTTATGTTCTATTAGTGTAAAATTTATTAAATTCACTATATTCTCTTTACACATTTTTACCATAAAGAATTCAACTATCTCTTTCTGATATCATGTATGCGTCTTTTTTATTCCCATTTTCTCTACAATTTGCTACTGCACACATGTTGAGCCTATGATATTCTCAGCACTGTTCTGTAGAAACACATTTGCATCATGTCTCTTCTTTCTCTGTTAGGAGATTTTTACACATTCAGTGCCATAGTGGAGGACTGATATTACTTAAGAGATAAGTATTATAGGATAAAAATCCTACATCATCCAACAATTGACTGAAACACAAAAAGTAAAATTGCACATACGCAATAATGAGAATGACTGAAAACATTTTGTAAAAAACAGACAAAGGCAAAAATTCACAATCAAGTATGATATTTAATTTTTAAAATAGGAAAAGGATTGACCCCATATTGAAAGAAAAGACGAAGCCAAATTTCGCGATCCGATGTTAGATTGATTTTCTAACCAATGAAAGGAAGCGATTAGCAAAACTGGGAGAAATGTTAACAAACCAGTGTGAAAAGGTGGATCGGTATAAAGCAAGAGGGAAAGAAAGTGGAATCAGTCAGTCATATGGGAGCACAGAGACCACATGCTAAAATATAACAAAATAAACTTCAAGCATAACCCGGACATACAAACGTCGCGTCATACATTCGTTCTCCATCTTCATTCATGTTAATTTCTTTTACCTCTTCTTCTCCATCATCAACTTTCTTGCGTTCAAAAAAGAAGAAGTCGACGTCGACAACAATAACAACAATATACTTCAACTGACTCTTAAATATTAACGTTCGATAGTACAATTTCCTCTATTGCTTCACCTTCGTTTCCACTTTCGCGCCGCCCATAAAAAAAGGAAAGAAACACAGACTTTATTAGTAATCTGTTAATCTTTCTGCATCCATACATTCTGCTACTATTAACTATAAGCTCTGGATTTATTTAACTCCTCACTACTGTTTCTCTGGTAACTACTTACATTTTCTTATTGAACATTTAAGTTTTACAAATTAACTAACTGTACACATTTTCTATTTGAACATTTTTCTTCTTACAAATTTGTTATTCTGTTTAGCTAATAAAATTTTAGTTTAACATTCAAAACGAAATATTTCATTCTTCTCCATTTTAACATTCAACCTTTAAGCTTCTGATATTTTAAATTGTGGGTACTTGGGTTGTGTTCGGCTCAAGAATAATTTGATAAACATCACCGAGGCCCTTATAGCACCCTTTCCTTTGATTCTATTGTTTATTAATCTTTGTTTATGTTTGAATATCGTTATGTTATATATCATAGTAAAAATAATAGTGAATCCATGGATAATTAGGTAAATTGTAACCTCAGATGAAGCTTATTTATAAGTGTTATTTGGTAAGCTACGTGATAATATACTAAGTGTATTGTTTTGTATGAATATGCCTTTTTCTAAAAGATTTTTTTTATTATTCTGGCCTACACCGTTTAAAAAGCACTTTTATTTTTTTTAAATATCATTTCACCCCAAGCAAGGCAAAAACGTCTCTACTGTGCACTGGTTTACAATGACAGAATACAAAAAATAGATATGATGTTGAGGAAAAAAATAAGAGATTGATGGGAATTAAATATATAAATGATGACAGTTGACGCTGCATTTAAACATTTAGAGGTTGTAACTACAAGCAAAGCAAGCAAATGGAAGTGTGTTCCACAAACGAGAAGTGAGAGAAAAAACTGTTAGAATAGAAGATGTCGTTACATTTAACTATTTTGATGGTAAAAAGGTGGGAACTTGATGCCAATTTAGTAGCATGAATAAATACATATGTTCGAGGTACCAGAAAAAAGTTTGTCAAAGGAGTTACTCTGAAAATACTTCCCAGGAACTTCCAATACATTTACACAGTTAACAATAAATTTATACAGCCGATAGTTTAGATATTTCTGAGCCGGTTTGGTACTGTGTATGATATCCGTATTAAAGTCTCGAGGTGATGGCGTTATTCAAGAGATTTCAAGTTGATGTAATGTTTACTACATATTAATGCAAACAATACTTTTATCTTATAGATCAGCGTCTTTTTTATCAGAAATGACTATTCTCTGAAATATATTGTCAGACATGTTCTTTTTCAGTTCAAGTATCAGTGGCAAGTACCTTTGTGCTTTGTGCTTAAACAACAAATTTCTCTTTGTCGAAGGACAGCATTCAAAAGGCAAAAGATACAACAAAAAAGTATTTCCATGTAAAACCTAATATCGTTCTATTTATTAGTTTACTTGAAATATTCAAAGATATATATAAATACCTTCGTTTGACAGACATTTTAAATAGTCATTTTCACAATTTACAAATATATGTAGTATCATGAACCTAGCACATCACTTTTATATTCTTTTAATTTGTTTTAGGAATACATGTTTAGCCATTCTCGAAAAGTATTTAAAAAGTTGTGACATTATACAGGAAAAATCTATTCTTACAATATATATAAAATAACCACTAAATCGTAAAAAAGAAAACATTACTGATACAAAAACAGATGCATGTTGAAACAAGGCAAAATTTAAAATGCATCCTAGTCGTCATGTGTAAATCTACTTGGAGAACTAAATGTATCAAATCTAAAATAAACAAAACACAAAGATAGAAAAAAATGAAGTTGATTACGTTCAAAGGAAATTGTCTCTTCTCGGCGGATCTTACAAGCAAAATCGATATTCAATACATACTCCAAAAATGTGGTCTGTCAAGCAAAACTAAGCTTGTATAATAAAGTGGGTGATGGAATAACGTTTTCTTTAGGCCAATATTTCGTGACTTACTCTCGTCTAATCGGGTTGCTAGCTCTCCGATCCGATACGCGGGCTTCAAACCTTACTGTCTGAGAGAATAAGCGCATGATTTACCTGTGGAGTCGGTGTTCATATATACATCTACCCAGTATTCACATTCTGACGACTGCAGTATCGGATACAAGTCTAAAGGGAAGCGCTCATGGTGTACAGTGAAAACGATTGGAAGTCACCTTGAAACACTGCAACATTCTCCTGCTTCCTGCACTAGCCTGTCCTGTCTGTAGCGCCTTGGTCAGAACACACGTAGCAGACTTCGAAACGCAACGCATCCAAAAACTGCAGCAAAAGCGACAATACCAGAAGAACAGGTTAATCTTCTATTGCCAACCAACCATTCCCTGCCCACACTGCTGCAAAAAACGCAGAGCTCGATTAGCCATCTCCGCACCCATAAGTTTCCTATAAGTAATGTGCGAAGAAAAATGCTGATATTTACTTATGAAGAACGAACATCATCATCACCCCTATTCTTGTGCCTGTAGTACCGGATACAGGTCTAAAGTCATGTTCTGCTGCATTCGGTGGCTAGAACTGTCCCAAACTGAAAACATGCACCTGGCTTCCTTTGTCGGCCTACTGAGAAATGTATTTGCAATGTCCATTCCCGCATAGCTCCACACTCATTAAAATAACAACTATGTGTCATGAATTCGATTTTCACACGGAAGTTAATAATTGTGTTAGAATATAATCGTGAATAATTATATGTGCATACTGTAACACTAGTAATAACATAAATAGTTTCATGACGCTAGTTGTATGAGTTCGATTCTCAATGAAGATTTATATAAATCAAACTTGTTTAATTATTACATCGCTAAGTTTGCTACGCTCTTGTGAACTTGTTCCTCACTAGTGTCAGTGTTACGGCATTTTCAGAGAATGAAATAAAGATAATCCTAAATATTTATTAGTAGTTTGCGTGACAGTCTTGAAGACCACACTTAATTTAGTGTTCAACCTCAACGGAATGTTCGATACACACATGTTTAACGAGACGTTAAGTTTTTTAAACATCATTTTTTTTTCGTCTACTCTTTGAATATAAAACTGACCAGTAATGACTTTTGAAAAAGTAAAAACGAGTAAAGTTTGCGGATAACAATATTTTTGTTATTTTTTAGATGTGTGACTGATTTTATGAGAGGCGTATTGATAATATAATTAGGATTTTTATGTTAACGGTATTTGACTGATTAAGCTTTGAGTAAATCTTTTAAGCCTACCTGTGTGGCAATATGGCTGTCTTGTTCGAGTTGAATTATTTCTTGGTATAAAGGTTCAATTACCATTTGTTTAAACATTGAATTAGGTTGCTGTGCAACATGACAATTTGGTCCAAGATTAAGGAATTCTATTTCACCTGGAGTGAGCTGATAATCCAAAAAAAAAAGAACCTTCAGATATTGGAAGCCATCTACATTAAATCCAAACAACCCACACTTAATAAAATCACGTGTAAATCTGGTCATAACACATTAAATTGCATTTAAATACATGTTTCTGTTGTCATTTTGCCCTATCACGAGGTGTGACGTCATAGAACCGGATTGCAAATTTGCGAACTGCGTTTGTTATTCTTGGTAACTATTGCCGTTGCCTAGCGGAGTTTTATATCAACACAAAATAAAATCGTAGCTGATGATGGATGTTATTGTGTTACCGTCTTAATAACCTCTCTGAAAATGGCTCATGTGAGCCGAAAGCTTAGATCCAACTTAATAAAATATTATCCAAATGTTGGAGAATTTCTGTCTTTATTTTCAACTGAAATTAAAGCCAAAATATTACGTTTTAACTGGCTCATGATTAAACACAATAGACATTCATTGTCTCTTATATTTAACAGTATATGTTTAGAAAAAAAAATATATAAGTTCAATATATGTTTCAACATCCGACAAGATAATATAATAAAGAAAAAGAACAAATAGGAAAGTTACCAACCTAACATGGTTTACTTGTTTCATCTTCAGATATCGTGAGAAACATGAAAAACGATAGAAATATTATCCTAGTATGTTGTGATTTAAGATTAATTCTTTTGAACAGGTAAGTGTCACGTGTATTAAAACAATAGATATTTTTTTTAATTATGTGTGCATTAAATAATTAAGAAAGTAAACTGTATAATAATGTATGTGTATGTTTGAAAAGAAACGCTTATCCGTTTAGGTGTATGTTGGATGTTAACGTTTCTGTGGTAAGGGAGGTCAAGTAGGCAGTGTCATGCCGCTTCAAACATATTGAACTTGACTACTTTGGCACATACAAACTAATTAACAAACTAATAACGTTCTCTCTCATTTTCGTTTTTTCTAGAAGTGTTTGAAAGAAAGTGAGTTGAGAGTGGTTGTTTATCACTATCCATGACAGGTAACGCAGTTTTAGCCGAATGCAATATTTCCATGGCCGACTACCATCATATAATCCAGACATCATCCAATTGCAACTTTTTCTTATTCAAAAATCAATTAACACTTGAAAGAAACAATATTTCAAGACATCGAGAAACTACAAGATTATGCGACGAGGAAACAACTCTGTATCCAAAAACATAAGTTCAGAAATGCTTTTATCAACAAAACAACGCTGAATAAAAGGTGTCACTTTAGAAATGGACTGTTTTAAACCATATTAAATGCCTAATTAATAATTAATGTGTCTTATAGTTTTCTTTTTCACTGTTTCGATCAGGCCTCGTATATTTTACATTTCTTTCTGTTTTTAGCCTAATTTCTAAGTTTGTTTTAATCTGAAAGGCTTAATAATCTGTAAATAGCATATTTTCATATCGCATCATTCATAATGGAATGATTTCAAACTTGCAGCAAAAGTTTAATGATAGCATAAACTTTATTGGCTCGAAATCGGCAAACCAATTTGTAATATCATATCGACTTAGAAAAGACATACATATACGTTTTTAGAGCCACTCAATGTAGAGAGAGTGTGTCAAAATGATAATGGGGAAGAATGTATGTGATATGAAGAAAGAGAGGAAAGTAAGGATGTTATTTATATATCATCTTTACGGAAAATCGTTGACATGAACAGGGTAAGATTTTAGTGTTCATTGAAGCACCCATGATGAATGTTGTCTCATAAAATGGCAAGAAACTACCCGAGAGAAATTTACTTCTTATATTTGGAGTACAAAAGAAAATAAACTGTATTTGACTTTGTTGGTAGCACTACGGTGTGTCCGAGATATAAACGCCATTTTATTATTACTTGCTATTTGCTGAACGGCATATAAACACATTATGGGTAATTAGCTTTAATTTTCTTGGAAGTTTTAATAATTTCTTTGGTAAAATACAGGGTGCGTTGGGTAAATACAAATCAGATGGTTCCACGCTCGTCAAAACCTTCCTACCAAATGTAGTTCATTTTCATACCCAGGAAAGGTGTTTACTGATACTATTAAAGAGTGCTGAACATTTGAACTTATGTCATGGGAATAGTGATAGAGTCGCCATAAACTTTGGAAAGGGACTGCAAATGTTATCTTCACGTGACTCTTAAATTAAGTATTGACATGCTTCAACACCAATATCGCAGCAATATTCCATTTTTTGTCTGATCTAACTTGTAAATATAAAAGATGGTGGAAAACTATTGTCTCGGTTTTCCTCCCATGTTTACGACGTTCCGGCCTTTTTCATGTGCTTGGAATTTTGGACCGAACGCTTTATTACAATTACTGGGGCATATCATTCTCATTCCATGAGCGATGCCACTTCTGGTAGTCGTGTAGTTATCTCCCTTTTAACTTAACTCTTATAAGTTATTTGTTCACCACTGTTGTAATCTGGTGTTTAACTCACAACTCTTTGAATTAAGGCACTGGAACTAACCAACGTATATAGAGAGTTGTGAGTTCAATACTAGGCAACAGCATTGGTTAACAAATAACTTAGAAGTGTTAAGTTAAGGGAGATAACTACATGTTACCAGAAGAGGAATCGGACATGAAATGAGAATGATATGCCTCAGTAATCGTAATAAAGGGTTCAGTACCAAATTCTTAGATCCTGAAGAAAGCCAAAACGTCGTAAACATGGCGGTAGAGACAAGGACAGTAGTTTGAATTATGTAAATATTGTAAATACTGACTCATCTCAGGTTTATAGACAACTTAGCTCACTGGTGCCTTCTGTTCATGAGTTTACTCGAGTCACAAGATTAGCAAATAGGTCCCACCCTTTTACTGTGAAACCAATAAAATATAAACGCAAACTCTACTCTATCAGCTTCTTTCCTCGCACTTCCCGCCTGTGGAATTCCCTTGCGTTTTCTTGCTTCCCCGGCAGCTACAATCTCCAAGAATTTAAATGTAAAGTCAATAGTCATCTCCTATCTCACTGACTTGCATCATCTCTCTCTCTCTCATGCTCCTTTCTCCGTCCACTTCACTCTCATCAGTATTCTCATCCTCCTCTTACCCACTTCCTGATACCCCCTATAACCTGTCCCTCTTTTTCATAACTTTCCTCCTATGTAACCCCCTGCGTACCAGTGGCAGTAAACTGCCTTACTTGGGGTGATATGGTCATAAAACATTAAAATAGATAATGGCGGAAAGATTGTGTTACTTTCTGGTATAATCGAAAAAAACGGCAATTTCTTCAATATTTTTAAAAACGGATTGAATATACAAGTTCTACGTGAGGTCTGAAGCAGACATGAGATAATTGAAAAAGATGAGATGACACGATCTTTGTCAAAAACTATCACAATTATAGGCAAAGAAGGTAAAAGATCAATGAGTTCTTAGGTAGATCACTGTCTGATAACTCCTCGTTAGGTAGTATTAAGTAAAATAAACAGTTGATAGTTTGGGTTAAATTCAACTAATTTTTTTTAATTTCAACTTAACATGTTTGAATACGATTCGCATTTAGTCCTCAGCGAACATGCAAAACATCCGAAACGTTCTTGATGGAACAATTGTTCAGCCAAATAAGATGGAAGATTTGGCCAGTTTTAATTCGCACTTGTCAGAAATTTAATTTACTTTGCGCCGTTTTATTTAGAAATTATTTCGTCGCACTCTAAACAGACAAAATTATGTTTCTTTTAATCACAAAATCAATTTCGAATATTTCCAATTAAAATTGATGAAGCGATTTTGGTATTTTTTTAATAATTGCCTGTTTGTTTTCAAGAATTTGATTATTGTCTTGTCTTTACATTGTGATGGTCATTCATCAAATTTCCATGAATTTTGAAATTTACTGGCACGAAGGTCTTTCATTTCTCGACGAATTTGGCTGAATAGATCAATATTTCTGAAAACTGAAAAATTTAATAAAATTAAAATATATTTTTTACTTTGTCAATGTGCACTTTTAGATTCAACATTATTTTCTGCGTGTACGAATATATGCAATAATTTTTTTTTATATATGAACAGGCTATATTTTATAAACCAATCAATATGTCCGTAACGTTTGATGAAAACGCATTTATTTCCAAAATAAATTGATTCATAATTTCTTATCAAGAAAAATGATTCAACGGACAGTAAGAGACCGTGAACATTAAAGACTGAATATTTTAAATCCAACTAAAAGTAACTAAACATTTTAATATTTAGATGTTATGAGGTCCTTATCTGATTTTAAATGGCAAATATGAATTCTACTATTAATATTTGTTTTTTAGTGCATAAATATATCGTAATAATTCATTAGGTTTATCTGACTCTGGCAAGTGTGACCAAGCAAAACTTTGGAGTTAACCAAAAGAGATAGATTTGCATTTGTTCTAATGATTTCACTACAAGCAGCAAAGACACTAACAGGTAGTGTTACTGAGTTAATGAGTGTGAAAGAATATCAGAAAACATCATTAATTGGAGAGAACAATAAAAGAACGAAAGTTAAAGCAACAAAAACAACAACTGATGTTTCATTTAAATTTTGACGATCCAGTTTGACAGGAAGCTAGAAGAAATTTTCACAAGTCAGAAGTGCGATTAAAGAAACTGCTAGAATAAACAGTTTTTGATTGTAAAATGATCAGATTGTGCCGCCAATCTTGTAATGCGTTTAAATTCGTAGTCTAGGTCACATGGATAATAGCTAATCAGTTCATAGGTATATATATATTCCATTATGAAAAATGGAGAAAGAGAGAAGCTTACAGATATATAGCTTTTAATACCGTTGTATAAGTATCATATATATATATATATATATATATATATAGAGAGAGAGAGAGAGAGAGATAACTGCGTGTGTACAACTTTTGAATTCCCAGTGACAATCGAACTCATGACGTAGAGAAATTTCTTTAGTGAGTGCCGACATATTCAAGAACAATCACTGCAATCTAATTTCACACTAGGCTTTCAAAGAAATTTAGGTGTGAGATTTCACCTGTACCTGGGGGGGGGGGGTACTCATAGCCTAAATGTAAACGTACGTAACTTCACACCTCTATCCGGTAAAAAAAGCGTAGGAATAAATTGTGATGCTGGATCAAATACTCTCTCTTTCTCTCTCTCTCTCTCTCTCTCTCTTACACACACACACACACACACACACACACATAAACACACCTAGATATATATACATTCAATCATATATGACGAAAATATAATGAAATTTAAGAGCAACATGTTAAATATATTTCATAAGTAAATAAATAGGGACAAAACACGAACTGGTACTTGATACCTCATAACATGTTATACGTCTGACAAGGTAATAAATGAATAGCAATGAAACCAGTCAGGTAAGTGATACACACGTGACGCTCATGTCTCCAAATAGACATAACTAACTGGGCTGAAGATTTTCACACAATAGGCTGATTTTTTTTCTGCGGTAGACTTGTTGCCATGTAAGACTATAGAATCTAATCTTTCATGATATTTAACCAATAGGTGCAGGGAGAAATGACGGATTAATAACTTTTCCAATGTTGTTTGTGCGTAAGAGAATGAAACAAATTTAAATGGCTGGGTTGTTAAATCTGAGATACTGGAGTTCTTATTTAAGATTTAAGATTTTGGAAAAAAATGATTAAAAATAATTAACAACTAACTTAATTTCCCTTTAACCAAACGTTAAATAAAAAATAGTCTAAATATGCATAGTCATCCGCTTACGGATCCGTTTCGCAGCTCATCAGTACGGTTAGACATCAGATTGCTTTTTACTCAGATTTTTTTTTTATTTATTTACGATAAATTTTTATTACGAAAATGTGGATAGCACACATTTTCGTAATAAAAATTTATTGTAAATAATCAGGCCGGTAGATATAAATATAAAAATACAAATTAATTAAAAAACAGAATATCTACTTAAATACGAGTATCGGTAAAAATAATGTTCAAAATAATTCATTACAAATTGTCGGTTGCTTATAACCAAGTTTCGTTAAAATTCGTTAATTTCCATAACATGTTTATATATATATATATATATATATATATATATATATATATATATATATATATATTAAAATGCATATAACTAATAACAGAATCCATTGATTTATTCCAGTGGCTTCCCATACTTAATATTTTTGTTTAACTCTCTCTTGGTCATGTGTGACGTCATGAGCTGTGATGCGACACTCGCTTCCAGCGTCTTATATGTACGAGTTTGATATTGCTTGAAAATCTTCCATGTAAACAAAAACAGTTTGTCATTATCGTTTGTCCGTTGTTATAATATATAATGTAATTTGACATCTTTGAAAATGGCTTATGTAAGACGAAAGTTTAAATTAGATTTTTAAGATATTATGTACCAATATTGTAATTTTCTTTATTTAATGATAATGCTATTAAGCTTATCAGAGAATATGAAAAAAATTTATATAAACTAAATAGACAACACTTGTCTACATTATTTGATGAAGCCTGTATTAATATGAAGAGAACTAACAGATTTAGAATCCAGTGTTCTCCGGTATTTCCTCTGTACAACATAGATGGTCGAGCGAATATAAAATACACGTGCTAAAATTTTCACGCAACCTTACTTTTTCTGATATATGAAAATATATAAGATGATGTCGGTCTTTTCTAAGTGTAGAGGGTGTAGAATTAGTGATAACGACTGAGTATAATCGGCAACCTTAAAGTAAATTGATTTGTCAAGTATATTGTACTAGGAGAAAACTTCCGTAGTCCAACCGACTACAATCAACAGTTAAGATGTTAGTTGTTTTTACGAAGAGTGTGCAATATATAAGTATGTATATTCACCCTAATATTCACAGGAGAGACATAACCCTGAAGAGTGAAGTCATCACAGTCGTTCCCTAACGAAACTTAGAAGTAGGCATAACTCTGCTTAGTAATGTGACAAAAGTCTGTAAATAAATTCTATTAACGCTCTATGTCTATTGCGATATCGAGGATATTATGACAAAAATCTGCGTACAAAAATGCCGTTCTATAAGTAAACCACTGAAAAGACAACAGTCTTCGCATTAAGCATCATCACAATATATATAATTATATTAGTGTTTTATTTAAAATTTATTAAATTGTAAATGAAACATTTTTTAATTTATTTAAATTAAATAAATGAAATATAATTTAATTATATTATGCACTACGACTTATGCTGAATTGAGCACTTTTTAAAAAAAGTAAATGCCGAAGAACTTCACCTGGTTATATATATAGTCATCCGCAGACAGATCTGTTTCGCCGTATCACAGCTCATCAGTACGGTAAGACTGAGATTGCTTTTTTTATCCAGGATTGAAACCTGACCGAAATGGCCTCAGTCGGCGACTCTACCCCTGGGCTATGGGCGGTCGGTGGAAGTAAGCAGACTTTTTAGCGCATATCATTATAGGAGCCCAATAGCTAGTGCGCTCTAATTCATTTCACTGAATGAGCGATGCGTACACGCCAGAGTAGCTACTGTTTATCAAAGTCTACCATTTTTCCAGAGTGCTCAATCAGGGTGCGAGAGCGTATATATATATTGGCAGCAATCTTGCTTTTAAACATTTTTTAAAAACCACCGAAAACGAACATCTTATTTTTGTTTTAATTTTTACAGTATACTTATTCTTTTTGCTAGAGATAAGGAATATAACAATATTCCATAATGTTTCTAATCAGAATAACGAAATCAGATCTAAACTAGCGATGATTAATGTAAAGTAAGAATTTCAATGCCCAGTACAAGACTGCTTTTCTTGTTATAAATCAATTACGTATATTAGTCGTACTACTATTTCTTTAAAAGGACTTCTTACATGCTACCTATCCAACCAAAGTGAAACAAAATATAATTCATTAACACATAATTTACAAGAATTCTTAAAGTAAATGTTGCTCGAAAATTGAAAAATACGATTTAAATGAAAATATCAAAAGCATCTCGATATAAGAGAGGTATTACATATCAATAAATTCGCTCCTACCATCAACCTTACATTATTTAATCGTGGAAATGGAGTTCTGAAAGTATTTTTTTAAATAAACGGACAGTCATGCAATGTATAACCCTGTGCATCACGTGATAGCTTTTAAATAAAGCACATTTTCAAAAGCAATAAGTTACATGATAGTCCAAATATGAGTATAAAATAACATCATCGAAAGCAACATCATTGAGAATGGCAAGTGAAGTGGCTGAAAACGCTTGAAACTTTATCATGGAAAACTTTTACATTCCTTGTCTTCAGCACAGAGTAAACATGTAAAGCTATTGGAAAGTTTAAGTAAAAAAATAAATAAAATTTTCTGTCTGTCGTTATAAATATATATATATGTGTGTGTGTGTGTGTGTGTGTGTGTGTGTGTGTGTGAATATTTAAATAAAGGGTCATGCCTTTTTATATGTTTTCCATGCTGAACCTACCTGTCTATATACTTGCTTTCTTTGTCCCGCGATGTCGAAGTAACATTTTTCCCATAACCAATCCAAAAATATAGATTTCTGAATGTAGCGGATGGGATTAATGAATGCACTGCCAGGTAATGACAGGTTCGCCAAAGTGCACTCATCAGACGGCCAGTCGACCCAGAGACCCACCGACCGACCGACTGCGCGACCAATCCCAGAAGGCAGCTACCACTTCAACAAACCTGCATTTACTTTTGATATTTTTGCTTTTTCATCTGAAGTGCTGCATCAGCAAGACTACCACTTGCTTACCGATCCCTGGAAAATCACTATAAATCCTCCGCCCACTTGAATATTACTCCCAGCAGGCTTGCGATCTTTTTTCTTTCACTCTTGCTTTCTCTCGCTCATTCCAAATATACATATATATTTGGAAATAGACACAGACTGAGAACATATATTCTTTTTAAGGAAATTATATATATATATATATATATATATATATATATATAGCTGGAAAGTCAAAAGCACACACTACCTAACTGAGAAGTATTCAGATGAAAAGAATATATACATATGTGTGTGTGTGTGTGTATGTATGTCAAGATTGCCAATTCTTTACAGTTTTCATTCTTTCTTCTTCTAACCACATAGCACACACACACACATACAAATATGTATATGTATTTGTGTGAAATTCTGTGGCAGTTGTCAGTACCCTCTTTCCTGAATATCTTGAATAAATCTGGGGAAGCCAGTTTGAGTGACTTCATTTCAATCCTCTTGAGAAGCAAAATTAAAATGGTGGTGGATATGATACACATACAACTCAGCATGTTGTTCCTTGTCAGGTTGGACAAGATGTGTGGAATTCAAATAGGGTGATTGAGTCTTACTTTGCTGTAATGATGCCTGTATTTTAATGGTAAAGCTCTCATGGCATGATGCGTTTTGATTGTTTCAATTCTTGGCAAGTGACACATTTTTTACTCAAACAAACGATCTAATTCTCACTTAATAAAATCAGAAATATATATTCAAACACCTGTCTGCACTGTGATATTTATAATATAAATTTATATGATGCTTATAATACAGGATGCGATGAGTAAATTGACACTGTTTTATATTTTTAATTTTGCGCATGAAGTTGTCGAATGCCCAATATAGTAGGGTCAGTTGGGAAGCGTCAGTGAGCGCCATGTCTCAAATCACACCACTAGAAATTGAGAAATCACATAGTATATTACTTTCAATTCTCGCCGGAATCTTCAATACAATATTATAAAGCATTGAGGATTCAACATGAGTATGGTGCAGATGATTCGGAGAGAGGAGTCTAATGGTGAGTACGAATGTACGGCAGCTCGAAAAACTTACTCATATCGTCATGATAAGAAAGGAACTCTTGAATTTGTTGTTGAGGGCCACATATTCGACACTAAAATATACACCGTGGTATGAGATGGTAGTGTTGCACTTGATCAAAAGGGTGGCTGTTGGAAGATCCTATGTCTGTCAAAACGAATCTCCACCATGCTACACGAATAAGGGAAAACGGTCATGGCTGCCAGACAATTTCTGCGACTACATCACCCCTTTAAATCTGGCCATATAACATCCAAGACTGCAACATCATTGATTATTATGTGTGGAGTGCAGTTGAACGAGATATCAATAAAATTTCTTGTTACATCAAAGATTAACTGAGGGAAAGGATTATGCCAGCATTTTCCCACTTAAACAAGGAGACCAACAAGAAGATTTTTCAGGATATTCTAAAGATTTCTGGGGACCGTGCTTGAAGCCAACAGAGATTTTATTGAATAAAATTATTCTTTATTATTTCAAGACATTTTTGGGTAATTTTGGTAAATACATCTGTTAAAATGAGATGTCAGTGGTATTTTAATATTACTCTATCTTTGACGACAATTTATCTATCGCATTCTGTAGATTTAACTTTTATATTCCTCTCTTATTCATATCAATCTACCGCTTAACGTCACTCTCTAACTCGAGTTGGCTCCGCTTTTTACAGGGAAAAATTACTGTAAAAAAATGATAAAAATGTATAATCTGAACAGTTCAGTCATAAATTGAAAACGCGCAAATATCTACAAGCACACTATGCTATAAGAAATACGTGTAACCTCAAAAAATGTCCCGCCGTGTTCTTTAATAAAACTGTGAAGAGGAAACTAGAAGCAAAAGAAACTTGTTTCTGGAGAAAGATACTAAAACTCCATAGGTAAAGTGAATAAGCAACGATAACTTCTGAAATCAAACGGCAACAGAAAAAAACAACAAAAAGAAACAAAACAATTAAACGTATCAGAAATTGATAAATTAAATTTATCATAATGATTAAAGAGGCCTTCGAAGACGTAACTCTCACAGGCCTTATAGAGGGCAAGAGAGATTGGGAAAAATAGCCGGCCACCTATCTGAAGAATGAATGGATAGAGAAACAGAGAGCGACACGCTTAGCAAAGAGAAAAATCTTACTAAGAATCATGGGAGATAAGCAGGTGAGAGAGCGATGCTCGTCAATACCTTGTATTGCACTGCTGAATATTATAAATATATATATATATACATATATATATATATATATATATATATATATATATATATATAGTCATCCGCAGACAGATCTGTTTCGCTGTATCACAGCTCATCAGTACGGTTAGACATCCGATTGCTTTTAACCCAGGATTGAAACCCGACCGCATTGGTGTCAGTCGGCGATTTTAACTCTGTGCTATGGGTGCTCGGTAGAAGTAAGCAGACTTTTAGGATATGATGTATCATACGCCAGTAACCAGAGTGCTCTAATTCATTACTCAATGAGCGATACATAGATGCTAGAGTTGATACTGTTTTCAGTACGGTTAGACATCCGATTGCTTTTAACCCAATATTGAAACACGACCGCATTTTCGACAGTCGGCGATTCTACTTCTGAGCTATGGGGGCTCGGTAGAAGGAGGCAGACTTTTAGTGTATGATGTATCATACGCCAATAACCAGAGTGCTCTAATTCATTACTCAATGAGCGATTCGTAGATGCTAGAGTAGCTACTGTTTTTTAAAAATCTATCATTCTTCCAGAGTGCTCAAATATATATATATATATATATATATATATATATATATATATATAATATGCATGGTGATGTAATGGATATCGACTTGGATTTATGAATCAAAGAGTAGAGTTTAAATTCTAGTTGAATTCATTACATTCACTTTAGGAAAGATATTAAACTATCTATTCTCCCCAAGCTCTGAGTAAAGTAGCAGTTCCATAGCATTGGATGGCAACCGGTCTAAAAGAAGGAAAACTTTAAATTCAAACCAGCCTGGAGTGGGCTGGCCTTTCGTGGGATCGGGCACTAAGCCTGTCTTTTTGTAACGGTCTCTGCTGTCCGTAGACAAAGTCTTGACAGTTGAACCCTCCATCTTTAAACAAGACAGAGAATTGTCAATTACGAGCTTTTTCGGAACTCTGTCACTTTTATCTGTCTGTCATCTCTCCTAAATCTATAAATGTACATAAAATAATCATGCTCCCTTTCTAATACCTCGCATAGCTACTGACATTTGGCTATCACTTTTCTATTATCTTCCATACAGATTATGCTACAAGAATTTATAATTTGAAAAAAACTTGTTTAAATTACGTCTAACTGTGTAAATATACCCTATTTAATTTATAGGTCCCTGTAGCAAACATTATTCATAAAAGTACAATATATATATATATATATATATATATATATATATATATATATATATATATTATACAAAGAGAGATTTAAATGAGGTAGGGTTGATATTGTGTACCTAGCTCAACATTGAAATAAAAATAAAATCGAATTTACCCTGATATATTTTGCTGACGCCATATTCGGAAATTGCAAATATACAGTCCAAAATGAAACAAATAAATTTTATCGGCTGAATTTAATATAAATCACATTTAATTGAATTCGCCTTTCCCAAATATAACTTTAACGACAATATTTATATATTTGTAAACAGATTTATTAAAATTTTGTTTAACTACATTTCACTCTCTTTAAAGCAGCTTCATAATTCCATCATACCAAAACATTGCCATATTTTTGGATGATTAACTGATTTAAGTGTTTCTTTTAGAAGCCTCTCGTTCTTTCCATTATGACAATTCTGTATAGATGAAAATAAGTTCTAATTCAAAGGTCCAAAGAGGCTCACGTCTATTGAACAGGTGTAGAGGCTCATCCCTTGTTTCCTTGTTTAGGATGTGGTTTCCGGCTTTCTCTTTTCAAATCTTTTCCCTCTTACGTAGCCCCCTGCACATCAGTGGCGTTACCGCCTTGCTCGGGGTGATATGATCAAAAAAAAAAAGATCAGGTTGGTTCAACGTGTCTAGTAGCACTTCCCAGCGAAGATCTAGGGTTGTCCGGATAGAAGATTAGCCAGTACCGGACGATTTTAATCAGTCTAAATAAGTACTTGTCTAAATGATATAACGTCTGAATTTTCTAAAAGAACTTGAAATGGTGTTTGCGATTCAGATTCCATGACATACATAGTATCTGTTTTGTTTAACGGGGAGAATCATTGTATTTTCTCCCGGAATATTTTTGCTTGTTATTCATTATGAATGATCAATTTGTCGTTGATTTTGATTGTCCCCTTCAAAACTGGGTCATTTTCGTAGGGTTTCATCAGGAAATATTAGATAGAAATATGGATCTTAATGACACAAGTAACCTTCTACTTTATGTGTCGTGACCCTTCAGGACAAAAGCGATCATAGGCCTCCACATCTTTCTGGCCCTTGTAGCTCGTAATAAGTTTTCTTGTTTTGTTATTTCTCCTAAAATTCATTCTATCTATTTTCTCAATTTCATTATGTACGATACGTGCTGTTTTTCTAATGTCCTCCTCTCAATTTGTTCTGTAAGTATAAGGTTTTCCAAGCACTCCTTCCTCATTAGGTAACCCAGAAATTTCAACTGCTACTTTCTGATTTTAATTATACGTTGTCTTTTCATTTCCGTGATTTTCATATCCACATTGTTGCTCACATGATTGATCCCTAGTATCCTCATTATCTATTTGTTAAATCACATTTTTGTTGCTTAGAGATTCTTCTTCATCTCTGAGAAGATTGTTCAGCATTCACTACCATACAAAAGAGCTATCACGTAAAAATCAAGTAGGCAACCTAGTCTTTGTAAATACCAATAAGAGATATGTTGACAATCTCTGCAATTTCCTGCGTCGTGTGGCCTAGATTAATTTAAATCCGCGTTTCGATTTGACGTTCATCAACAATTGCAGGCCTGTGGAAACAGTATTGCTTTGCCATATCAAAATGTGCACTGCTCACCTTAGCGACCCAGTCCGAAAACTATTTTCAGTTATGATATCATTTCCGTAAATAACACACGCACAATAATTGATCATAAACTATTGCAACTATAGCTACAGGTAAAAGAGCTAAAGTTCGCTGGCGGAAGCCGTTTTAACTTTGACCCGCATACACATTAAATTAAAATGTTCTCGTTTAATTCCGTTGTTTATAGAGGTGCTTTGAAGGAAAAGGTGTAGAGTACGGTCGTCTCACTACAGCGAAACATTCCAGCAGTGACTATGGTCTGTTCAGACGTTTTGGGCAAAGGATAATATTCCTCGTAAACGCCACCCATTCTAATCCCCAAACCTCTCCCCTTTCGATTTTTCTTATTCAAAATTCTAATCCCACTTTAAAAGAACAATATTTCAAAACTGATCGGTATTTCCAAAAATGAGTCCCAGTAATGTTTTCATTAACGGAAAACCGCTGAATAATGTCCGTGACTTGACATGGAGATTATTTCTAAAGGTATTAAATGTCAAATTGATATCTGGTGTAGCTTTCTTTTTATAACACCAGTCCCTGACTTTTATCAGATATCGTATATATATATATATATATATATATATATATATATATATATATATACTCACTCACAACCCGATTGAGCATTATGGAGGAATGGTAGACTTTAAAAAACAGTAGCTACTTACGCATCTACGTATCGTTCATTCAGTAATTAATTTGAACACTCTCGGCTATTGGCATGTGCTTACATTGTATATAACACGCTAACGTCCGCCTTTCTCTACCGAGCGCCCATAGATCAGAGCAAATGTCACTGACTGATGTCGATTCGGTCGTGTTTCAATCCTGGCTAGAAGGAATTGGATGTCTAACCGTCCTGATGAGTTGTGATACAGCGAAACAGATCACTCTGAGGATGACTATATATATATATATGTGTGTGTGTGTGTGTGTGTGTGTGTGTGTGTGTGTGTGTGTAAGATGGATAAAATGTCGCTATATAATATTTTTAATTTTGCGCATGCAGGTTGTTTTTATTTTGGTGACTGCGTGGTATAGTAGGGGCAGTTGGGCACCATCAGTGAGATGGTGATCACCAGGTCGCAATTCTTCCAGAAATTTGTAAATAACATAATGTACTAATTGGCATTTGAGTCGACAACTCTAATACGAACATTTCAGAGTGTTTGGTTGCCAATCTAAGGACAGTATTGAGGTTTCGCAAAGAGTTGATGTTATGTATACAGTTCGGTTGAAATTTATAAAGTCTTTCCCTTAAAACCGTTTTTTCAGGAAAATACGTTTCTCAAGTCCATTTGCTGATATCTATTTTTCCAATATTGATGTTTTTTGGGGTTTTTTTTGGTTTTTTCTTATTTTTAATGTTAATCTCGAGTTTGGAGTAATGTGAAATGTCAACATTTGTATCGTATTTTTTATTTTCTCTACGACTTTCATGCGATATCTCTTTTAGTTGTTACTGCTTTTGAAAGCCCTCAGGTGATGTGGGTTTTGTTATTTAGTACAATTTTCTGCTTGCAATTCTCTAGCACCCAGTAAACAAGACGCTAAAAACATAGTCCTCTCTAAGACCTACATTATTCTCACGCTTGAAACTATTTTTAAAGATTTATCTAAAAATTCGCTTGTATACAGCGAGGAGTTTAAATATTTTTGAATATTTGAAATTCTGAACAATTTTGGCACCGTGTTTTTTATCAGTATAAAAGTAGAGCTCTGACGAGGCTCTCTAAGAATATGACTCATGATTAGGTTAGTGTTTTAGTTATGTAGCTTCAGTAACTCTAAGGTGACTTAGTCTATGTTCAATTTTTTCATCTCTTATCATAAATTTGTTGTAAGACATCTTTACACTGAGATATATGAAATGTTTAGCATTTACTAATTCCACATCTTGAAGTGTTGTGATGAATTCAATGTATGTGTCAAACCTGCCTTCAACCCAATTCCAGATATCATTTCTATTTTTAGAAGATTTTTTTTAATATTTCATTGAACTTAAAATATATTCTAAAACTTGAAAACATCCACACGTCAACCCAGCTATACATGGCACATGACTGCTCCAAACCAAACGGTCATTCTTCCACAAGTATCGTCACGTATTAAAAATAATATGTAGTACAATACACGGAGTACGAGAGAAGGAATATACCTAATACACTCCCCTCAGGAATGGGTAAAACGAAAAAACGTTCTAAACAATAAAAATATGGACAATGTTCCTACACTTTAACTCCTGAAAATCGAGAAAATATTAGAATGCTACAACACAATAAAAGATTGATTAAATCAACCTTGTCGACTGTATTCAACGAAACACACACACACACACACACCCACACACACAGATATATATATATATATATTGCTTAATTACTTAGTTTCTGGTCATAATAAGATTAGACCAGTGCGCATTTGTATTAAAACGTGTTCAATACAATTATGTCGTAGAACTTTTGAATATTTTCTATTTGTAAACGAGTTATTACGCGACCTAGGTTTCTACTATGAGTGGTATTTTCAGGCGATTTTCAATAGCGTATTTTACATTTATATAAGACCAAAGAATTTGCTACTTTAACTGAGCAGGTTAATGCTGAATTCGAAATTTTGTGAGGACACCATTATAATGTTCTCACTCGTCAAGTTGGTTGGCAAACCAGCCCTGACGACTGAGAACATCATAATGGCGTTTTCACCCAAACTTCGAAGTCAGCATGAACCTGCTCAGTTGAAGTGGAAAATTCTGTGGGTTTATCAACGCTCTATTTCTATATTGATATCGCCCACTTTACGATGAAATTCTGCTTTCCATAGTATAATATATATAGACATGATCACAACTAAAATATATATATATATATATATATATATATATACTCATCCGCATACAGTCTTGTTTGGCTGTATCATAGCTCATCAGTACGGCTATATATATATATATATATATATATATATATATATATATATATATATGTCCTTGCCGCACATGTGTTTTTTGGGTACTGTTTACAAATTGAGATACTATCCTTTTGATATTTTTATTGAACCATCTTTGTTAGTCAGTGTTTGATTTTGATTGTAATCAGGTTACTTTTTAATTCTGAACTCTTTCGAGTATATTAACAGATAAAGTTGAGGAAAAAGGAACCGGCAAACCCATACCAAGTTGCTAGCGTATTAGATTGCAATCACTTTGCACTAATGCAGTCGTGATAATTGTGTAATAAATAGCAGGTTGAGAAGAGAAATTGCAGAGTTTGTTTCTCGTTATATTCGTCTTTGTTACATTCGGTTAAGTGAAAATATTCCTGGGAAAGTTAGGAACACAAAATAGATAGCAGCTTCCTCTTCTTATTATTCTTCTTCCTTTTCTTCTTCTTCTTCTTCTTCTTCTTCTTCTTCTTTCTCATCTTCTTCTATATGCTGTGTTTCTTCAAGACGTATACGATCATAGCTCTCTACTCCTCCCTATATCTTGTTGCTCTTAATATCCTTTCCCTTTTATTTCACTCAATCCCCGCTTCACCAGCCAAAATCCAATTCTATCGGGAATGTCGTACGCTGCTTTCCTTTGTCCCTCTTTCCATCTATCCGTCCCATGAGCATCAGGTTCTTCAAGCGCTCCTTCCTCATTACATGTCCTAAAATCTTCAGTAGAGATTGGAGGGTCGAGTTCCATTCACTTTTGTTCCTTTCAGCTTTGTTACAATATTTCCAATGCAAATATTCTTTTAAAAAACAGGATATCATTTATAATGGATATCAGCTTGGAAAATGAAATTGGAGAGTCGAGTTCGTTTTTCATTCGGCTTCGATACATACGCTTATTGGCAAATATTCCTTAAAAATGTAGTAACCCATTATTTTGGATATCAGCTTGGAAAATGAAATTGGAGAGTCGAGTTCGCATTCCATTCGTCTCTGTTACATTCGTTTAAGTGGAAATAACCTTTGGAATCTTATGAAGCCTTTATAATGGATAGCAACTTTGAAAGAGAAATTTGAAATTCGCCTTCTTATTCCATTTGCTTTCGTTACATTCGTTATGTACAAATATTCTTCTGATAGATAGAAACCCATTATAATGGATAGCAACATGGAAAGACAAATTGTTACGTCAAGTTCGTATGCTGTCGACGACTCTGCATATCTCATCGCTAAATTATTGCTCGCTGTGTTTCCACTGAACTACTTGGTAAGGGTACCAAATTTTATTTTTATTTCAACACGTAGATTAAAATAAATTTAATAGTCATGGATAATTTATATTGTTTTGAAATAGAAAAAAAATATATTTTAATGACTTTTTGTGAAAGATTGGAATATTTTTATTGTCTTCTCTCCAGTTTTGAGTTCAGAGTTGCCTTTCTTTTAGATTTAATGTTAACGATGGCTTGAGGGCACTCTCCATATTCCTTATTAGCATGTGTGTCATAGAGAAAATTTTTAATTACACTCTTTGTAATCCTTTCAAAGACCTTTTTCCGCACTACATCGGCATGGGTGATGCTAACCATTAAGAAAGTGACTCATGGCGTTTACTTCCACTAACATGAAGTGGAAAGATTATATTAAATCGATTGCTGAATCTGCTGCAAGGAAAGCTGGTTCACTGTGACGTGCGAGACAGTTCTTCTCACTAGGTTCTATCTTACATATTCATAAGTTGGCCATTCGTCCTTGATTGGAATATTGTTGGAACATCTGGTCAAGCACTTATGCTGTACTAGCAGGATAGCCCGGCGTTGCTCGGATGTAATGAAAGCTTTAAAACTAATCTACGGTCCTGGAGCTCAGACTCAGCCTAAAGAATATTTGTGTGAAGTTTGGTGAGAATCGGATAAAAATTTTTGATTTGTATAAAGGACATACAGACAGATAAACAGACACACACACAAACATGTTGCCTTTCATATATATATATATATATATATATATATATATATATATATATATATATATATTATCGATTTTCTGCACTATTGTAAGAACTGCAACCTTGAAACTTCTGAATATCATTTCTTATTTCTTTGTCTATGAGTGTATCAATTTGGATTGAAATCGGACCACTCCATCTATAACCCGATTTTTCGGGTGGACCTCGACACAAAATCTAGCTAAGAGCACTCGGAGACGATTATAGTACAACTATGTAAATTTTCAAGAAAATCGGTACATCCGTTTCGGAGTCTATAGGTAACGGACACACACACACACACACACACACACACCGGCACAGACACAGCCAGACAAAGTTCCATTTATAAATAAGTTTAGATATGTAGAGATTCGTGATAAAATCCAAAGAAGAATCTTAAATTTTATTAATCCTGACATTTCATTTCGGATTCAGTCATTTTCTTACCACCGTAAAGTAGATTCCCCATGTCATTTTTATAAATAATTTCGTGGTTAAAGTTCTGATGTGTTTTACTCTATGGAAAGTAGGCTTCATGAATTTAAGCGCTTTACTAGATTGGCGGCAATTTCTCATCATTTTGCAGTTGAAATTGTTAAATATAACTTACGTTATATTTTTAACAGTTTCTTCTGTTGCACTTCTTGCTTGTCGAATTCTCTTCCGATTTTTGGATTTCCAGTCATCTTTGATCTTCCAAAATTTAAATGCAATATCAATCGTTATCTTCTGTATTTCTATTTTCTGTTTTTTTATTATTATCTCTCTATAATAGTGATTTTTTTACAAACTCATTCACAGTGGTTTTATTGCCTTGGTTAAGAGAAATAATAAAATATAACAACTGAGAAAATATTCAAGTTTCTTCCTGTACAAATACCTAATACTGTAAAATGATCGAAATTTAATATAAATTAATAAAATAATATTGCAAATTCTGATTATTTTTCTCAATTTATACATTAATAGATAACAGAAACTATCCTGTAAAGGTGAGTGTGTAAAATATATCAGATTGAAATGTGCATGCGTGATCACTTTTGATGATTTCTTGAAAGTAGTCCTCAACTCGAAGTTATTGGAATATTTAGTCAAAATCTCATAGGTCTTATATACTCAGATTGATAGCATTGTTTAAAAAATTCACTTTGTAATTTCTCTAAATTAAAAATAAATTTATTTCCGTCCTTTTACCTTTCTTTTTCCAAAATTTAAATTGGATTATATCTCGAAACTAACGTTTTGATGAAATCAGGCTCTCCGATTTTTAGATCATAAAATCGCACAAAACATTTATTTCAACTATGTATATATTTAGAAAAATGGATGCATGCACACACACCTACCCAACCATGCATACACACACACACACATATATATATATATATATATATATGTGTGTGTGTGTGTGTGTGTGTGTGTGTGTGTGTGTGTGTGTGTACATATATATTTATTTATATGAGAGTTATTTTCAGTTGAGCTATTGTCTGAAAGTACATCACATTTTACGTCACATCTTATCAGAGGAAACAAAGATGGCGTCTCCCGAAATAGAGTTGAGAAGAACAAAACAGTGAATAACCTATCTTACCTGTTTTGTTCTATTCTATTCTATTTTGTTACAAATTCAGATACATGATAAATAGTGCAGTAAACACAAAGCAGAAAAAACGATGATTTAAGCAAGAAAATAATAGTTGTAAAAACGAGAAAATACAAACAAAGCAAAAAACAAATAGAGAAGATATAAAGAGATAGCCAAGTTGAAAAAATCTTGTAGATATTGTGACAAGTTCGGTACGGTCAGTATAATTAAAAATGGGCAAATAAAAATGAAAAAATCGAATAAATGCGAAAAGAAAAATAACAGAAGAGCAAAAGGTAAAAAAATCTAAGAAAGAGCGTTGATGATGATTGTAATAATGTTTGCGAAGATTCATACTTACATATGGATATAAAAAGAAGAGGTGTATTGAAATATTAATAATTTTATCAAGAAAATAATACGTGCGGGAAATATTAATCAGAATATATATAGAAAGACGAAAATTTATGAAAAATGCAGAACGGAGAAAAAATGGAGGCTAGTAATATGCACCATCTGTGGAAATAAAGTGAATGTGAAAATAGCGCCAAAGAAGAAGGAATAGAAAATAAAGAAAGCAAAGCAGATACAGAAGAAGAAAAAATAGAAAAGAAAGAATTATATGAACAAAATTCAGGTAAATTTATTGATGAAAACGAGGTAAAAGAAGTTGAAACAAAATAAGTAGATCTGATGAAGAAGAAATGAAGAAAAATGAAAAATAAAAAAATTGAAGAGGAAGAAGTAATAGTAGAAGCTGATGAGGGAAATTTAGAAGAAAAAGTCGAAGAGGAAGGTAAACGAAAATTCGAAGAATATGTAGAAGAAGAATAGGAAAAAAGAAGAAAAAGAAAAGAGGAAGAAGAAGCTGAACTTAAAGGAAGAGAATGAGGCAACAGTAGAAAAAAGTAAAAGAAAAATATGAAAAATTAGAAGAAAATTTAGAAGGAGAAAAAGAAATAAAGTAGAATTAAAAACTGAAGAAGAATTATAAACGGAATGCACCATCGTGCTGCATCCCATGAAAATCAACTTCCTCATAATGAGTAACAGGTTAACTACTTAACAGGTTAAATACTAATTATAATGCCAATTCTAGAAACAATATTTAAACTTCTTTCTAAATTAAAAAAAAATAACGAGTATCAAATTTTCTAACCCTTCTTTTCTCACCATGTCTTAGATATATTAACACTATCTTTCTGATTCTATGTATATGTGTTTCGACTCGTTTTTGCTTAGATCTTTCTTGTTGTTTACATTGTCCTGCATTAACAAAAGTTCAGGAGAATTGATTTCGGAGGATTTATAATTAACAGTAGCTTTGCATTCTGTTCTTGTTTTTCGTGTCCCTAACATAAAGGTGTAAACTTTAATTTAAAACTCTTTAGTAGGTGTGGTTTAAAACTTTAATACTCGTGGAATACAGACAAACCTAGATTGCAATGGAATAAGTTTTGATATAATACTAACAAGCGTGTTAAATTAAGCACTCCGATTACGTAGTAGTGAGTCTAAATCTCCTGTTAGTGCGAATGCTTTGCTGGCCTGTGGTTTTAACAGGTTACTTAGATAAGAATGACAACAAAAATGAATTGGCTTGTTAGGTCTGCGTTCGAGTTCCATATGTGGAAATGCATGAAGACAAATAGTATTTTCTTTTTGATGATTTAAAAAATATAATTGATTTGTGTGATCGTCACGGAGAGGCTAATTTGAATTACATATTGAAGAGTTTGCAGAGAAATTTAAGGTTAAATAGCAAAAGTAGCATGCGAAATCAGCTTAAGTTCATAGTTATTCGCAGACAGACCTGTTCGGCTGTGTCACAGCTAATCAGTACAGTTAGACATTTGATTGCTTCTAGCCAGGATCGAAACCCAACCAAATTGACATCAGTCGGCGATTCTACCACTTTGGGCGCTCGATAGAAGAAGGTAGACTTTTAACGTGTTATATACAATGTAACATACGACAGTAGCAAAGAGTGTTCAAACTCATTACTGAATATATGATGCGTTGTGGCTACTGTTTGTGAGAGTGTAATATATATATATATATATATATATATATATATATATATATATATATATATATTAATGAAATGAAAGTGTGTAGCTTAATGTTACATGACATTATAAAACAATATAAAAACAAAGCAACCGGTTTCGGTTTCGCTCCCGCTTGTCAGGCCTTTACGGGAGATTTGAACTTAGATTAAAATAAAAAAATGTGTGAAGGAAAAAAGGGGAGAAAAAATATTAAACAAAAGGGCTAGAGATTAACATTCACGCTATTTACCCCAGGAATGGTTGCGGAACACTATATTGAGAGCCTCCAGTACTTTGAGATGAAATACGAGACTCAACAGTGAACTAGTCAGCACTAAAATTAGCAGCACATATTCAGTTATTTAATAGGTGCTCACAAATGGCGGAACTGTAAGTATTTGGGACAAGTTCATTCCAAGCAAAGGTGTGGTTCCTGATCGTAGTGGAGATGTGTTTCTTAATATATATATATAAAATGTAGAGAGAGAGATAGAAAGAGAGAGAGAGAGATGGATGGTCGGGTGATGTAATAATCATCATTTCATTCACTTCATGCTAATACTCTTGATAAAAGTAAAAAAATGCGTCTACTTTCAACGCTTGCTTAGATAGCATGATAAGTTTTATTTTACTGACTTGCTTTACAGTTGACGAGAAAACTGAATTAACACCCGAGAATAGCTGTTCAGAGATTTCATCACACACTGAAGACAGTTTTTATGTTTTCAGTTCCTCGAAAAACTGTGTCTGGTTAAACAAAAAGCGTTCACCACGATGATCGAATCATATATATTTGGATTGTAGCGGTGCTGTTCAGAACTGTTCTTATATTCAAAGAGTTCTACATAGTCAAAAATACGCACACGTACTCGCATAAATATATATGTATATATATTAATTTCACACTAAGCTACAGAGGGCCATTACTGGTGCGCAGGGGTTAGAGTGAGAGAAAAAAACAAGGTGCAGGGGATGTCGAAGAAAGGATAAGAGGGAATAAAGTAAATAGAAGTTAGCAATGGACGTTTTTTTAAAGTTTTGGAGACTGTACCTAGGTATGTTGTGGTGCAGTGGATATCGACTCGGAATGACAAATCGGGCTTCTAAATTTGAATTCCAGTTGAATTCCTTGCATTCACTTGCACACAAATAACCTTGAGAAAAGTATTAATCCGTCTCTTCCCCCAGTTATGGGTTAAACAATAGGACCGATTGGGTACTGTAGCCTTGGTTGGCAACCAGTCTACTGCAGAAGGAAATAGCAACCTAGTGCGTGATAATCTTCTGCCAAGTCAGTCATGTCTCTTTCGAGACATGATCAATGTAAGCGTGTATCACGTATGGAACCTAACTGACCTATCATAAATGGAAGGGATTTTCTCAAATGGGAAGTGTGAGAAAAGAAACTATCAGAGTAGAAGAGATGGTTACATTTAACTATTTCAACGATACAATGGTAGGACTTTGATGCCAATTTTGTAGTATGCGTAAATACATGTCGTTGAGGAACTAGATAAAATTGGTAGTCAGAAGAGTTCACATGAAAATATTTGTAAAAAAATCAAAGGGAAGCCACGTCACGTCGGTGAGAAAGTGATTGAAGTTGAGATGCCAAGTCAGGAACGATTGTATTGCAGATCCTCCTTTCGATTTTGTCGAAAACCTCAAGATGAACAGCAAGAGCACCCGACACGATATAGCAAGAGTATTTAATGCATGGGTGAATGAAAGATTTATAAATGTGCAAAATGTATTCTGGCGAGAAAAATATTCCTGGCTGAAACCGTGACACAACCTTCCTAAAAGTAGATGCAGCTATGCAGTCATTCCATTTGAGAGAGTGAGGCCAAGGAGGCGCAGTGCGTTGGTCTCTAGGAGACGAGCGTCATCCATTCTGATGGGAGGCAGGAATGCTTCTCTATGATGGTTAAAGAAAAGTAGCTTTGTTTAGAGGGCATTAAAATTTACGAGCCATTTCCTAACCCATTCAATCACAGATTGAAGGTCCGTTTGAAGGGTAGTCGCCGGGTTACTTTGTCAGCATTAGCAGATTTATTATTAAGACTGAAGTAAATAGTGGGACAATATCAAAAGATGCCTACTTGGGATTTGATTACAACAGGAAAAACATTGATAAAGATCAGAAAAAACGTAGTAACTAGGATAGAGTCTTGAGGGGCAACCTCGTTCGTATGAAAGGATCTGGAAACTTGCACATTAAAAAAAACCTTCATTGCATGATTTGATAAGAAAGATCATCTAGAATTGCTGTAGCTCATGCCAAACACTGTTAAATGCTTTTGAGATATCAAGAGCAACAGCTCGAGCTTCACCGTTCCTGTCAAGAGCCTGGTATATATATATATATATATATATATATATATATATTAGGGGAGTCAAGCTTAATAATAATGTTAAAGTCCAGATACCGTGTTTATACATATATATATATATATATATATATATATATATTACTTAGTCGGACCTCAGTTCTAGATATGAAATTAGGTGTGTTTACACCAGACATGTCAAGTGTGGAGTTAAACTATAATTTGCGATCAAACACTCGACCTTGTCTACTATGGATGTGAGGACTTTGAATTGATTGAATAAAGGAGAGATCGAGGGTTATCCATTGTTCAGCCCACTCTCGCAGAAGCCACCAATAATCTTTGGAAACACACTTGTAAGATACTAAACGCTGCTTTATTCTATCAGTGAACAACACTTTAGCATCATTTAGGACGTGCTTACATTCATTACGATCAGTGATAAAAAAAATAAGAAGCGCTTATTGTGATCAGACGTGCCATACCGGTAAAGCCGGAAGAAGTTATTCATGTGGAAGATGGGAGCCAAACAAGCTAAAGAGGACCAAAAAGATGAAGTAGGTTTAATCCGAATTTCCTAGCTGGGTTAAAATCATCAAAACCGACTGTCACTCAAGAGGAGACTTCAGAGGCGCAATTTTGGACAGTTAAACTAAAATGTTTGTTCTCAATGACATCGCAAAAGAAATCGAGGAACGAGTTCCACTTGGCTCGTTGATGCAGTATTATATTGTACTGGTAGGGGCTTTCTGGGTGGAGTTGAATAAAAAAGAGACATTTACAGACACGTCACGATGGTCAGAGTTGCCAAGAGTGCAGAGCTGCATAACATAGTAAAAGTCAGGAATAGACGCAAGGGAGAAATCTACGGAAAATCTACTACTTACGTGAGAAGTTGAGTGATTGAGAAGATCAGCGTTTAGACTCGAGCAAGGTCAGTGAGAAAATTTTCCAGCCATTTGGCATGATGCGCTCTCAAGTCACCGAACACAAATACATTAGCGAATGGATGAAAGGAAATGGCCTTGTCCATATTGTCTGAAATACTATCTCGCATACCACAGTCAGGAAAGGAAATATAGCGGTAGAGAAAGAAGAAGTAGCTTATTGAGTTTAGCAAAGAGAGGCGAAGACACATGTAGGATTCCACAGGAGATTTAAAAGAGATCTTCCTAGTCCGAGGGAAACGTTCGCTGACATAAACGCTCAGGACATTGGAGTCCTTTATAAAGAAAGTTATCCAAGAATTGAGAAATCAACGGAGAGAATTGTAAAGTTCGGGTTAGTTTTATAGAGAGCTAGAATGTCAGGAGACTTTTCGTAGAGAAACAATTTCACACTAAAAAGGTTGTTAAGGTTACCACCGATGTTAGAAAAAGAGATGTTGAGGGGTTTAAGTGATTTTGTTTGGCTAGTTCAGTTTTATATCTCTGCTTTTGTGTTGTCATGATTTCGAGTTATTTTTGTAAAAACAGGCCTCGAGTATCAGTAGCAGTTGGTTGTCAAATGCAACATGTATGGAAGGGAACAGGCGCAGACAGCAGCATAATGTGGCCTCGGAGTTGGTACTTGCAGCGATACCTACCCACGCGCGACATAGCACTACAAGAACTCTGATATTATGTAATTGTTGATCAGAGCCTCCTATCAAAAAATATCGTGATCGCAAATCTATTAGAACATAAGGAGATGAAAGAAACCGGAAATCCATTCCTAAACAGGAAGGAAAGAAAATGGGAAGAGTAAGGATTGAGCGAAAAAAAAGCCTATCTGCGCCTATTAAATTATATATATATATATATATATATATATATATATATATAGAGAGAGAGAGAGAGAGAGATAGATAGATAGATAGATAGATAGATAGATAGAGAGAGAGAGAGAGAGAGAGTTATACTAATTTCGTAAAGGTATTATTGTCATATCTTCACTTGTCGGGATTTTGCTTAAAATATCACAATAATGCCTTCACAAATCTTTAAAGTCGGCATAAGTTTGCTCAGTTAAGTAAAAAAAATTCTTCACATCAATTCTATTAACGCTCTATCTCTATCTTGATATCAAGTAATTCTTGAGTAAAAATATGCATACCAAAAAAAAACATTCTACCATCAAACCAGCAATCTTGAACAAAACACCAATTTTTTCCTTAAGCATTATCTAAACTGAGATATATATATATATATATATATATATATATATATATATATATATATATATATTATTATTATTATTATTATTATTATTATTATTATTATTATTATTTTCTGTATATAATAGTATTATTTTAATGTAAGAGTATGTTTGTAATAGGCTTTTTAAAATATTATTATTTTTATTTTCATTTTCGTAATTTTTATTAATTATTGTTAAATTTTGTCTTATTTTGTCTTATTATTAGTATCAGTATTATTATTATTTATTATTATTTTATTATTATTATTACTTTAGGTTTTTAAATATTATTTTCTTTATTTTTAGTTTATTGTTACTACCATTATGTTTTATGTAATAAGATAATAGCAGTATTATTACGGTTAGAATTGATAAGAAAAACTGACAATTCATTTTACTAGCTAAAATTCAACCCCTAATTTTAATTTTTAATGTCATGCATCTATAAAATAAACAACTAAAAATCCATAGCTACTGTCATTGTTGTCGTCTAGATATAATATAGACGCTAATATCTAACACTGTTAAGCTAACCTCCTCTCGCCTATTTTTGTCTTCTCTTTTTTTTCTTCTTCTTTTTTACTATTTTTATCTGGATAATTTTAATCCATTCATTTTTGTATGAACTTGGTCTGAGGAGCGGTCTATAAGAGAGCCACGAAATATAATATTACCAATGGGTTTATAAAAACATACAACTTCTGTTCATTACTATAATGTTCTGTTAAATTTGAACATTGGATTTAATCCCCTGTAGAATTTGCATTATCTAGTAACAAGAATTCTAATATATATATATATATATATATATATATATATATATATATATATATATATATATAAGACTAGAAACAAAATTTTTTAAAAATTTAAAATACTGTTATTTTAATCAAAATATATTTACGAAACATTTAGATTTAAATAGTGAATGTTTTGTATCAAACAAGTACAACATTTAAGCTTTAACCAATCATAAATACTTTATCAGGTTCAGTTTAAATTAAACAATTAAAAGTTTAAAGTTTCATTTGTTTGTTGACAAACTACATTTTTTTAAATAAATGTAAATGTTTCGCAATATATATTTCAAGTAAAGTAACAGTATTTTATATTTTTTAACCCTCCCTTTTGTATCTGGCCT
>JBBBDQ010029090.1:4250000-4285000 GCA_037127315.1 Ascarosepion bandense
ATTTTCATTCATCGACCTATTATATATGCATATTATAACAAGCATACGTAGACAAACTTCACTTATCATGTTTCGTTTTTTATTTAGTTCTGGAGATTAACGAAATAGAATTAACAACCGGAATATTTAACTTATTTGTTGGAACATTATTTTTAATCGATACTAGTATTTGAGTAGATATCATGTTTGTAATTAAACAGTATATTTATATGTATATTTCTACCAGCCTGATTATTTATGAGAAACTTTTTGCGAAAAAGTGTGTCATTTGGCAGGAGTGGCACCTGTGACTCCTAACAACATAGCGAAAGCTACCAATTGATCTGGTTCGTCTAAGACCGCTTGACCCCGAATGTTTCCACAGTCTAAACAGGTTATGTTACGGAAAGTTCCGGAGATTAATGAAATAGACTGAACAAACGACATATTTAATTTATTTGTTTGAACATTATTTTTAATTGATAATCGAATTTGAGTAGATATCCTGTTTTTAATTAAACGGTATATTTATATACATATATCTAGCGGACTGATTATTTATGAGGCCAGTAGAAATATTGTTGAATTAAAATCACAATATCGAGTCAAATACGAGTATCGTTTAAAACTAATGATCCTTTATTATGTATGCATATACATATATATATAAACATAAATATATATATATATGTATATATATATATATATATAGATATATATAAACTTATTTATAAATGAAACGTTGTCTGTGTGTGTGTGTGTATCCGTTACTTATAGACTCCGAAACGGCTGAAACGATTTTCTTGAAAATTTACACAGTTGTACTATAAGCGTCTGCGAGTGTTCTTAGCTAAGTTTTGTGTCGAGGTACCCCCGATAAATATCGAAAATCGATAATCGAAAAAATCGGGTTATAGAAGAAGTAGTCCGATTTTAATCAAATAGACAAAGACATAAGAAACGATATTCCGAAGTTTCAAGATTGCAGTTCTTACAATAGTGCAGAAAATCGATAATATATATATATATATATATATATATATATATATATGAATCCATTGTGTGTGTGTGTGGATTTCTACTTGTATCTCATTTAGCTTGTCTTTTTTCTTTCTTTGTTGTTTGCTTCCTATGCATCTATCTATGTTTAACTGTATTAATGAACACTATGTCAGATTTTATTAGAGAAATCAAAGTTTTAACAATAGATTTTCATTAGCCAGAGGATGATGGTAACATTTTTTACTATATGCCTGTTGGCGACAGTCTGTTTCATGCTTATACGAATGGCCTGACGATGGCGCATAAGCATGAAATAGACTGTCGCCATCGGCTGTTGACGTCAATGCCGACTTTTATATTTACATATGATCTCTCTCTGCCTGACAGCAAGCACTTTAACCCATAAATATCAGCCAGTTGGTTATGTACCATACGAGATACACGGTTGGACGATCATGTTTTGAAAGAGATTAATGAATAGGCAAAAGATTTTCCCGCAGTATGTTGTTATTCCTTTTTGTTGTAGACTGGTTTGCAGCCAGGGTTATAAAACCCAGTCTGTCCTGCTATTTAATCCGCAGCTGGAGGGGGTAAGTAACGGATTGATACCGTGCCAAAGGATATTTGAGCGTAAATGAATTCAACATATTCAGCTGAATTTCGAACTCGGTTCTCTGATTTTGCTGATATCCTCTGCACCACAATGTACATCCAGAAATATACCATGTTCTAAAACTATATTTTATCACATTAATATATTATTTATTATTTTGCATGTTAATATAAGCGCTTTGAAATTATATAACATCAATTAGTTTTTCTATCACTGAATAGGTTCAGTTTTATATTTCTTCTTCTTCACTTAAATGTTGCTTTCTCATAGACATCCATTGATGTTGAACAGTAATTTTTTTACGGGATGTATACGTGGAGAGCTTATAGATGATATCTAGACTTTTTGAACATTTTTTAAAACGAGATATCTAAAATCGATAATCGAAAAAATCGGGTTATAGTAGAAATAGTCCGATTTTAATCAAATAGACAAAGACATAAGAAACGATATTGAGAAGTTTCAAGGTTGCAGTTCTTACAATAGTGCAGAAAATCGATAATATATATATATATATAAGACAAGATATTTGTGTGTGTGTCTGTTTATCTGCCTATATGTCTGTATTTTTTCAGCCAATTTATTTTACTTTTTGCTTCGGGTTTGGCTCTAAGTAGGTATAATTGTAGTTCTTAGTCTCAGCCATGATACGATTTACTCAGAGGACTTATTTAGCCTTCAAAATTCAGTTTACAACGAAAAAACTTTTTTGAATTCGATACCAGGAAATCAAAATTTGACTTACATCCATTCATTTTTCTTTCAGTCTACGGTTTCGCTTTAACTGGAAACAACTATTGCTTTTTAGTCTTTCGTGCCAAAGTCCAAAGAGTCTAAGAAATATATACAGAAATATACCATGTTCTAAAACTATATTTTATCACATTAATATATTATTTATTATTTTGCATGTTAATATAAGCGCTTTGAAATTATATAACATCAATTAGTTTTTCAATCACTGAATAGGTTCAGTTTTATATTTCTTCTTCACTTAAATGTTGCTAAAATTAAATTGTTAAATACGTGGAGAGCTTATAGATGATATCTAGACTTAAACGATAAATGTATGTACAGAATGAGTATTGCCTTTTTAATTTAAACTTTCTTTTTTGTGCCGCCGTTTCTCTTTGGTAAATTTTTCAATGTTTTTTTTCAACATTGATGGTAGCAGTTTTTTTTTTGTTTCTATGCGAAAGATTTTTCATAGCTTATTTCCCAGTCAACCAACCCTTCCCTCTTCTTTCCTTTTTTCTTTTTTCATTTCGTTCCCCCTACCACTTCTATCCCTCTGATATAGCTAAATTTTAAACTCTTGACTCTTGTATGGGGGAGATATGTCTTCTAATATGAGACATAGGTATCTGTCTGCTTTCCCCTTTTTGCGTCCTTAAATTAAGAAATTGTTCATCCCACCCCATTTTATTTTCCTGTGTATGAATGAATTTTTGGACTTCTACCGTATAAAATCTTTTAACAAATACACATATATTACGTAATGTCTAACATACACCTCCGCAGACAAGCCTTGCTAATCAAACATATACATTCATTTTATATACCAAAATATCATCCAAAATATTCCAGAACATATATTTAAAAATTATCTATTGCTTTAATACACGTGACACCTATCTGAACTAATCACAAATCATACCAGTATACAGTCTTTTTGTTTTGTTTTTGTTTTTTGTTTTTTCGTTTTTCTCTTAGCCTCTGAAAAAGCTTTAATAAAAGTAAAACATGTTAGAATGAAAGACGTTTCCTATTTGATCCTTTCAAACTAATCCATGGTCCTGGAGCTCAGACTATTTGGACGTTGGCACGAAAGACTAAAAAGCAATAGTTGTTTCCAGTTAAAGCGAAACCGTAGACTGAAAGAAAAATGAATGGATGTAAGTCAAATTTTAATTTCCTGATATCGATATCAAATTTTCTGCACGATTGTAAAAACTGCAACCTTGAAACTTCTGAATCTCGTTTCTTATGTCTTTGTCTATGAGTGTATCAAATTTGATTCAAATCGGACCACTCCTTCTGTAACCTGATTTATTTTATTATCGATATTTATCGGGGGTACCTCGACACAAAATCTATCTAAGAACACTCGCAGACCCTTATAGTACAACTGTGTAAATTTTCAAGAAAATCGGTTCAGCCGTTTCGGAGTATATAGGTAACGGATTCACACAGACAGACAGACAGACACACACACACACACACACAGACAAAGTTCCATTTATAAATAAGTTTAGATATTTCTTTTTCTACTTTTTCTAATAGTGACTTTACTGAAGGGATTTCGATGAAAAAAAAATCAAACGATGTGACGTATGAAGATTTTGGAGACTTTGTCATTTTTATGAGATGTTTGATTACCTGAAAAAGTCCAGATTTATATTGTTTTAGCCTTACAGTTAACAACATGGTTCAAGTATTCTGTGTTATAATTATTTCTACACGTATTCCAGGTCGGACGTGATTACAAAAGCTATATTTCTTTAATTCATTTTTGTTAGAATCAAAAAGACGCAATCTACTATCCTCCAAAATACTCTTTTGTTCGCACTTATTAATATTATTTCTTTTTTAATAGTGACTTTACTGAAGTGATCTCGATATTTTTTTTAAAAATCCCACGATGTGACGTATGAAAATTTTCGAGACCTTGTCATTTTATGCAATGCTTGATTACCTGAAAAAGTCCAGATTCACATAATTGTTTTGGCCTTACAGTCGACAATGTAACTCAAATATTCTATGTGTTATAAATGTTTCTACACGTCATCCAGGTCGGAAGTAATGACAAAAAGCTATATTTTTGTAATTCCTTCTTGTTAGATTCAAACTCATTTCAGCATCACTTCTGTCTTTTACACACGCTGATAGATCAAATATAAGTCTAATAAGCCACAAACTACACAATAAGTTAAAATATAATTCTGGTTTGTATTGAGTCAAAACGTATGCATATGTCTAGATTTTACTCCATGAATATAACCACTTCTGGGAGGAAATACCTATTCTTTTTTAGGAGGAATAACCAGTCTATTTCAGTCTCCCACGACAAGCAACTTTTTCCTCAATCTGAGCTGCTATCCATTACTCAACCATGAAGGGTTGTTTCACTCAGTAAAAAAAAGTGTGGTCTGTTTTGCACAAGCATTCGGCACTGTTTGGTTCTATCCATTGCCAAGTCTGCCGCTATGAAAGTCGGCTCTCTGTTCAGGGCCCGGAAGTTTTTCCCACCTGAATCTATTCTGCACATATACAAATCTACCATCTGCCCGTGTATTGAATATTGCTGCCATATCTGGTCGGGTGCCCCTGCTGCTCTTCTTGGGCTTCTTGACAAAATACAAAGGAGGATCTGTAACGTGGTTGATACTGACTTGGCAGACCGGCTGCAACCACACTCTCACCGGCGTGATGTGGCTTCCCTGTGCCTCTTCTACAAGTACTTTCATGGCTTCTGCTCCGATGAACTTAGAGCAATGGTGCCGCCTAAGCAGGAATTTACACGAGATACTAGGTTAGCAACTAGGTCCCACCCTTTTACAGTTAAACAGATAGGATGTAACCGTAAGTTCTACTAAAGAAAGCTTCTTTTCTCGCGCTTCCTGTCTGTGGAACTCCCTTCCACAAGTCTACTTTCCCGACAGCTACAAACTCCAGGTGTTTAAATGTACGGTCAATAGACACCTCCTATCACTCTAACTCCCAATTATTCTCAGAACACTCTCATCTACCAAACCCTCATTCTCGGTATCCCTACCCGCCTATCACCCACCCTCTGACATTTCCTATATTTAATCATCCTTTCTCTACTCTATGTAGCCCCTTGCGCAGTAGTGGCAGTGACATGCCTTGCTCGGGGTGAAACGCTTATAAAAAAAAAACTGGAAGACTAAGCCCTCTTAAATCAAATCATTATAATTATGAATTTTAACTATCATCTCGGCTTGTAGTATTGGCTGTCAAAATTGAAAGTACTTCAGCAGAAATAACAAAATAGACAGAGTATCCATAAGTGGGGAAACAATGCTGAACATCTTGTCCGAAAATTGGAAAAAGAGATAAAGAATTAAACACCCAAACCTTGCGATTTAATCAAATTTGTTTGGATAAATATCTACTATCTACCTATATATGTATATGTGTGTGTGTGTGTGTGTGTGTGTGTGAGTGTGTGTATGTGTGTGTGTGTGTGTGTGTGAGAGAGAGAGAGAGAGAGAGAGAGAGATAGGGAGATATTTATATATTCATGAGAGAGACAGAAAGATTTTCCTCTCCATTATAATAAAGACCGTTGTATATATATATATATATATCCCTCCTGTCACGGCACGTACAGAGAGAGAGAGAGAGAGAGAGAGAGAAAATATCAAGGCAGCGCCGACTCATTTCCTTCTCTTTTTTTATCAGTTATTGAACTTTACTATCAGTTATGACAACTCTTCACACCTGTTTCTTCTTTAACAGTGGGTTTTTATTTTATTAATTTTTTTTTCCATAATTATATCCTCGAATACTCAATATATATATATATATATATATATATATATATATATATATATATATCCTTTCTGTTATATTAAATATGACTGTATATTCATAAACATCCATACATATATATATATATATATATATATAATTATTGTACCTGATACCTATATATATATATATATATATATATATATGATATTATAATAGATAGATAGATAGATAGATAGATAGATAGATATGTGACTGATAAACAAACTTCTATTCATAGATAATATACAAAAATGCACCTACAAATATATACGCACTATTTTTTTCGCATATGTTGTATATACACGGTGATGAATACAAGTGCGCCTGCGCCGGCTTGCCTGTGTGCGTGCGCGCATGTGTGTGAAGGCTTAACAAACGGTAAAAGCGAGAGATGCCAACAGCCGTGACCCTCCCACGCAGGTAGACAACTGTGAATAATAAGAGTGACTACACAGCTTTAGCGCCAATAATTCTACGATAGATTTGCATTGCTTTTGTCTTACCCTCCGTCACCGTCTCTCAGTGGCCTTTGTATTTTCTCTTTTGTCGAGTGGCTACACATTTCTTCTACTTAACTAACAGCCGCATTAAATAAACTTCAACGAACAGCACCATCTTATGTAATTTCGTTTTTCTTGTCACATTTCTAGCACACACACACACACACACACACACACACACACACACACACACATATATATATATATATATATATATATATATATATATATATATGCATATGAGAGTGTATGAATGCATGCGATCACATAAACATATATACAAATGCCGATATGAACCCGTTCATTTTCCCAAGCCGATAATCATCAGATCGTGATACGTCTTGCCCGTACCCGCGCCCGTGTCCGCGCCCGTGTCCGCGCCCGTGTCCGCGCTCGTGCCCGCGCTCGTGTCCGTGTCCCTATATAAACATTCGACCATGTATGAGCGAGATAAGTAAAAAAAAAAGTAAATAATAATAGGATAAAAGATATGTCTAAATAAATAAATTCTCGAAAGAAAATTTATGAGTGGCTAAAATGTATGCATTTCAAAATGGGACACCCGATTTACATCATAAAGATCTCCCCAAAATATTAGAAATCTGAATGACCTATTTCTGGAACCTGCACGAAACAAAGCTTACGTTCCTGAAAAAAAAGTGGGGCACCAGTGAGGATCGAACTCTCTATTTGATCGTTATTGATCTTGCGATAAAAGCTTGCTGTTACGTCACGCCCTAGTGCTCCTTTTGATTTTCTAAGTGTACCCTTACAAGCTTGCTAAACATTCATTTAAGCAGAAGCAAACATTCACACACATAAGAGCACGAACGTATACACAGGAAAATAAAAGAATGTCTGGTTTAAATCTATGGTAAAAGGCCATTATTTTATTTATTTATTTATTATTTATTATTTTGTTTAATGATAAATAAAGAAAATAACACAGTGTTTGACAATGTTATACAGTATTTCGATAGTATATCTGTTTTCTGCAGTTATTTTTTTAATTCAATTATTATAAATATATATAGTTACAAAACTTTATAAATCTTTGTGGAAACGTTGTTTGTCTTGTAATAAAAAATTACTAGAAATGAACACCTCAAAACGAATGAAACGCCTCTAGCGTGAAGGTATGTAGTAGAAACGTGCTTAATATAATAGTGATCTTGCCCGTTTTGAAATTTTCCGTTAGTTGATTAGTTTTTAAGAGAAATTAATCAAACAGTTTAGTATAAATTTTATAGAACGCTCCTGTCATTCGGTTCATTCTCCTCGGGCTGTGAAGTTAGTCATTTGCATCCGTAAATATCCTCATGCGTTTTAAGGGTCGAGATTATTAATGTTTTTTTAAGAATGTGAAGTTAAGATGCTTTTAGAAATTATAGTTGTTTCTAATAGAATATTCTGCAAGCTTCGTTGATGTCACATTGTGCCCGACATTATACCTGTGTCCATTGAATCTTTTATTTAATTTTTTCCATTGTGCAGCCTGCATAAATCAAGCCATGTTTGGTACATTGAAAGGCGCCTATTAAATGGGGATCACTATAATGCTAACCACTCTAAAAAGTCGTGACGTTTCTGTTTGAATTGTTGTTAGAATTTTGTCGTTGCAAAAGGAACATGGTTTTCAAATTCTGTGAATGTTTTCGGGAGTACAACGATCCGAAACTCCAATGTCATTTTTAGTGTGGACGCTTACATTTCTTAAAATGTACATATTAAATAATAATAATAATAATAATAATAATAATAATAAGAAGAAGAAGAAGAAGAAGAAGAAGAAGAAGAAGAAGAAGAAGAAGAAGAAGAAGGGTAATAAATGAGAAAGCATCTCCCTAACAAAGTTGTATCGGGGTACAAATATAGAAAGCATAATATGTTGATTATGACAATTAATCTTACAAGGGTTTACCAGGCATATGCCTTACAGTCGTGTACTCGATATGATGACAGCTTTTAATGAAGGCAACGCATAACCATAAACCCTCGCGACACCTAGTCTTAATGTTACTCCATTATCCCCTCATGAACATAGATGCGCGGCGAGTCAGTCATTACGATAATTAACGAACAGTAACTGACCACCAACCGAAAGAGATATGTACTGTAGCTTATCTTAAATAACAAAAATAAAACGTATACATCCTAACACTTACAAATTAATATCAGAAACCGGGAGAGATATGCTTGATATTAACAAATCGCATTATTACATTAAATCATCCACTGTCCTTATTAATTTTTCAAATATTCTTTCATACACAGTAACCCACCCACATTGTGTCTTAGTGCCTTTTTTGGTCTCATGAATGTTAAAGTTGTTATGATTAATAAAAAATAAATTATTAACTTACTGATATTATTAAACTTTCATAATAATACAAAGGAGGATCTGTAACGAGGTTGATACTGACTTAGCAGACCGGCTGCAGCCTCTCTCTCACCGGCGTGATGTGGCTTCCCTGTGCCTCTTCTACAAGTACTTTCATGGCTACTGCTCCGATGAGCTTAGATCACTGGTGCCGCCTAAGCAGGAATTTACACGAGATACTAGGTTAGCAACTAGGTCCCACCCTTTTACAGTTAAACAGATAGGATGTAACCGTAAATTCTACTCCAACAGCTTCTTTTCTCGCGCTTCCCGCCTGTGGAACTCCCTTGCACAACTCTGCTTTCCCGACAGCTACAAACTCCAGGTGTTTAAATGTACGGTCAATAGACACCTCCTATCACTCTAACTCCCAATTATTCTCAGAACACTCTCATCTACCCAACCCTCATTCTCGGTATCCTTACCCGCCTATCACCCACCCTCTGACATTTCCTATATTTAATCATCCTTTTTCCACTCTATGTAGCCCCCTGCGCAGTAGTGGCAATGACATGCCTTGCTCGGGGTGAAACGCTTATAAAAAAAAAAAAAAATTATATATATATGTGTGTGTGTGTGTGTGTGTGTGTGTGTGTGTGTGTTTGTGTATTAGTATATAATAGAGTTATGCAATAGGATTCTACCAGAAAGTACAGTACAATGAAAAAAGGACGTGTAGCTATGTTTTATAGAAAATGCAAAGGCATTTGGCAGAGTATGCCACAAAGAACTGATAGAATAACCGAGCAACCGCGACATATTTGGTAAAAACATTAAAGTCATAAAAACCTCTATTGTATACTGACAAGAAACAAATTCAGCAAATATACAATGATAGAAATGGTTGCAAGGCAAGAATATGTTTTTTCACCGGATCTATTCAACTTGTACAGCGAGAGTATTATGAGGACCCTAGAAGTTATACCAGGATTTACCATCGGCGGTCACAATTTGAACAGCATAAGATATGCAGATGATACAGTGCTGATAGCAGTCACGGAAAAGGAAATGACAAGACCACCTACAGAAGGTAGCTGAAGAAAGTGGAAAGAAATGACTACAAATAAACTACAAGAAAACCGAATGCATAGAGGAAACCAAAATGACAATTACAGGTAGGGAATACTAAAATCAAGCCCGTAGAAACATTTAAATACCTGTTCTAACTGAATGTGAATTTGCATGGCGAAGGGCATATTCCAGAAGCTGAGAAGAGAGTACTGGATTGCTATGTGGTACCTTCTTAAGTATAGCAGTGATTGCTGGACAGTATCATCAAAGGTGAAGGAAAAACTTGAAGAAACTGAAATGTGTTTCTACAGAAGGATGTTTTGGATATCATGGATCAAGCATGTGAGCAAGATGAGATTTTGAAAAGAGTGTAAACGAAAGGGAACTTATTACTGAGCTTCAGGAAAAAATAGCTAAATTTAAGAAGACATGTAATAAGGAAGGAGGGCTTAGATAATTTGATACTCACAAGTCAGATAAAATAAAGGAAAGACAGGGGAAAGCAGCAGGTAACATACTTGACGGGCCTGAGCAAGTGAATGACAGAGCAGGGTTTGGGTGGAGTAACAGATGAAAGCTTGCTAAGAGCCAACAGGTATAGGGAAACGAGGAAGGTCATGATTACCAACGTCCTGAAGTGTCATGGCACTTAGATGAAGAAAAAGATACATGAGCGAAATAGCATGGCTGTTTCAGCTTATAATATTTAGCGTTAAAACTACTGATGAATAATAGATAATACTTCAAAATGCTGATTTTATCATGCTAACATATTCTAGAATCTATTTTTAAATAAATCTAAAACATATCGGCTACAGAAATATATATTTGATTCGTGCAATATTCTTCATGCCCAAATAAGATATTATTTTACTATTCTAAATGCCCATACGACCATCTTGAATATTATAAATCTTCCTTTGTCTTTTACGCTGTGGATTTGTTAATTATTTTATTATTTTACAATAATGTTCACCCAGTACAAGGTTCAAGATCCACTAAAAGTAGAGGGTTACAGATTAAGAAGCACAACTTATGGGAATATGTGGGGAAGATAACGGCTAACTATAGAGTATTTATTTGTTAGTAATGGCATAAAAACTCTTTATGGGTCATATAATGCCGAAACTTACTTTTCTTGAGAGCTTTGGTAATATTATTTTTTTCAAATATCTATTGCAAAATATTTTTTTAAATATCTATTTTTATTTTCAAATATTTATTACTATATATATTTTTTCAAATATCTATAGTAATTTATTTTACAAAAATGTATCGATAGCATTTTATTTCTTTAAAAATTTATTACTGGTAATTTGTATTTTTTAACAAGATGGAAATATTCTCTTTTTTTTTCAAAAATGTATTACTGGCAATAAGATTTTTTCTTATCCATTGCTTTTTTTTACTATGAAAAGGTATTACTAGATATTTTATTATAAAAAGTTATTTTTTAAATTTAATAGTGTTTTTACCCAAATGTGGTGTTAACTTTTCCTCATAGTTCGGGTCAGGGTGGATCTGGGAATATCAGCAATAAACAGGTGCTTCCTCGCCCCTTAAAACCTCACTCTTACTACCGGATGTAGTTTATCGTCATGCCTAGGACATAGTGATCAGAGGTGTATCCTCTTACGAGATGGTTCCACAAAAACAGTGTTTTAGAGGAAGAAGTTGCTCAAATCGAATTTACTTCTTGCCAGTGGGAGCGTGCTTCTCTACAATGTCTGTGGCATGAAGGGTCTTAGCTGTGAAAGGTTAGAACTGGTGGAACTAAGGAATGTCGTTCGTCTGAACACTTTGTATGGAAAGAGAGAAGTGACATTCTTGCAACGTTTCGTCTATGTAAAAATGGGTTTTAGAGTGGAAAATGATTAGTCGCCCACAAGGACGCGGATATGCTTTTAGATTCTATCGAGACTGGAAAGTGATGACTGGCCACTTCGTGCCCATATATGGCAGCAGTACCCTATTTGTTTTGAATTTAACATTACTTACGAAAAGTTTTCCTTTCTTCTATAAGATCTTTGCTTAAATAAAGTTTTTTATTCTAATATAGATCTCTTCTTTTTTCTCAAGAAAGAATACAACTTCTTGGATTGCTGTCCATTCACTTGGTGCATCTGAAAACTATTTGGCAATGTAGGCAATGATGATCATTCCGAAAATATATTGTCTAGCATAGATAAACTATTTAGTTAACAGATTCTTGTTTGTGCTAATACCTCTCAAGAAATCTTTGGTCTAATAAATTAAAATGATTCTTAGCATTTATCTTTAAACTATCAAGTTTAGAGAGAGACGTATAATTTCACTGCATACAATATTAACCACAAAAATTTATCCGCATTTCTTTGTGGCCTTCTAAATCCTGTTTGATTAAATATTTCTGTGAAGGAACAAACTTCTAGTTTTCATTGATCACTGAAACCACTGAGAAATCAGCTTTCATGTAGGTCTTCAGCCAATTGACACGTTTATCTTGTTTAATTCTGGTCGTAACGTGGTTGTGTTGATGTCTTTAGTTCATGTTCTTTTTATTTTCTCTATATTTTACTCAATGTTTACACTCTCGACATAAGCGTCATCAAATATTTACCTGGTTATCAGTGCGATTTTCTTGACTATTACCCTTCTTCTAAAGTCTGTTTTTGGAACATCTTTAAGCCATTTTTTTTTGTTTCTATCTTGCCAATGTTTTAACTTTTTTTTAATTGTCCAGTAAGTTTATTAAGCTTTTATACAATTATCAAAATTATTTTCATTACTTAATAGCTTTACCATATATTGCTTGTTTTCTGAAATTATATTTTTATAACCATGAGATAGAATGGCAAGCTTGATATATATGTAACAAACGAAAAAATGTCAATAAATATTATGATGAGTCATGAGTGATTTCCGTTTTTTTAAACTGTCATGATGACGAATGTATCATCCTCACAAATAATTAAGACGTTGTCACAAAATCATATCTGATTCGAAATGTGTCTTGATAGGGTATTTGTTAACCACTGTCGTTGTTCCATATTGTACCGGAGTGAATGTTCGCTACGTTAGTAACAAGGGTTGTGTTCAGGTCAATATATCAAAGTCGTACTGTTTCTCAACGTAAATCAAACCAGCCGTCATATTGTCAGAAGATTTTTTTTTATTATTTAATATTAAATCGTACAACGCCTATAGTCTTTATTGGTTATTTTTATTCTACCCCTTATGGATTTTTTGCAACTTGTTAGTGACAGCGAATGAACATTGAGTAATAAAAATTTCCCAATCCTCCAAGCAGGTTCCACCCTGCTTGTTCAATACCAAGGAAAAGATAACACTGAATAATTTCGAGCTAATTACTAATTCGTTAATACTCTTCTTCTTCTTCTATGTGCCCTGTCCCTTCAGGACGTAGGCGATCATGGCTCTCCACGTCTCCCTATCCCTTGTGGCTCTTAGTATGTTTGCTCCTGTTGCTCCTGGCAACCCCCGTTCCGTCATCCACCTGATCAGACCCTGCAGATATGTTATCCGCTGCCTTCCTCTGTCTCTCCTTCCTTCTATCTGTCCAGTCAGTATCAGGTTCTCCAGGCTCTCCTTCCTCATTGCATGTCCCAGGAACTTCAGTTATCTCTTCCTGATGCTCAGCATCAATTTCCTTTTTGTTGCCATTCTTTCTAACACTTCGTCGTTGCTTGTATGCTCAGTCCACGATATCCATAGCATCCTTTACTCAAGGTAAGTAAAAAGTACACAAGTCCGCTACACAATTTTTGCCATTTTGAGGGAACTGTGAACATGAACTGACAAAAATATGTGGCTGTTTTTTAACAAAGATATTTTTTCTAATATTTAATATTGATTTATTCTTCCTCTTTAATTTATACACACCCGTAGAATCATATGTAGCAGTAAGAATTTAAAAAACAATAACATACAGCTATGTACAGCACAAAAAGGCAGTAGAGTGACAAGAATAAATCTCTACAAATGACCGAACCTAACCTCCATGGAAGAGAAGTAATTTTGGACGTGTTGAGGGATCATCGAGGTATTATTCAGTTATAGATCCAAAAACGCAATAAAACATTAAATGCATATCTATACGTTAAGCAGCTGCAATATAGCCATAATTTTTTGTCAAAAATCGACCTGCTTTTGTCAAGACGTAAATGTGGCTTGCGGTCATATCACGTCCGTATCTCATACGATCACCGATTTTAAGTAACTTCGAGTAGGATCATTATCTAGATGTCCGCTTCGGAATACCACATCCTGGATGGTTCGGATGGTTTAATTGATAACAAATCGGAAGTTGAAATAAGGGATCAGAGTTCTAATTCCATTTTGACTTGTTATATTCATTTTCACACAAATACCCTTGATAAAAGTATAAATACACCGCTTCTCACCCAGCTATGGGTTAATTAGTAAGACCTGTATCATTGAATTATTATTATTTCTAAAAACATTCTTACAATTTTGAAAATAGTATTTTTATGTTTATATAACTGCAATATGTTGATAAGCCATAAAAACCAAAGTCAACGCACAATCAATGACTATCCATCAACCGATTATTACCTTTTATCAATCGCTGCAAAAGACTTTGGTGGGGAAAACACTATTTCATGATAACTAGATACAAGAATTTGTCGGAAAATTTTATCGTCAAACCTCTAGAACGTTACTCAAAGGGTATCGAGGATCCCTGATAAAGGCAAACAGGGGTAACATATAATTAAATAAAATATAATCATATTTTATGATTACGTTACTTTTTGAAGAAACGATTTCATAAACAAAATGAAAATTATATAAGGTATAAAATAATATCCATTTATTCAACACTTTTATTTGTAAAATAAAACCAGACGCCACTGAAAAAGTACTGCAAATATTTTTCCTACAATAAGAAATCATAAGTTAATATTCATATTTCTCATACAAACAAAAAGTTTATCAACGTAAACAGCTTACTAATATAATATAATACATTTTGTTTCTCTTTTACTTAATAAAACCTCAGATAAATAATGAATCGCTTCACTTTAATATGGATATAAGGAGAAAATGAAGAGAGTGTAGAATAAGTGACAATGACTGGGTAAAACGGATAGACATAAAGGAAATTGATTTTTCAAGCATATCGTACTAGTGAAAAAGTTCAGTAGTCCAATCGACTACAATCACCAGTTAAGATGTTTGTAGTCTTTACGAGGAAGGGGATATATATATATATATTCACCCTTATATTTACAGAGGAAAGAAAAACCTGGATATATAGTGCATTAACGAAACTTCGAAGTCGGCATAACTCTACACATTTAAGTGGCAAACATCTTCAAATTAATTCTCGATATCGAGCACTTTTTAACGAAAACCTGCTTACCAAAAATGCCTTTCTACCTGTAAACCACTGAAAATATAGCAGTCTTGACACTAAGCATCATCACAATGTAACAATATATACATGTGTGTGTGTGTGTGTGTGTGTGTGTGTGTGTGTGCGCACGCTCCTTTGCAACTGAGTGTGTATTAATGTATATTTGGGCAGCAATCCTTCATTTAAGCATGTTACGTTGAAAACAACTGTAAAGGAAGATTTTATTAATTTTTATTTATGCATGATTTCTCTAAAGGAATGTAAAATTGTTTCATAATTATTGACTTTCAAACACTTTCAGCCAATTCACTGGCCATTATCAAGTATGTTATTCATCATATGCTGTTATTCTATTTTCATGCTTTGACTGTAACGTAATTTATTTATATATGTGTGTGTACGTGTATGTGTATGCGTATGTCCACGTGTATCGATACGCGAATAGATGTGTTTATCTGCCCGTGTAAGTGTATGTAAGTTTGCATATTATATGCAAATAACACACATACATATATATAATTTATATCGTTATTTTTAGTTGATGTCCATGTTTAAAATAGACCTGTTTTGTTTTTTTGTTTTGTTTTTTCCTTTTTCTTTTTTTTAATATTTTAAACAGTGTGTCTACTGGTCTGTTCACTTAAGAAAACTTTCTAAAGAAATTATACTTTTCAACAGGATTGCAGCCAAAAAATATGAGACAAGTTAAAACCTTGCCGGAGAGAGCTTTTTTCATTATGAGATTATCTTGATTGCGCAGATCGGTAGACGCAACACAATATAATAATATTTTTTTAAGAAAAGTAGCGTCTATTCCAAACAGAGTATTTATTAAAAATAACGTGTGAATTAATGCAAGTGTGGTTTAAAAACCAATCCTTTAATTCTATAAAAATATATGACTGATATTGACAGAGAGAAAGAGAGAGAGAGAGCAATAGAGCAAGCGAGTGAGAGAGAGAGAGAGAGAGAGTTTAGTATGTATTCATAACGTAACTGTGAGTCTAAAAGCTAAATAAATGTAGACATGCATATATCCTTACGTGTGTATCAAGTATTTAAAGGCAGATATACAGGTCTTCATACTCATTCATATTTAGGGAAACGGAAAAAGATGTAAGTAGATGTACTTAAAGAAAACACGTACAGACACGCAAACACATGCACACACACATATACTGTAAACAAAAGCAGAGAGAAATCTATATGCATACAGAGAGAGAGGTGTAAACAGATGTCCTATATATATATATATATGTTTGTGTGTGTGTTTGTGTGCGTGTTATACACACACACACGCACAAAAACAGACATATATAAAGTGTTGCACAGTGAGTGCTGCTTGAATATATATATATATACATACGAATTTGTAAGTGGAAAGGATACTAACAAACGCATGTAGCCATGTACACTATATATATATATATATATATATATATATATATATACAACATACGCACATATATATATATATATTGCACAGTGAGTGCTTTTTGTATATATATATGTATGTGTGTGTGTGTGTGTGTGTTTGTATAGATAGATAGAATATGTCCATGAAAAGAATACTCACTAACGCATGTGAGCATTCATAGTATATATATATATATATATATATATATATATATATATATATATATATATATATGTGTGTGTGTGTGTGTGTGTATGTGTGTGTGTCTGTGTGTCGGTGTGTGAAACCAATAATAAGTATACATTTTATTTTTCAACCTTATTGTAGGCTGCCAAACGATGAGAAACAAAATGTATATTTGTTATTATTAGTATAGATATATATATATATATATATATATATATATATATATATATATATAAATGGATGCGGGCGGGTGTGCGGGCGTGCGTAATTATATACATGCATATATAATATATGTAAGAGTCTGGATATGGGAATTTGTTCAATTAATATTAATTTCAATGTGTTTCATTATTGCTTCGTTGTATGCCCTTCACGGCAATAGAAGTAGCAGGTATCAAAATTCCCGCACCGATGATTGCATACACCTTAATTTGTAAAATAATACAAGTACAAAACCAAATTCTTTTAATTTTTTTTTTATTTTTATCAGTTTTTATTCGTACTTTTGGTAAAATAATAATTCTATACGTTTTCAGCCATTTCGTTTTTTGTTTGGTTTTTGTTATATTTGTTTTGTTTTTTGTTTTTATTTTTGTTTTTTGTTTTTATTTTTTTTATTTTTTTTTTTCTCTCCTATGCGAAAAGAATGTTTATTCAGACTGTGGAGTAAATAAAATCTTTTTTATTTGTCAGTTAATATTTAATGCCTAATTTTATTTTATTGTATTTTTCAGTCGAATCTAACTTGTTAGATTTCTCTCAGCATAATATATACTTGTTATTTAAGATATGAAACAAACATGAAAAGTGCACTATTCTACATATTACAATATTCTTGCCAGTGTGTGCACGCGTGTGCGTGTGTTCATAAAAAGCGTGACCCTTCTAGTAATCCCTATTGAGGATGAATCAATGAACTGTACACTCTTTCAACCAACTTGATTTCACAGCATAAGGTTGCAAAGGTTATATTTTCACCATTCTCCGTTTGTCTGTTGCTCTTCCCTTTCACTCTCTATTCTCTTTCTCTCGTTTTTTCCCTCACTTTATCTATCTATCTATCTATCTATCTATCTATCTATCTATCTATCTATCTATCCAAACACACCCGCATAGTGTGAGTACGTGTGTGAACGCGTGTGTGTGCATGCGCTCGTGGGAGGTGGTTGTATTTAATATATTTTAATCATATTAGAAAAAATGTGCCAAACCAACCCGTTACTAAAAGATTCACATTAATAAACACATATACATATGTTCAAATTAGGTCAGTTTCATAATTGTATTTTATTTTGTTATTATATATATATATATATATATATATATATATATATAAAATCGGCGGGAGAAAGATTAATGTGTGTGCATATGGATATACATATACCAAGAAAATATATTTAGAAATTTATTATTTAAAATTATATTCATAATATATATATACATGTGGTTTCCGGCTTTCTCTTTTCCAATCTTCTCACTTTGGTTTCTTTTTTCTTTCAACTGGAGTAGATAGATCTATCTATCGCCCGCTTCACACACCACCCACATCTATTGAACAGGTTAAGAGGCTCATCCCTTGTTCCCTGTTTAGGATGTGGTTTCCGGCTTTCTCTTTTCCAATCCTTTCACTATTACGTACCCCCTGCACATCAGTGGCGTTACTGCCTTGCTCGGGGTGATACGATTAAAAAAAAAACAAAAAAAAAACATATGTACATACATGCTTCTCCCTCGACCCCCTCTTTTTGTCTCTCTCTCTTTGTTTACATACAAGTGTATGTGTTGTGTGTGTATGTGTGAATGCGTTTGTGTATAAATATGTACATATAGAGATATATAAGTAGATATATGTGTGTATGTGAGAGAGAGTGTGTCTATGTTGAGAGAGACATCTAACTTAAATTTCATGCACTAATAGAAAAAGAATAGTATATATATATATATATATATATATATATATATATATAGGTATCTCTGAGTATGGGAACTACATACACAAACGCACACAGGAACGCATACGCACTCAGACCAAAATTTATATGTATATATATATATATATATATATATATATATATATATAAATCCTCATCCGTTACACCCAATGGTGTTTTTAGGGGAACGTTATGCTTTTTCGTAACAAACTGTTTTTTATGGGCAGAGTTGTTAGCCGTGCGCCCAAACCACAAACACGTTCTTATGGGGAGGGACCCAGTGAGGATCGAACTCACTACTCAATTGTAATGATTCATCTGCAGACATACACACACACACACACTCACATATATATATATATATGTCTGCTGATGACTATATATACAGAGAGAGAGAGAGAGAGAGAGTATTTACTTCAGTTATTGATACATTTCTGAATTTCTTTTATTTATATATACATACTTCATATAGTGAAATAATATATATATATCTACTTTATTGCTGAAAAATAATAATGTAGAAATAATAATTATAATTTATATAAATTATTGTTATGAAATAAAGTAAATATATTAGTTCAAGTAATATTACGTCCGATCAGATTTTTAAGCTAAAATTCAGATATCTTCTTAGGCAAATGATACGGTCTTTATATCTGAAAAAATTGAATTCACAGGGTAAAATTTAACTGAGAAGTGGTTCATTGTTCTCGAAATCAGCGTATTTTGCGTGTCTCTAATACTGATCATCATTTCGTTTGGCAGGGTTACGAGACGAAGACATGTCTCATGTTCCGACATAAGATTGTTCACTGTTTATAATGTGCAAACGGTTAATATTTTAAAAATATGTACGATATATATATATATATATATATATATATATATATATAGATAGATAGATAGATAGATAGATAGATAGATAGATAGATAGATGTGAAATATCAATAACTTAATAAACTGATTTTGTCTTATATTATTTAATAATCTTCTTTATGATATACAAATATACTTTTTAAAATGTATGTGTGTACACACACACACACGCTTATATATATACATATATATATATATATTCGTGTGTGCGTGTGTGTTTGTACCATTAATTTTTAATTAATTTATCCCATCAAAAGTGATAATTCTGTTGGGAATAAAAGATAATTTAAAGGTTTTGGTCAGAACAGAACCTAAATTAGGAAAATGAATAAACCACTACTCCTGCTCAACAAAATGCCGAGGAGTATAAAACGGATGATAGGCAAACATATCGACTCTATTTAGGGAAAGACAAAAAAACTGATCAGTAAAGTTTCAGTGTTTAGACTGAGACGTTAGTAGTATAGAATATATGTATATATAAACACATATATATATCTGTGTATATATATATATATATATATTTGAGATGAAGAATTGATATTATTTAACTACATTGTTCAGACTGTTGTCCTCATCTTTTTTGTTATATTCAACATGTTTCGGCCCATGTACGCTCGAACCTTCTTCAGTTGACTAGAATTTTAATATCGGGAAGTAGTAGGAACAAGAACAATCTACCCACTGATATAAATAAATGGTTTGGTTCAAAATCTCAGTCCCATGAAGAAGTTCAGGGCGTTCTACGACCGAAAAGTCGTTAATATGACAATAAAGTTGAGGACAACAGTACGAACAATATATATATATATATATATATATATATATATATATATATATATTACGTAATCCGTGGCGAAAGGAATTAAATGACTTATTTTTATGTAAAAAATTATCCATTTAAAATAGTTTTAAATATTACTATTCAGCAATGAATTAAGTTATTCCGGTAACTTTGCGTGTGTATGCACTGCTTACATATATAACACGCTAAAATACCCACCACCTTTCATTCTATGCGCCTATCACTTAGTGAGTAGACACTCCGACTGACACCAAATCGGTCGAGTTTCGATCCCAGCCAGAAACAAGTAGATATCTACCCATAGTGATGAGCTGTGATACAGCGAAACAGGCTTGTGCGTGGATGGCAAATATATATATGCACATATTGTTTTTCCAATTACAAGGATAAAGAGCTACCCAGAGTAGAAGTATATTGAATGCTTTTCTTTAACGTGAGTGGAGGAGTTATTAAGTGTAGATTACAAGGATAGGGGAGCTAGATAACGGTTGACCCTAGACTTGAATATATCAAGCTTGTAATGATCAAATAAATATCTCGGATATCTTCTTATTCTTTGATGTACCGTGTACTTTTAGAACGTATGCCATCATGGCACTATACATCTTCCTATTCTTTGTAGCTCTTAATATATGTTGTCTTGTTATTTCTTCCAAACACTGCTCTGTTCAAATTGCTTAAGCCAATTAAATACAATACGCTCTTTCCCTTAGTCCCTCTTTTTCTTTATCCACCCTGTGCGTATCAGATTCAGCAAGCCCTCCCCTTTCATTACGTGTTCAACTGTCTTTTCTGGATGCTAAGTATAAGATCCCTTTCGATATAGACTCTATAAAACAGTATCTTCCACAAAACACTATGTGCTAATAAGTTTTTGACCTGACCAGGATAGAATTTTTTAAATAATTCTGATGCTTGGTTATTCGGTCAGATGTTGTGAAGTGAGTCAGACTAAAAAAAATTTAGAGCACCCTACTATTTCTAAAAACTTTTTTGTATTTGTTATGTATTTTGTATTTGTAAAATATTTTCTTGTTTTTGTATTTGTATTTTGTATTCATAATATATTCTATTATATATGTTTCATTATAAAAGAACCCTTACTTAATATGCATAGATTAATATTTTTCTATAAATAAAATGTTTATCTGTAAAGTTTAATGTATGGCAAAGCAGCTGTGGATAAAGAATTGACACTCGGTGTAAACATAACAATGCTTACTCTTAAATTGATAGATATATGTTCCACGGAAATAGCAACAGAAAAAGCAGAAGAAAAAAAACGACTTAATTCTTATACACCGTCTATGTCCATATATTCATTTCCAATATTCGTATGTGTGCATACCTGTACATATTGCTTTCACTCACACACACACACACACACACACACACACACACACACACACATATATATATATATATATATATATGTATATATATATATATATAATTTATGACACTATATTTGACTCCCTCCGTATTTCTTTCAACCAGTCAAAACTTTCGTGTGTCTCTTCCAATAAAATAAATAAATTGGCTGCAACAATGACTAGGTTAATAGTGTTTGGCAACTGGGTTGGCTCATGTTCGCTTTTGCAGATGACTACGATTATGTGGAGTTGAGTTTGTAATAACAGAGAGGCTAGGTATCAATAACATACACTGTCTTAGGGATCTTGTAAAATCTTCATTTTATCTTTGCAATGTGGTTCTTAATTTTTTTTTTTTAGTAAAAAGTGAAGAATAGTTGCAGACAACAATGCATTAAGGCAAATTAGTAGAAATTGTCTATATTACGTTTACTTTCGTCCCAAATCGGTATACATTGATCGAAGGTATAACTACCGGTGAATAGAAGAGGTGGTCTGGTCCGACGGTTAGTTTTGGCGGGGGCGTGTAGATGAATTTCTATAATGAAGTAGCATGCTAAATTACTTTTGCTATATTTGCTCTCCTTTTATTTGTGCCATTTTCCCACTTTGCTACTTGAGTCATTTTTCCTCTCCTATTTGTGCCATTTTTTTAATCTCCCACTTACGCCATATTTACTCTAATTCTGCGCCATTTTTTCCTCTCCTACATATTTCCACTGCTTCCACTTGCTTCATTTATCCTCGCGTACTGGTGCCACTTTTCCTCCTTTCTATTCGAGCCATTTTTTCACTTGTGCCATTTGACTCTCAATATACTTGTGCCATTTTGCTCTCCTTATATTTCTACCCAATGCACACCAACGCTTGGTACGCTACTGTCTATAGTAATTTAGTATTAACTCCTAACACGAGTAATTTAAGCCTTCTGATAAGAATAATTTATTGTAATCACTAGCACAGGTTTATCGAAATGAAGTAAGATATTGTACAATAAACCTGTCCTAGAATTACTATTGAAGGTTTAAACTTGGCTGTAAGACACCGCTACACACAGCTGAATAAATACGCACAAACACTCGCACGCACAGACTCAAACACATTTACACAGATTCCTTTGAAAAAATGGGTATCCGAAATTCATGAATGAATTATATATGCACTTCTGTTTCACGTCTGTATTGAAATGTATATTGAACGTCAGGTGTGGCGGTTATGAGCAACTGTATGGAAAAACACATTAATGGAAATTACATACATAAAATTAGATAACATACTAGTTAGATAAAGTGAGGCACTTTGAAGAAAATGTTACTTTGACCATTTCTGCTAATTAACCGGTATCATCAGAAATAAAATTCAGTCAGTTAAGTGACATACTTGATACACGCTTGGGCGAGCATGTCTCGAAAGAGACATGACTGACTGGGCAGAATATTATCCCGCAGTAGGTTGCCATTACATTCTGCGTTAGACTGGCTGCCAGCCAAGCTTATAGAACCCAATCTGTCTTGTTATTTAACCCATAACTGGAAGGAAGAGACGGATTAATACCTTTCCCAACGGTATTTGCGTGAAAGTAAATGCAGAGAAATCAAATGGAATTCGAACTCGGTTCCTCGATTTCTCGTTACGAGCCGATATGCACTGCACCCGAACGCGCATCCTAAATAATTTTTTTTCCGTCAAAAAATTTTTACTTTGTAAAATAGATTTGTTTCGGCGACGCGCTACATAATTATCGAAACGTATCGGAGTAGTTTTTCCCTAGACTTTTCTTGCATAACTACAACACTGTCGGATGTCTATACATCTTAACTCATGTAGATAGATAGATAGATAGATAGATAGATAGATAGATAGATAGATATGAAAAACACTTTTTTCACACTAAGGTTTACCCTATAAACTGCCCAGAACCCACTCGAGATAGAGTGTTACGATAATAGCTAGTTTACATGGGATATGAGGGAAGATAAAGGTAAACTAGATTTGTACAGGTTAAGGCTGCAGTGACCAGGGAAACATCCTCTTGGGAGTTTGTTTCACAGAGCAGTAGTTCGCGGAAAGAAGCTGTTTGAGTTAAACTTATTTAAAAACGCTTCTTCACGCGAAACACTCTCCTGTGGAACAGACTCCCAAGAGGATGTTTCCCCGATCGCTACAATCTCAACCTATTCACATCTAGAGTTTACCGTAAGCTTCGACTGAGATAGATAGATAGATAGATAGATAGATATTGTTAGCCTTAGTAGATACATACATACATACATACATACATACATACATACATACATATTGTCTGCCTCTATAGATAGATAGATAGATAGATAGATAGAACCTGGGAGAAAAAGTAAATTATTTATGTATCTCGACAATTTGTATATTGTATATATTTTAACATTTAAAGCTAAGTAACGTGAAACTTAGAAAATTATATAAAAATGAAATTAGATATTCGAATGAATTTTTACATTACATCGGAAAAGGATTTATTTATGACGACTAAATCTAAATGAAAACGTGCTCGTCTGTAACAATATAAAATCGATTGATGCGTTGTTTGATTACACTGACTATATATACAATACCAAAATTATATTTTTAACAAAAACATGAATGTATATGCACACAAAAATGCATATTTATTACTTCAAACGTGACTATAGCGGATAATCGTATTCAAAATGGTCGTCCTATTTTTATTTTAATATGGGTGTATACATCTATCGGTCTGCCCATCCGAAAAGTAGTACTAAAAGAAATGAGATCCTCGACAGTATCGAACACGCATCCCGCTTTGTGTATACATATAGGCGCACGCGTACACAAACACACACACATACACACATATAAACAACAATCACCCTTAAACAAACATCACAATACTAAATCAATGAAAATTCAGCACTTCTTTAAAAAAAAGGGGCAGAAAACCAGAAAATAATGGTACAAAAATCATATGTCCCGGAAATGGATATATATATATATATATATATATATATATATATATATATATATATATATATATATTATTCAAATTGGCGAAGCGATTTTGTAACCGGGTAGGACAATCTAGTAAGTAGCAGTAATGGACCGGTACTCGTCGTAGTCATATGCAGTATGCTTAGGCGTAGGCTTAGGCAATAGACCTAGTCATTAGGCATTCCAATAGGCGTAGACCTAGGCGTCCCCGCCTTAGTCTGTATTTATGACTGACACCAGCCAATCATATTACTGTGAGAGGGAACGCAGGTGTTTCATTACATTAAAAATAAAAAAAATAAAGAGAAGATAATCAGGTAACATGACTTTCCTCAAGCAAAAAATAAAAAAAAAACTCTCACAATCACACAATCACACAAAAGTAACAAATAACATTTCAACAACAGTATTTAAACACAAATAGTGAAAACTCTCAGTAACAAAACAGGACAATCCCTAATGATTGACCGTATTATTATATGTTCACGAAATTTCAAAGTTGACATGAGAGAAGTGACGCCGATTAGTTAAGATTCAACTTTTTCTATACTAATTCTATTAATGCTACATCTCTATCTCCGATTTGGCACTTTATAGCAAAGCCTGCTTACCTTAAATGCCTTTGTAACAAACAACTATTGTTGTAATAATCAGCAGTTTTCGTTTCAAACTGCAAATTTAACGTTATATATATATATATATATATATCAATGGTATATTTGGCTCTGTAAGTAAATAATACTACTTACATCGAGGATCATTATTAGTATTAATGAATTAATATTAATAGGATCTGGTTTTGGGGATTTTGCTTACATGCTGTTTCTTTTATTATCCCGGCCAGAAGCAAGTGGATATGTCTAGCCACACTGATGAGCTGTGATACAGCAAAACGGGCTTGTATGTGGATGACTAATATATATATATATATATATATATATATATATATATATATATTCTAAACATATACTGTTAAATATAGGAGACAGTGAATGTCTATTCTGTTTAATCATTAGCCGTTCTAAACGTCGTATTTTAGCTTTAATTTCAGTTGAAAATAAAGACAAAAATTTTCCAACATTTGGATAATTTTCTATTAATATGGTTCTGAACTTTCGGCTTCAGAGATGTTAAGACGGTAACAGAATAACATCCATCAACAGCGACGATTTTATTTTGTGTTGACATAAAACTCCGCTAGGCAACAGCAATAGTTACCAAAAATAACAAACGCAGTTCGAAAATTTACAATGCGGTTCTATGACGTCACACCGCGTGATAGCGCGAAATGACGACAGAACCATGTATTTAAATGTTTTCTTCACGTGATAGCGCAAAATGACAACAGAATAAAGTAAAAAGAGTTTGGCTCTTAAACCGAGTAGATTCATGCCAACTTTACTCCTAAATTTTGTGAATATACCGTTATAATGTTAATAACGGTTTGTTAGGGCTATATATCGTTACAGGTCATTATAACAAGATCACCCAACCCAATATAAAGCAAATTAAACAAGCATCCATTCACGCTTATGCAAAAAAAGATACAATTTATAAAAAATCAAACTACTGTACAATAAACGTAAAAAGGAAAAATAAACAAAAAGAAGAAATCAGCACAAAGATCACTTCTACCAAAATCACACCATGTTCTATTTAAGCAAGAAAAGACCGGGACCTTACACGTTCACATTGCATGATCACCCCGGCGTCTGGTCGCGCGGCGGAAGTCAGCCGCGAAAGGCCAATGACAGAAAAGTACGAACTTCGACATTGTTACATGTCACGGTGGCGTCTACCGCGCCTCCAAGCACGCCGGAGTGTGGTCGCGTGTCAACACTTAGCGAACTTGAACTTTATCTGAATGCTACGGAGCCGGCAGCTGCGCGTTCGATCACTCCGGCATGTGCTCGTCTGCGCGTCCAACTCGCGTCACTTTACGACGGCGCTGCTTGTCGGAACTTAACGAAATAAGAATTGAACTTCGTCTCATGCAATAATGGAGGCTCAAATAGCAACCGAACTGCAATCTTTTAAAATGGTGTCCGGCATGGTAGTGCAGACCATCAAATTTGCGACACTGAATTCCTGAATACAGAATATGTATCCATTCATATTCATAGACGCTGGAGGGACTACGATGTGATGTAATGGGTAGCAAGTGTACTTACATTAAGCCTGAATAAGAAGTTCGACCCTCATTGAAAAATCACCATATTCATCCACGCTGACTGAGCGTGCCGATATAGAGGGCATGACGTAAGTAGATTTACACATTAGGTAATGTATTTCAGAAGATTTGACTTCAAGATTCGCCTGAGATAAACAACGTTCAAAATCGATAAAAGATGCACGACGCCGTTAACCCATACACGACATTTCTTTGAAGCAATGAAAAATAGTAAAAAATATTATTTTATAATTGACAACGATGTTATTCTGTCATATAAATATATCAAAATTTTAAATTTGTAATTTTTCATTGCAAATGGAATTAGTATTATTTCTTTATGTTCTATTTTTATGTATTATTTAGAATATTAGTTTTATCAAAATATTATTCATTTTTATGTATTATTTAAAATATAATGTAGTCATACAAATTATACATTTTACCATCCAAAATATTCCCTGAACATACATTTAAAAATAAAAAATTAATTATCAATTGCTTTAATACACGTGACCAAAATTTGACCACTAAGAATTAACCCAAAATCACAACATACTAGTATACTACCTATTTGTTATTTTTTACTTTTCTCTTGGTCTCTGAAAAAACTTTAATAAAGATGAAGCCTGTTAGATTGAGATACGTTTCGTATTTCTTAGTTAAAATATTGCATTCAAATTTTATTTTTAGCTGCAATATTAAGACATTTCTTATTTTTACTTCACAAAAATACATTGTCCTATACTTTTCCAGGTTTAATAACTTGTCCTGTTCTTTTCCAGGTTGAATATAATTTTAAGAATATTATTTTTCATGCATGCATTTTTCCATGTAATCCATGATTCTTCCTCGCAATTTAATATAAATTTAATGCTAAAAACTGCATTAAAAATATTAAAAAGGAAAAAATTATCCAACTGAATAAAAAAACAATAAAAGCATTCATTATTAATAATTAATTCTGATAATTAATTTTCATAAATGATAAGTGATAAGCAAAGTTTGATTGACAAAAATAATAAAAAATATCAGAATTTAAATGTTGAAAGCCACATGCAAAAATATTAAACAGAAAAAAGTTATAAAGAATAAGATTTATTATTAGAAGCGTTAGTCAATCATTCCCTTATGTCCGTATGTAGTTAATCTCCCTTTTCCGATTTCACATATTTTGATGTAACTTTTTTTCTACTGAATCAAAATTAAATTTTTGTTCAAAACATAGCTAAGATGATGTCCTATCTAACTGTTTCAAATTTGGTTGAGAACTGAATTAGTGGTGAAGCTTGAAAACTGCCTAGATCCACTCAATGTCGGACTTATGAATATATTCAGCCACTGCCGTGGTTGAATTATCTATCTATCTATCTATCTATCTATCTATCTATCTATCTATCTATATATATATATATATATATATATATATATATATATATACATATTATTACAAGACACCCAATTTTTATTAAATGCAGTGTGTTTTTCTTCTGTCGCTCTACACACTAAGTTCTTTGTGTCCGTGGTCTGATCAAACGTTGGTTTCTCCTACAAATGACAGAGCAAGTTTTAACTTTGTAAGTTTTTTTAAGTTCATAGGCCGATAGACCATAACAGTAAGTCAGTTAAGTGCTATACCTTATACACGCTTTCGGTGATCATGTCTGAGTGTGCAGAAGATTATCCTGCAGTAGGTTGTCAGTGAATTCTACAGTAGACTAGTTGCCGACTATGGCTATAGAACCCAATCTGTCTTATTATTCAACCCATAACTGGATGGAGGAGACGGATTAATACCTTTCCCAAAGGTATTTGTACGTAAGTGAATGCCATGAAATCAATTGGAATTTGAACTCAGCTCCCTGATTTGTCGTTCCGAGTGGATATCCACTGCACCTTTGTCAAAAATGAAAACAGCGGAGAATCAAACTGAAATACGGTTATTCACTGAATGTAGCTTTTGAAATATAAAAATGTCGAATTAACAATAAAATGATCAATCGATTACACCCCCACACACACAAATACACACACACACACACATATATATATATATATATATGTACATATATATATTGGCAAACCACTGTATGGTAAATACTTTCATTTTACTTTATACACACAGACACACATATTCATAACCCCCACCTCCACACATGTGTGTATATATATATATATATATATATATATATATATAGATATATAGAAAGAAGGAGAGATTATAAAATGTAGTTTTAAAGTATGTTATATTTATGGATAAAAGTGTTCAGTATCAAATACTGAGCGTATATAAAAATTGGATACTGAAGTCAACACCATGCGAAGACAGTCTGTTTCATGAGCTAACATAATCTTCAGGCCATATAGAAATAATTATTGGATTTATTTTTAATATATTTTGATTATTTCAAACGTCATTTTATTTTAAAATAGGCGTCACTTTTTTACTCAAAAAGAAATTACATAAACTGCTAAAAAATGAATTCATTTTAAAAAGTTCGAATAGATTACAAAAGATGATGAATTAAATTTTAAAAAAAGACGGTTAATAAATAAAAATGAAACGATTATTTGAAATGAGAAGTGTCCTGTATAATAATGACTAATGTCGGAATAACAATAAAATACATTAAATATTTACACACACACACACACACGCACACACACACACACACACACACACACACACACACATGTATATATATATGTGACGAGTGAGAATACTGGCGTAGATGAAAAAAACATTTTATGCAAGATAATAAAAGGTACCTAACTTTAAACTTAAGTACCTTCTATCATAATTTATACCTTGCTCTGTATCTGTTTAATATTTTATATTAAACACTGTTTATTCATTTATTTTGTACCTACAACTAATATTTTAATCTTGTTTTTATAATGCCGTATCCTTTTAAGTAGTAGGCCATCATAGTTATTCATATATTTTTCCTCATTCCTTACAATTCCCATACATTAAAATATTAACTTTTCTTAAACTGGTAGACACACAAGCCTGGAAAATTTCACTCTACTCTGATATATAAACCATAACTGAAAAAGAGGTGTATCTATGTCTGTTCCAAGAGCATTGCCGGAGAAAAAAAAACACAAAAGACTAGACCAGAATTTGAACTCGAATCGCCAATTCCACATATAGAAAATATATATAATCTTGATGTTTCCTGAACCCATGCTAAGTAACGAAATATGTTCGCTATGAAAAGGAAAAAAAATGAAAATGCTTTTCTTTTTTTTTTTTTCTTTATTTCCGTAGAGAAGATTCGGCAAATATGTTATATATTCAGTGAGACTCGGGAAACTCTAGATAACCTAGGAGATGACTGATCGAACAATTTGTTCAAATTTCCAGTATAACATGTTTGTTTGTATTTGTTATGCAAGTTTAAATTTACATCGAGCTCTCTGTTGATTTAGTTTAAATATTTGATAGAATATTACTCTAGGATCTATTGGGATTTGTTACCGCTACATATATATATATATATATATATACATGGCAGTTGAATATATTGACTGAAATCTGAGAAGATGAGAGTATAGAGAACAAAGTATGAAATGTTTCTTAATCTAACTTGCATTCTTTTTATTAAATCTTCTTCGGAGATTTGGTTTAAAGGCAAAGAATTAAATTTAAAAACAAAAAAACAAAGAGATATTATACTGGAATGTTTCGTGGGTTTGATTCTTATTGGTGAGATAAGTGTCCAGCATTCACTGTTTTATTGAAGAACAGACATCACATGATGATTCAGAACTCTCTTCTTTGTTCCAGCAAAAGTTTCCTGTCTCTCACAATATCTTGAATGCGATCTTGGCCATGCCAATTCTCCCTCGGATCTCAGGGTCGCACTTTCTATCACTTCTCAAGTAATCAAATTTCTGTACCTGCTTGATTTTAGTATCCTCATCCTGTAGAAGGTATTTTGGGTTAGAAAGAATGGTGGGTTGGTCACAGACGTGAAGAGGGAACACAAAACATTGCAGTAAAAAGAGATGGAGCATGAATTATCTTAGACTCATAGCTAAATAGAGACAGACGGGAAAGAAAGGAGAGGTTGATTGAATAAGGACTTTATACAGCGAATGAAGTAAAGAAAATAAATAAAATGATTAATTGTAAGAAAGAGCTTATTAGGGAAAGAGAAAGAGAGAGGAAGAGAGATGAAAATTACTACTAGCAAGATAACGCAAATACTCAAGAGATAATCACATATTTACCGAGATTATAAAAGAAAGAAAACGAAGATAGATAGAGAGAGAGAGAGAGAGAGAGAGACTGGGGGTGGATGTAAAATGAGGATAGATAGATAGATAGATAGATAGATAGATAGATAGATAGATAGATAGATAGATAGATAGATAGGATAGCAAGGTTCCGTAAGAGGAAGACTGGCAGATAATAACATGGGCTGACAAAAATATAACCAGACTGACTTTGAACGTCTAAACTGAAAAAGTGATAAAGATAGATAAAGAGAACGTGAGAGCTCGATATAAAAAAGAGAGCGAAAGATAGATAAATAGTTAGACAGATAGCTTAAGGGCTTATACATACATATATACAACCAGGCACACATATATATGTGTGTGAGTATATATATATATATATATATATGGAGAGAGAGACAGAGAGAGAGGGGACACAGCGTGAGATAGAAACATGGCAATGTATAGATAATACGTGCATAGATAGATAGATAGATAGATAGATAGATAGATAGATAGATAGATAAATAAAAATAAAATAGGATAGCAAGAAACACTGACAGTCAGACTAGCAGATAATAACTTGGTCTGAGATAGATATAGACAGATTGTCTTTGTTCATCCAACCTGAAAACGATATATATATATATATATATATATATATATATATATATATGAATCCGACTGACACCAAATCGGTCTGGTTTCGATCCCGGTCAAGTGGATTTCTAGACACACTGATGAGCTGTGATACTGTGTAACAGGCTTGTGTGTGGATGACGAATAGATAGATAGTTAGATAGATAAATAGATATAAACAGAATAATATTATTTTTAGCCGAGAAACAGCAGCATAAATATTAGCGTGTGCCTGAATAAATAATTCCATCTTTACTGGGTGCGCTATACCTTCGGCCTTGTGCCCCGTCTAAGCTACGCTTAGAAAAAATTCGCCACTTCAACGTGGTGTAATGGTTAGAAAGTTAGATTATTTTCGACTGAATAATGAGCCAGATACTCAATGAATGCTCCATAATTTCAAACTTGTCCCATATCTAAACTACAGTTAGAAAAATCAGCAGATGCAGGTTTGCATTTGTGGGCTCACAATATGATAGATAGATAGATAGATAGATAGATAGATAGATAGATACATGGAAACTGACTGAGGTAAATATATACAGACAAAAAACTCTTTTTACGTGGCAACTTAGGTAGATAGATAGATAGATAGATAGATAGATAGTAAGAAAAGTGTATGTACAAGAAAATTTTTCAAAATACGTCACTTTTTTACGCTTTTTAATTGCCATATTTACCCTGTTGCCTACGCATTTTAAAAATGCCACTCCAACTAACGACCATTTCAGCATGGGCGCATTTATTAAATGAGGCACAGGCTGTATTTAGTTGTTTTAATGTTCGCTTCATTTGAAAATAAATGCAAACACATTTTGTTGGCCCTTTATTTCATTTGTTATTTTTGTTCGTTGTCGCAACATTTCTCCTATTAACTTGTTAGTATATATATTTGTATATACTGCAAAACAGTATTTGTCTTTTTATTTAAAGTTAAAATAATAAGTACTTCTATTTGGACATGGAAATTTAAATAGTGGTGGCGGTTTAAGTATACATACGTTTACGTTACAGTGCATATATAAAAACTATATTTCTTTATAAGCACGTAAATACAATATGAATATATGTTCAGCATATACTAAAATAGGATATATCTTTAATATATATAGAGTGTGCAATGAATGAGATAACTGAATGACGCAAAAATGAAAATAACACTGACTTCTGATTTTAAGAGGTATTTTTACCAAATTTACATAAAAATATCTTGAAATAGTTTAGTAAATTTATTCTAGTCATTTAGCTATTTTAACCATTTATCTTCACATTAATATCACAAATATCAATTTATTTTAATTTATATATTTCCGGATATTTACTGGAACCATGTACATATCATCACTGGACATTCATTTATTTGTGGACGACCTTATTCAAGAAATTTTTCCACTTCTTCTGCGCAACCAAAGCATTTTGCATTCCAATAACGTAGCAAATAGAGATTAGGACACAGGCGGGGCCTGATCAACCTTGGCTGGGTCAACCAGGGGAGAAGGTATGATGTTTTTAAAGGACCGAAACCGTCAATGAACCAGGGTAACATCACTGATGATGTGTCCTAACTGCATCTAAATGATGCATTTTTCAAATTAAAAAAAATTCAAGAAATCAAAATTAGGTGCAACCACTACCTTCAGATAACTTCGGAATCTCCTGCAACTCTTCTGGGCGGTCTCTTTATTTAGGTTGGTGAATGCTACCACAATCCTTACCTTCAGTTCATTTTTGATGTTACAAGTCTCTAGCTAAACTGCAAGCCACATCTAATTATCAAAGTATTGCTGTGTGGAGAGATAGGTGGCCAGATGAAAGGGGTGATGCAGTCTCAGAAATTATTTCCCAGCCATGACTCTCTTCTCTTGCTTGTTTGGCATGGTGCAGAGTCCTGATTTCTTCCAGCAGCCAATCCCGTGACCCAGGGCGGCACTATCTTCACAAAGCCCTAGCTGTAGGCCTCCGTGTTGAATCTGAAGCTCTGTGGTAAGATAAAAGTAGGTATAACGTCGCCATCATTAGTGATAATTCTAAATACATTCGTAATCACAATTAGACTCATTTAAATATTTCCGAATTCTCTGCCCTCTCCTCAGATTGACACTTAAATTTTCGTTTTAGAATTTTCGGTACGAAGCCAAGAAGTACAGCATGCCGTTTCCAAATTTCTGGTAGTGTGACTTGCGTATGTAATTATATTACATATATATATATATATATATATATATATATATATGGCATGTATATATATATATATATATATAATATGTATATATATGTACATATTTTATAAATATTTGTAAATAAATATATTATAACATGTATATGTGTGTGTGTCTAAAAATGAATGTAGAAGGATATATATTTTTATTTTTCGATGTATAAACGAGCAAATCTTTCACAGTGTTTATAAATGCAACTGACATATATGTGTGTGTGTGTGTGTGTGTGTGTGTCTGTGTGTGTGTGTGTGTGTAAAGAGAGAAAAATATGGATTTTCGAAATATTCATATATTTGTCTGTGTTTGTGATTGTGTGACTGTATATACCTGAGTATGTACGTGCCTTAGTGTGCGTGTGTGTTTGAGAAATATATGTTTGGCAAACATTTCTCAAATAAATGCGCACACATTTCTTTCTATTTCGTGTTTATTGATTTGTTTACAAGTGTGACTTGTTACATGTAATGTACCAAATGCATCTGTAGTTTGACTACTTGAAATTTCTTGAATATAAACAGCTATTCTGTTTTGCATTGATAAATACGTAGTGTAGATTTTTTATTTGGAGAAGATAGAATCTTAGCAAAAGCAAAATATATATTTAAAATGATTACTTATTTTATATTTTTAGATACAATTTTAGATATAAATTCTATAAAATATTAAGTTGAGCCTTGTCGGAAATATAATCATATGAATTGCACATAGATTGAGAATCGAACGCAATACTAAAGTACCAAGATGGTTTAACTAGTTTGGTTTGCTAACCAATCC
>JBBBDQ010029090.1:4295000-4385152 GCA_037127315.1 Ascarosepion bandense
TAAGATAAAAACATATTTTAAATTCTCAGAAACTAAACAACTCCTACGAGCAGATCTTATATCTGCACCAATCGTGATCAGTATTCATACCCTCAAAGAGGTTTTTACTCTGAGCAGATACTAGCACTAAAGTTAACTCCCGACCTCAAATGCACCGCGTTTATACGTACTAATGCCAAAATAGCTGCAATATTAATCGGCTCATTTTATTACTTCAGAAAATATTTCACTCCTGTTAAGATGCATTGTTTTCATGAGAGTCAGATCAGGTTAAGAATAGAGTAATGCTGTTACATCTGGATTGGTGCTGCCCAGCCCAAATAGTCTAGCCTTTATAACGCTTTACACGTATTTTTAAACGCATACAGAATTTAAAACGATTACATGGATTTTTATCTGCAGAAATATTCTCCCAACTGTAACCACACGTCGCCATCTTTCAGAGACAAAACAACGCCAAATTTTGAGTAATATATCATTAGTACTATAGTAGATGTTCGGACGAGTAACATGTTCACAGTTAGAACCGATCGTGCCATGTTTACAGTTAGGACCAACCGTGACATGTTCACAATTAGGACCAACCGTGACATGTTCACAGTTAGGACCAACCGTGACATGTTCACAATTAGGACCTACCTTGCAATGTTCATAGTTAGAACCTACCATACCATGTTCACAGTTAGGACTGATAGTGCCATTTTCAAAGTTAGGACCAACCGTGCCATGTTCACAGTTAGGACTAATCGTGCCATGTTCACAGTTAGGACCTACAGTGACATGTTCACAGTTATGACCTTCTGTGCCTTGTTCACATTTACGACCTACCGTGCCATGTTCACAGTTAGGTTTTACCCTGCCATATTCACGGTGTCAAATTATCCCCATTTCCTTCGTTTTCCTTTTATAAATAGAAATTCTTCCCCTGTACTCTTACTTTATGAAACAAATCCCCGATAGCAATTGTGATTCCTTTAAGTCCAGGATATACCTATATCCAGAGTACTTTAATACTCTCTAATCTCCTATTCCTCTGCCTTTACAATCTCAATCAGTAACCATCTACATTGAGTAGCCCTTGTGCCATTGAACTATCACTAAAAAAAAGAAGCAGTCCAAAGTGTGAATTGCATATTAGTGATTCCCAAATCCAGCAAGTACAACAATTTAAATATCTAGGAAGTGTTTAAACAGAGGACGAAATTTCCGATACGAAAATTGCAAAGGCACATTGCGATGCCAGAAAATCTCTTCTAAAAGTTATCAAATTATTCAGAAATAGAACAATTTTGTTAGAAACAAAGGGAACACCCCTGAATTGTTATAAGCTATCAGTCCTTCTATATGGCAGTGAATGTTGGACAATTTCGTCACAGATAAAGAAAAGACAACGGAAATCTGGTTCTTCAGAAGTATGCTGAGAATATAATGAACTGAACATGTGAGCAACGACGAAGTTTTAGAGAAAAATGGAAGTAACAAAGAAACATACTTAGCATTAGAAGGTGAGTGTTGAAATTTCTAGAGTACACAATGAGAAAAAAGTAATATGAAAATCTGACACTCACAGAATATGCCGAAATGAAAAAGGAAAGATGAAAATAGTGTACAAACTAGATGTACAAATCAGTGGCAGAGCAGTGGTTAGGGAAATTAGAAGAAGAAAAACAAAATTTACTAAGCATTTCAAAGGACAGGAAATTGTGACGAGCCATTATCGCCCACGTCCTGTAGGGGCACAAGAAGAGAACGTAATTCTTCATAAACAATCGAACACTTTATCAGTAATTTGCGACACCGCTGCATTAATTTATGGGGTGTATAATGAAAGCACGGAGTGAAAAAAAATGGAATTATATATCCTTATGAAGAGAAGCATATTGAAATACGGAAGTATTCGTCCGTTCATTATCCTTCTCAGCTCTTTCCATTACAATTTCTTTTTCTTTTTCTCTTTCTTCCTTCGCTTTTGCGTTGATGTGTGATTTTCTTTTAACAGTACATGTGTAGCAAAGCGTGTGATCGATTTATCTACTAAAAATATAAAGGAAAAGAAGCGAGTAATTATGTCTGTACACGCGAGTAAAAGAAAACCCTTTTCGTATTGTTCATTTTAAAACTAAATAATTTTCCTCCTTTACATTTTAAACATTTCTCATGCATCTTTCTCTGATCTTTATCGGCCTCCCTGTACTCTTTTTTTATTATTATTATGATTCTCCCAATTCCATTTAAGTGATTATTTGCTGCTTTTCAATTTCCATTATTTATTTCTTTTGCCATTCTTTTCTTCTTCCTTTTCTTCTCTCTTCTTTCATTCTTTTTTATTCCCTAATTTCTTCTCAACATCCATTATTTTCATTCTTCTTGTAATATATTTGCTTCAAGTATTATTTTTTATTTCTTCTATTATACTTATTTTTTCTCTTCCGTCTCTTTACTTCCGTTCTTTTCAAATTCCATTTTGTTGTCTCATCTGCCCTTCTTTTCTTCTTCCCTTTAATCTCTCTTTTATTTTACCTCTTCTGCCAATGTTTTCTTTTCCCCTTTCTTCTCTTTTCATTAATTATTTCCTTTTCCCCTTTTATTCTCTCTACACTCATTCTTTTCTTTTTTTCTTTTCTTTTTCTAAGCCCTTTCTTACTTTATTATTTTTTCTTCAATTATTCTTTTTTCCATTTCTCTACATTTTCTATATTTTTTTCTTTCCATTCATTTCCATTAATTTTTCTTTTTACCTTTTAGGGATGTGCGTTGTGACGCAGTGGATATCGGCTGGGAACGCGAAATCGGAGATCCGAGTTCGAATTCCAGTTGAATTCCTTGCATTTACTTACTCGCAAATACCATTGGGAAAGGTATTAATCCGTCTATTCCTTCCAGTTATGGGTTAAATAACAGGACAGATTGGGTTCTATAGCCTTGGTCGGCAACCACTCTACTGCAGAAAGCAATGGCAAACTACTGCGGGATAATCTTCTGCCCAGTCAGTCATGTCTCTTTCGAGACATGATCGCCCAAGCGTGTATCACGTATGGCACTTAATTGACTGACCTTTTGTCTCTCTTTCACAGTGCCTTTCTTCTGACCGTTCTTCTCTTCTTCTATCTTCCTTCTCTCTACTTCCGTTTCCTTCTTTTTCTTTTTTCGTTTTTTCTCTCGTCACACAATATTTTACGTACCTTTTCTTCTCACTTTTTGTACTTATTCTTCCATGTCTTCTCTCTTTTTCGAATTTTCTTTTGACATTTTTCTCTCTTTTATTTTTCTCTTTCTTTCTCTCTTTTTTATTCTTCTTCCTTTTCTACTCTCTTCTCATATTTTTCTTTTTCTCTTTCTTTTCATTTTTCTATTTTTCTTTGTCTTTTCCGTCTCTTTAATTCTGTTCTTTTTTATTACCATTTGTCTCTCATCACTAAATCTTTTCCTCCTCCTTTTCTTCTCTCTTCATCAAATCACCTTTTCCTTTCTATGTCCCTCTTTTCTCGCTTTCCTTTTCTTTATATCTTTTCCTTTTCTTCTCTTGTCTTTCTATTTCTATTTATTTCTCTTCTTTCGTTTCTTCTCTTCTTGTCTATTCTTTAATTTATCCCGTTCTTCTCTTTACTCATATTCTTTCTTTTTTTTTTACTTCTCTCTTCTTCAACACTATAATTTCAGTTATTTCACACTTTCTACTTATATTTTATTTCTTTCATATTTCTCTATTTAATTTTTGCCTGCCAAACATTTCTTTACTTTTTTCTCTCTCTTCTCTCATCGTAAATCAACATTAGTTTAGGAAAGCAAAAGAAGGTAATGGAAAGGAGAAAATGATAATCATTCCTCTATAACGCTTCCAATTTTAAGCGAAAAGAATCAGTAACTTTGGGAATTGAGAAATTATTAACACATAGATGTGTGTGCGTGCAGGTCATTGTGTGTATTTTCGATGGATCTTCACGTAAGTACAAAAAAATATGTAAGCTAAGCATGAAAATGCATACACTTTCCAAACAAAGATTTATATTTTAACATAAAATTGTTCTTTGTCATTGCGTAATTCAGGAATGAATATTAAACACATAGTTTAAATATTACACTCAGGAAACTTCCATGAATTTAACACGTTTTGCTTTTACTTGTTTTGTCAGAAATATTTGGAAATGACTTAGCTACTTTGAGTTTGATAACGGAATTTTCTCTTTCATAACTTATTTAAAAAATATCCTGAAGTTAAAATAAAACCAGAAGTAGTTAAATTTATAATCTTTTCATCATAAACTATTTTTCTTTATTCTATCATATTGCACTAGTTAATCCCTGGCTAAAAATATTTTATTATCTATCTATCTATCTATCTATCTATCTATCTATCTATCTATCTATCTATCTATCTATCTACCAGTTTAGTATACTAGACAATATTCATAAATCTGTCAAATTTAGATCATCTTCTAACTCTAGTGATAAGCTAGTTTTTATAACAGTAAAATTAAAGATATTAAAGCCTAAACTGAAAGAAAACACAATGTAAGTGTAGAATACTCTCATAAAAGCAAAGAAGGAAAACATATAATTAATTCAAGCAAACATAACACCATATAGTTTAATCCACCTTTTAGTCTTAACGTCAAAACAAACATATGGAAAATCTTCATAAATTTAATCCACAAGCATTTCAAACATTCTTCTGCACTAAAAACGATTTTCAACAAAAAACAATGTAGCGTTAGTTATAGTTGCGTCAAGGACTTCGACAAATACATCTTACTATATATGTCAATAAATAAAAACATGTCCAACCTTCAAAATAATATTAACGCCACTATCAATAGGAATAACACTACCCTAATTCACAACCTGCCCACATAACAGTTAAAGTATGTCTAAATGTTTAATTTACAAAATCCGTATTCATTCTGAAGGTACTGTTAAATCTTATTTTGGTTCAACTGCAAACAAATAGAAAATCGGTTATATAACCATAAATTGACTTTAAATAATAGTAAATACAAGAATATCACTGACCTCTATAAATACTATTGGTAACTAAAAAACAAAAACCCAATTATTACCTGGGACACCAAATCTTATAACAGAATAGGAAACAAATGTAACGTATGCCTTTTAGAAAACCTCCTCATCTTAAAGACCTAAATAACGCTATTAAACAAAATAAGTGAATTAATGATCCCATGCAAACATAGAAATAAATATTTACGCCCTGACTAACTTGACCCATCTTTTAACTTTTTCTTTTGCTCTTTTATTTATTATTTATCTGTTTATCTATATATTTTTATTTATCTCTAATTTTTTAATATTAGTTTATATACACATGCATTGCATATATCATAAATATATATATATATATATATATATCCATTTATATTTTCTTCTCCCATTTTTTCAATGAAAGTCTAAAGTTACCCTTCTTATAATATTCGTTAACTATGGCCTCCGAAATATTTGATATTTACTTCTTTTTTTAAAACACCTATTTTCACCTTTAGGTTTCGATATAAACCAAATTAAAAATGTGGATTTAATAAATGAAAAATTGATATTCCAGATTTATAATTTATAACGACCTTAAACCAAAAAAGTAGTACCAAAAAAAAAAAAAATTCAAATCTGAAAAGGCTCAGTTCATAATATTTACCTGATGACTGCCCAGTGTTTGAAAATCCGAGTCGTGCTTTAGATGTAGGATAATATGTATATTTTATTAACTAATATATTATCCTACATCTAAAGCATGACTTTATATATATAATTATATATATATATAGATATATATATAGAGAAATATATATATATATATATATATGTGTGTGTGTGTGTGTGTGTGTGTGTGTGTGTGTGTGTGTGTGTGTGTGTCGCATCTTAACAATTATCCACTGGATAATAGGTGCCAAACAACTTCTATTGTGTACCAATGTAATATAACATCAAATGAAAACCCAACTATTAACAAAGTTTACATCGGATCTACTAAAAACCCTTTTAAACAACGTTGGTGCATGCACTTAACTTACTTTAAAATCAATACGTATCGAAGCCAAACATTCCTTTTTGCGTATTTTTGGAAGTTAAAGGACACAAACAAAACCGCCAAAGTAAATTTTAGAAAAAACAAGAATATGTAAGTTGTTCAACGACATCTGGCTTTTTTTCCAAAGTGAAAGGATGCAGATTTTAAGGTTTCTTATAAATGGTGAACTTTTAAACTGTAGAGATGAACTGACTGTTTTATGTACACATCGAAAATATTTTTTCATTAAAATTTCATCAAACATAATGCGACATTTACAGCTTGTTCTCCAATATAACTTAAAAACTTAAATTAAATTTACTAAAATAAATAGTCCATAAATACTAGTTGGTTTTCTAAACTACAATCTACCTTGGTATACTAAAATTATTCAGTTCCAATTCTAACCTAAAAATGTCCAGCCCCTTAAAAATATTAAAAAAATTTTATTAATTACAATGTCTCTTTGATAGTTTATGCTCCAATATAACTTTAAAATTATTTTACGAAATAAATAATTCACAAAATACTTAATTTGTTTTTTTTTTATTTAACTACAATATACTTTAGTATGTCAGAATTTTTAAATCATAATTATAACATAAATATTTCAGACCTTTTACTCATGAACGTTTTGAAAAAAATCCACCCTGCTGTTAAAAATTATTTACCGGTTTAAGTATTGCGTGACAGTCTCAAACAAAATAATTTTCTTTAAAATTTATTTAATTACAATGTTTCTTTTATGACTTATACGGTAACATAAATAAAAAAATTATTATTTCAATAAAATAAATGACCCACACAATACTTAATTTTTGATCTTAATACAATATAACTAAGTATTATTTAATCCTAATTCTGACCTAAACATTCTATCCCCTTTACTCATAGATATTAGTTAAATAATCTTCTTTTCAATAAAAAAAAACACCTAGAACCCAATCACCTGTTAAAAATGAATGTCTGTCTATTTAAAAATTTAAGATCCCATTATGTATCTTACCCAGACAAAATTAAAAAGTGACACGTCTAGATCCAACCCTTCCTATCCCCTTTCATGATCCAAATATTCAATCTCCATGGTTACATAATTCTCAATTTCGATTGGACAATTTTGAAACGCCTAAAGCACTTCCTCCAACTACAACTCCCTAATTCTCTAAATAATCATGAATTCATCTTATATTTTCAAATATGATTCATTTCATTATTTATTTTAACATATCACCTGAAGAGGAACAGTTTTATCTGAAACTTGAACATTTTTGTGTAGTGATATTATGCGTTTATAAACCATTGTAATAACAACATTACAATATTAAGCGCTACTCTGTATTGAGCATTCTTTATAAAATAAATGCTTGAACAGTTGGTTTCTAATCTACGTTGTCTTTCATTTTATTATAATATATATATGTGAGAGTGTGTGTTTGTATGTGCGTTTGTGTATATATATATATATATATATATCGCTCATTCAATGAAATGAATTAGATCACTCTAGCTATTGGGCGCGTATAATGATATGCGCTAAAAAGTCTGCCTACTTCCGCCTAACGCCGATAGCCCAGGGGTGGAGTCGCCGACTGACGCCATTTTGGTCGGGCTTCAGTCCTGGGTAAAAAAGCAATCGGAGTCTAACCGTACTGATGAACTGTGATATGGCGAAACAGATCTGTCTGCGGATGACAATATATATATATATATCCGAGTGAATACAGAACGAAGAATTCTTACAACGTCCAAAACATTAATTTAAAACAGTGCTCGATATATAATATATAGAGCTGTGAATATTTATTATAAATTATATTTTAGAACATGTACATAATTTTTCTATATATAATTACTACGAAGGTACGTTCGTTTCGCCTGATGAGGCATTGAGTCTTCAATGCTGAAACAAACGTACCTTCGTAGCGATTATATATAGAAAATTATGCACATGTTCTAAAATATATATATATATATATATATATATATATATATATATATTGATGTGTGTGTAGATAGAATGATGAATAATGGGGCTCAGAATTCGAAATCAGAGAACCGAGTTTAAAATGCCGTCGTGGTCGTTGCATTTATTAATGCTTAAATACCCTTGGGAATGGGGAGAACCTAGCACTTCCTCTCTCCCAATTTGTAGACTACTTTTCAGCGTATTTGGAAAGCATTCTAGGAGAAGGTCAGTTTTTAATTGAGAACTTGTGGTGAGTTGTTTTGAGATACTGAAGCGCAATATGAACACAGATTCATTGTAAATTGCTTTACTGAAACCTGTGTTTGATTCTTTACAAGCCTTTAGTATGACATGCGGTAATCTAGCCAATCTGTCATACGTCGAAATAAGCTCACCCACAATTTCATTCTGAAGTATGCCAAATTTATTCAAAGAGAAAGTAAATTATTTTGAATGAAAACTCTCGAAAGTGCCGGCCTCGAATCTTAACAGAATATAAATCTATGCCTCGATTTTTTTAAATATCTCATTTCTAATAGAAATACTATTTTACCAAGCCAACATACATGACTATTGTTTGTTTTTTTAATTTAAAGAAAACGGTTAAATTTAAAATTAATTGACCAAACTATAATAATATAAGTAATAATTACATTATAAAATAAATTCTACATCAACAATAACAACCTTTATTATTTATTTTGTTTATTAGACATCATGTCATTATGTCATTTAGGATCAGCCTTGAGATTCGAAAAAGAAATCACTCGACCGGTAGTCGAGAGCGAGGGAAAATTTACTCGCCTCAAAATCATTTCATTCAAGCGTCTGTATTCTCTTAATAGTCACCTTACGTAAACATAGCGTGAATCATTGACGGAAAACAAAAAATGAAATTTTAATTAAAATTTCGAATGTGTTAGAAAGAATTTATTTTTTTTAAAAATGATAACAACAAAATTTAGCTTTCCTCTTAATAATAGCATAAACAATTTGATGATAAAACTTTGTTTTTATTAAGTTTGAGCCCTTTTAACATCATGATATGCTATTTATTTTTGTCTTTTTTTTTTGACAATCGAGTGGCGGTACCTAAATTCGTAGATACTTTCTTTTGTTTGAATACAACCTCCATCTCATAGATGATGAAAAATAACAAATCTGATTTTTTTCAACGATTTTCTATAAAATAAATTACTTACTTGAATAATTTGTTTTTCGTTGCGTGGTTGAAAGGAGTATGCGTAATTTTTTTCCTTCTTTCAAATGTTCGTTTTTTTTTTCGTAAGGAAATACAGATGTTGATTGAAGGATAATATTTTTCCAAGTCAGTTTCTAAAAATCTGTGAACGTTTTTAATCTGTGCGACAGAGACATTTTGGCTCCACTTTGGAAGATTTAATTAAGCGAATGTTTACACTGACCGGGATGATAAAATTGAAACTGGAGCTTGTCAATCTCAATTCGATTTGTCAGATCATGTTTTGATGATTGCAGGATATCTCTGTCCTTTGTTTAACCACAAATTTTGACGTAAATCAGGCGCCATGCATAAGACTAAATAATTCAATAATGTCAATGTAGGGCATACTAAGTAACTTGCGAATCTTCAATGGCATACTTTTGGATTGTAAAAGAATCAGATTTCCTTTTTCTATATTTGAATGTACACGTTTCGCTGCGAGATTTTTAATCGACCGTGGGCGAGTAAAGAAATAAACTTTAATCGAAAAAATTAAGTTTTTACTCGACTGAGTCGGTCGGGCGAGTGAAATGTCAAAGACTGCTTAGGATCCTCCATACTTTACAGTGACGTTCAGAAATATAGTCATGAAAACTTAACAACATTTTTCAATCTGTTCATAAAGACCTGTTACAAAATAAAATCCTTCCATACGGCTTGATAACTAAATTCCATCAGAGGACGAAACTCGTCCGCTAAGAAAGGTTTTGCTTTTGACTTTATTCATATTGTCTTTTACTGATATATTTTTAGTTCTATATTAACTGATACACTCGCACACATGCATGCACACACACACAAACACATACACGTGCGTACACACACACACATATATATATATATACATATATATATAAACACTTGAATATTGCGTTGTGAATGAACCTCTGAGTTGTGCTACCGATGAGTAAAATGTAATATGTTTTATTAATATATGAGTTATAAATTTGTTGTGCTACATCGAGCGGTATTTTATTAACACCAGCACACAATGTACAAAATTACATATATATATATGTGTGTGTGTGTGTGTTTGTGTGTGTGTGCATGCATGTGTGCGCGTATGTGTGCGAGTGTATCAGTTAATATAGAACTGTGTGTTAATTGTCATTATTATAATAATAATAGTATACTGCAACTTAGTATCTATAAAGTTTCAGTATTAAAACACCATCATCAGGTAGTAAAATGTGAATTATTTAATGAGTAATGTATAAATATTACGAGAATTTTTAAATAATAAAATAAAAATAAATAAAAATGTAAGAATAAAGAGGTCATCCAATGATTTGAATTAATTGGGTTAAAAGTTTATGATATTTTAAAGAATTGTATGTTAAGACTCATAGACAGTAGTGTTTCAACGTTTTGCCACAGAAAGCCAGACATGTCAAACATGTTAAACTAGAAAAAAGAGAAAAAATAAAGGAGAAAAAAGTAAAGGAAAAAAACGAGAGAAAAGGTAAAAGAGAAAAAGTAAGACGATAGCAAATCGAAACAGTAATAAAATAAAATAAATTAAATTAAATCAAAAACAACATAAAGGATAAGAATAATATAAAAACTATTGCTCTTATTATTTAAATTAAAATGTTTTCTTAAGGGGATTTGTTAATAAGTACAAATAAAAATGATAGTAATGATAAAAGTTACCAGTTAAATAAGTTACATTAGTCAAATAAATTTCAGATAATTTCAGATAAATTTAGAGTATACAAATTCTATGGTGGCAAAAATTAGAGATTTCATTACGTTGTCTCAATATGTCTGTTTTGGGGAATTTTATTATAGGGAGTTTTGCTTGTAAGCAAAGGAAACATATTTCATGTAACGATTTACATGTTATAGCTTTAATTAATAGTTTTCATTTAACATGAGGAGCTTTATTTGTAACTTTCAAATACCAGTAGTATTTATAGAGTGAGGTAGAATTACTATATATTTTATTATTGAAAATCACTTGTGCTGGTAAAATCGAGACTGAAATTTATTCTTTGTATATCCGTTATATATGGATGTGCGTTGTGGCACAGTGGATATCGGCTCGGAACGAGAAATCGGGGAACCGAGTTCGAATTCCAGTTGAATTCATTGCATTCACTTATGCGCAAATGCCCTTGGGAAAGGTATTAATCCGTCTCTTCCCTCCAGTTATGGGTTAAATAATAGGACAGATTGGGTTCTATAGCCTTGGTCGACAACCAGTCTACCGCAGAAAGCAATGGCAACCTACTGCGGGATAATCTTCTGCCCAGTCAGTCAAGCCTCTTTCGAGACATGATCGCCCAAAGCGTGTATCGCGCATGGCACTTAACTGACTGATATCCGCTATAATGTTTGGCAAGATTAGGATTTTGAGTATTTGAAATGGTTGCTTGTTATACTATTGAATCCGTAAAGTAATTATTTTACAAAAGAAAAACGTTAGGGTTATGAAAATTGCAGGAAATTGTTATTATTATTATTTATGGTAAGTTAGTTATAATTAATATCGTAATATTGTTTTAGGGTTTTAGTATTGTGTTTTTTCTTACCGTAGCAATAATATCAGTGCAGCTATAACTAAGATTTCGTGTATTTTTACTTAAAATTTTTCTCAGGGAATTATAATTTTGGGACGGTTTTTCAACTAGATTGAGGAATTTATAGCCTAAACTATTACTAAGCATTTGGTTAAATGGTGACATGTACCAAATTATTTTACTATTTCGATTATGTACGGTATTGTGATTAATTTGTTTATGATATGTAATGTTACTGCATTTATAGCCGCTGCTTTTTTTTAGAGTTGTAGTAATTATAAAATTTCTTTGGTTGAGGAATTATTGTTTATTCTGTGTTCAACTGAATATGATTAATATTAGCTGATTTGATTTAGGATGCATGTAGATATGGTTAGCAATACGTTTTACATATGTTGAGTAAGTACTGTTAACTAAATCAAGTGTAACATCTAAAAAGACAAATTTTTTACGTTGCTATTTACTATTACTTTAAGATTAGAGTTCGTCAGTATTCTATGTATGTATTTACGGATTTAGTTTACTTTCGAGTTAGTAGAATTATGAATATGTATGAGACCATCGTCTTTATACAATCAAATATATGTTATATCAACAGATATCCCACTGTCTATCCTACAGTTAAATGGAAAATATAATCTAAAGCTAGAACATGTAAATCGTTACATGAAAATGTTTCTTTTGCTTACAAGAAGAAATCCATATAATACAATTTTCAAAAACTGACTTATTAAACCAACGTAATGAAATCACTAATTTTTGCCACCAAAGAATTTTCTATACTCTAAATATATCTGAAAATATCTCAATTTTGTCTAAATATTTTTACTATTTCTCCTTACATTTTAGCTTATTTAACTCGTATTTTTTTCATTAGTATATAAATATTATTTGTATATAGTATATAGATATTATTTGTATATAGTATATAGATATTACTTGTATATAGTATATAGATATTATTTGTATATAGTATATAGATATTATTTGTATATAGTATATAGATATTATTTGTATATAGTATATAGATATTACTTGTATATAGTATATAGATATTATTTGTATATAGTATATAGATATTATTTGTATATAGTATATAGATATTATTTGTATATAGTATATAGATATTATTTGTACTTACTAACAAATTAGCAAATCAGAAAATATTTTTAATTTTAATTTTTATATTTTTATATTAATCTTATCCTTTATGTTGTTTTTGTTTCTATTTTACTTATTTTATTTTATTATTGTTTCGGTGTTTCTATCTCATTAATCTTTCTCTTTCTTTCACTTCTCTCTTCTTTTGTCCTTTTAATGTTTTTTCTTCATTTTGGTTGTCTCTTTATTCCGGTTTAAAATTTTTGGCATGTCTAGCTTTTTATGGCTAAAAATTGAAACATTACTGTCTTTGATGGTTTCTGCCTTTCGGTAACTTCAGACGTTTTATATCCACCGATTCATAAGAAAAGAAAGAATTACTAAAAAAAAAAACAAAAACAAAAAAAAACGAAAAATTACTAAATCAAAGATCCGAAATTATGTCCAGATGTAAACACATAAGAAAATATATTTTAGGTTCATACAAATCCGGATAAAAGATTTTACTTTCTTGAAAAACTCACCTCAAACCTTAAAAATTTTGAATTTTAAATTTCAGAATCTAGACCTCCAATCGTACGTTCTGAAAATCCCTGTTGTACGTTTGAAATAAAGCGCTGGAGAATGAGTTGATATAAATGCATGAAGATACAAAAAGTTCGAAACCCAGGTAATGATAATATACACTGCCTCTTTCTAAGGAACGCCCATAGCTCAGAGGTAGAATCGCCGACTGACGCCAATTCGGTCCGGTTTCAATCCTGGGTTAAAAGCAATCGGCTGTCTAACCGTACTGATGAGCTGTGATACAGCGAAACGGATCTGTCGCCGGATGACTATTTATGCTCTCACGCCCTTATTTAGCACTCTAGAAGAATGGTAGATTTTGAGAAACAGTAGCTATTCTAGCATATATGCATCGTTCATTCAGCAATGAATTAGAACACTCTCAGCGTATGGGCGTGAATAATGATAATATACACGCTAAAAAGTCTGCTTCCTTCTACCGAGCGCCTATAGCTCAGAGTTAGAATCGTCGACTGACGCCAATTCGGTCGGGTTTCAATCCTGGGTAGAAATCAATCGGCTGTCTAACCGTACTGATGAGCTGTGATACAGCGAAACAGATCTGTCTGCGGATGGCTATATATATATTCACACACACACACTGACGCGTATGTGAGTTTGCAAGAAATACAAATTTGCTTGACCTTGTGTCTATTCCAAATAGCGCACTGATGTACTTGGCAAATATCAGACAGTATGTGTGTGTGTGTGTGTGTGTGTGTGTGTGTGTGTGTGTGTGTGTGTGTGTGTGTGAAAGAGAGAGCGAGAGCTGTTGTAAATGTTGTCGGTTGGAAGAATATATATCAAAATAAATTCTTCATTGTTCATTTGATCAGATTATAGAAATTGACTTAAGCCAGAATCTTTACTGCATCCACCTTGTACATACATTGCTATACACACACACACACACACACACACATATATATATATATATATATATATATATATATATATATATATACACGAATAAAAATTGTTTTTCATTATCGACATTTTAAATTGAAAGATATTTGAACAAAATAAATAAATAAATAAATAAATAACAGAAAAATGATAGAAAAATGATAGAAAGGAAAATAATTTGAAATGGACAAAGAATAGATGAAGTTAATAAAAAAAATAATTGATTTGGTGATGAATACTACTATTAGAAACAAAGTTGCTCCGATTCTTAAAGAGTCTCCGACAACATGAAAATTTGATCCAATTTAACACTATTTATATGTGTTTATTTGATTGAATTATCCCTTCATTTCTAGAGCATTTTCTTAATAGTTGGTCATTTAAAACAGCTTTTTATTAATTATTCTAATAAATATCATGACCGCGAGGGAGAGTGGAATGCATTTAAGAATATAAACAATAATTAATTTGTAATTATCAGTGTCGCTGTCTTGCATCTACTTTTTCATTTATCATGAATCTATTAGTAGCTTTTACTACTGCTTCCCACATATATCTATATATATATATATATATATATATATATGGATCAAAATCCGACAAAATGAAAAGAATAAGTAAAGATCAGGCAGGAAAAAGTGTCTTTAATCTAACTTATTTCACTTTACCACGCTTCTTTCACTTTACCACGCTTCTTCAGCAATATTTTAAAAGCCTTCTTTTTAAAGAATATTTAAATGTTTTTTTTTAAAATCACGTGAAACATGATTGATTAAAGACATTTTCCTACTTGTTCTTTACTTATCCTATATATATATATATATAGTAAGAAGTGATGGAGTAAAAATCTACAGATCGGAACATTTACTTTTTAAAATGTGCTCATTAGAAATTTGAGAATTTTTTTTACTATAAGCGATTATAATAAAAATATTTTACATCGCTACACAAAAGGGTTCATGTTTTAATATTACGAATTGTAATTTGTCAGTTAACTGCAACAATTGGTGATACCTACCATCACATCTAGAAGTACAAATCATAGTAAACATGAAAGCTTTTGTGTAGTGATGTAAAATATGTTATTGTAATCACTTATAATACAGATTATATATACACACTACATGGAAAGAAACTCCTTATTTGCAAAATTCATAACGATGTTATTAACTTTTTGACGACATATGAAGATATGAATATCTTTTTATATTGAACAATATAACAGGAGGATAACAGTACAGAAAATCTTCTGCACTTATTGCATGTTTTCTTCCAATCTGAATGTTGAAGGACGACCACTTCTTTAGGTATCTACCAACGTTCCCGTACTCATCAGCTTGGAATAACTGTTCCTGATGGTCTTGAAATCTAATGAGACATGAGATTCATGAACTGTAGCCATTTTCTCTGCCATTGTATCACCGAATGTCATACTTCTTAACTGGATGCCAATTGAGCACACTCATATATAAGATTATCTCAAATAGATTCTCGTGCTCGTACAATAAATATTTGGCGCAGCACTGTCTATACATCTGTCTTTTATTCCCTCATTTTACATTTTTTATTTTGAAGGCTATAGTTGTTTGTTAATTTTGACGTCTCAAAAACGAAACTGTTCCTTTTTATTCTTCTGAGAGAACAATTTTTACATTTCATTGGTATGCTGACGTTAGTCTCCTTTGCGTACATCTAACCATTTCAATTGTAAAATCATGAAACCTCGCCGCCAATTTACTACTAAGCTTATTTTCATATAGGCTAGGTACCATAGCGAAAAATTAATCCGAACAATTAACATGTAATTATTTATATTAACGACACAGGGATGTTACGTTACGGTGGCGCGAAACAAACTGAGCCCAAGATTAGAGGTCAGAGATGATGACATTGGATATTCTTTGAAATTTATTAATGAGCTCTAAGTTAAAGGATCGAATGAGTAGATTTTTAACTGTATATTGTCAAATACAATAGCCAGTCATTTTATTAGGCATAGGCTATTAGTACTTGCCTTTGGCAATTCTTCTTGAAGTCCATCTAAACATGTTCCGAGAGCATTCTTTTAAAATCTATTAGTTTTATTACAGCATTCCACTATTCTTCTTAATAGACTGGCAGTTCATCAAGTATTTAACTATCCGTTTTTACTACACGAGAAACTTGATCTAGGAAACGTTGGGTGTAAAGGTGACTTTAACAGGGAAAACTCGTTGATGAGATTCATAAACATGTCTTCCACTATATTTGATTTGCGAACAGGTTTGTAGCTCTACTGTAATATCTACGATAGGATGCATGCTTTGTAGACATCAAGCCTAAATACGTTATTAGTAACAATACTTTGGTACGCTGCAGTATTTAAACGATTTTTCTATTGGTACCAAAGGTTCAAATATATGACAAAAAAGACCAGAAGGCCGATCTGTTGACTAAAGACAGAGTGGATCCTTGCTTAAGCTATACTCTAGCACTGCAGCATGTATCGAGAGTCCTTATTCTATTGTTCAATGTTTGTAATCCTTATCGAATTGCACCAAAGGTGTCTTGATTTTCTCTGAACACCCAACGTACACTTCTGCTGCCGTAACTCATCTGATTCAAATTGCGACGTTTGATACATTCGGAGATATTCTACTGTTTAACTCCATTGTAAAGATTGGTTATTAGATTTTGTCTTGAACTTGAAGTCACTAGATATTTTCTTTTTTTTTCTGAAACAATTCTCTGTAAAAATCTTAAGATTATTTTGAGCGTAAATCCTAACAGATTAGCAGTTTTTGAAATACTTAAAACTGCATACCCAAAACTAACAGCAATAAAACTTACAAAGCCGCGGAAATTAACTTTATTAATTATACTAATGAATTAATTAAAATTCAGTATGTCACCATGACCATTTCTTAAACCAATTAAATTGCTGCCACGTTATTGGCTTACTGCAAATTTCCATAAGAGAACCTTTTTTAATGTAGACTTAATTAAGTAGCCAGTGAGTGTGTATCTAATGTATAATAGGAAATGATAAATATATAAATGTCATGCACTGGAGATGTGAAGAAATTAAGACAGTGGGCTTAATATAAATCGGGAGAAGAGGAAATATTTTGTGGCTGTGTGCATGTGTGCGCGTATTATATACGAGTGTACCCCTGCCGAGAAAAAAAGACGGCAAAATATTTGAGAAAAGTTTTAGCTGTTTACCTACAGATTATTCCCCTTGTAAGCGTGACAGGAGAGAATATATATATAACGCACCGATCTTTATTATAATATATATATATATATTTCGCTTCTCGACGATGAAGTGCTTTTATAACTGGTAGTAACGTTTAGTAACTGCAAATAAAGAACGAACATAGCCGACGTAACCTCACTATTGTCTCTCTTTCTATAAGCGTGACAGGAGGCATATATATATATTTTAGAAAGTTTTTTTAGATATATTACAATTTCATGGGTAATAAACATTTCACCGCCAAATGATACAACAGTTAATCCTCAAAATATCTCCCCAAAATATTATACACAGAGACTCACATGTCCATATTTAGAATAGACAATTGTAACGGTAATTTACAAAAAAATTTCTCGCTCATTCAAAAATTCCCAAAGAGACAAAAAAAAAGAGAAAAGAGTAGACAATTGATACATAGAAAGAAGAAAAAAGGAAAGAAATAGTAATCTCTTTTATATATATATATATATATATATATATATATATATATATATATAAGAGAGAGGATGATTTTGACATGTAGTTTTCCTATCTTCATCTTTTATATATCGTACATTTTCAGTCATAGTAATATGTTTTCTTACTATTCGTGCTAAACTTTGTTTCTGCTATTCATTTACAAAATCTTGTTATGTACGTTACAGCTCTGCTGGCCTTCACTAGGTTATGTCAAATTTTCCAAATCTGTCTTCCTTATTATGCATCACACAATTTTCAACTGTCTTTTTTTCATTCTAGCAGTCCTTTTGATATCCCTTTTGTCTTAAAACATACTTGTCACATGCACCATCCATTGTATTATTTATATCGTCTGTGAGGAAACTGTTCGGCATTTGCTTGTATATAGAAGGATTGATATTATATAACAGTTCAGCAGACATTTTTCATCATCTGGCATTGTTTTTCATTAAACGTTACTCTTTTGTCATCTTTTGGAAACAATTTATCATTATTTAATCCAAATGCTGATTTCTGTGTCTTATTTCACTTCTCCTGTTATAACATGCGTTGTGGTGCAGTAGATATCGACTCGGAACGAGAAATCGGAGAGCCGAGTTCGAATTCCAGTTGAATTCCTTGCATTCACTTACGCTCAAATATCCTTGGGAAAGATATTAATCCGTCTCTTTCCTCTAATTATGGATTAAATAACAGGACAAATTGGGTTCTATAGCCTTGGCTGGCAACCAGTATACCGCAGAGAGTAATGGCAACCTACTGCGGGATAATGTTCTACCCATTCAGTCATATCTCTTTCGAGACATGATCGCCCAAGTGTGTATCACGTATGGCACTTAACTGACTGACTGTTATAACATTTCCTAAATAGCTGGTTTTTTATCGAGTTCATCTAAAGTCAATCATTAAAACCACTAAGACACAAGGGGATACTGAGTGTAGAAGAAATAGGAGGAAAAACATTATAAATGAATGAGAATTAAATGAGTAATCAGGAAAACAGCAGATAGCAAACGATATTGCATTTAAATTTTTGCAGATTAAAATTCGATGAAAAGCTTAGAGTCGGAAGGGATTTCCACAAGCGATACGTGCAAGAAAAGAATCTTTTAGCATAAAATCTACGATTAAATTGATGAGATCTCGATGACAGTGTAATCATTCTTCTTCTGTATATGTCGTGTCCTTTGAGGACGTAGTGGATCATGGAGTTCCACTTGGTTCTATCTCTTTTCGCTCTTAATAATTTTTCTCTTGGTATCTTTTATAAGTTCAGCTCCGCCATCCATTTGCTCAGCACTAACAATTACGTCTTGCACTGCTTTCCCCTGTCTCTTCTTCTCTTTATTTTACCTGTGAGTATTAAGTTCTCAAGGCCCTCCTTCCTCATTACGTGTCCCAGGAACCTCATTTGTCTCTTCATGATATTTAGTATGAGTTTTCTTCTCGTTTGCATCCTTTTCAACACCTCATCGTTATCCATCTATCATAATAATTGTCTTAAAACTACTGTTTTATCAGTAATATTATATGTATATATACGAAATATTATACATATATACAAAATATTCCACCCCTAAGACGTCCGAAATTTACGATTTTTAGCATATCATCTGATCATACTTTCATTTGCTAAAAAGGATACGAATATACAAAAATATTTTTAGCTTTATTAGCAATACTATTATATTTATTGTTTTTAACGCTCAATTTTCATTCATCGGCCTATTATATATGCATATTATAACAAGCATACGTAGACAAACTTCACTTATCATGTTGCGTTGTTTATTTAGTTCTGGAGATTAACGAAATAGAATTAACAACCGGAATATTTAACTTATTTGTTGGAACATTATTTTTAATCGATACTAGTATTTGAGTAGATATCATATTTGTAATTAAACAGTATATTTATATGTATATTTCTACCAGCCTGATTATTTATGAGAAACTTTTTGCGAAAAAGTGTGTCATTTGGCAGGAGTTGCACCTGTGACTCCTAACAACATAGAGAAAGCTACTTAGCATCCTTTTGTGAAACTACATTTCTGCTGTCTCAAGTCTTTTTTTTTTCATCCTTGATGAGATCGTCCAGCATTCACTTCCACACAGAAGAACAGATATTACTTAGCAATCCAGTACTTCATTCTTTGTTTCTAATGAGATTTTCCTGTCTTTCAGTACTCTGGTTCGCTTCTGAAATGCCTCATTGGATTTCCATGTCACACTTTCCATCCTTTGTCAAATTACTTTGCAGGTATTTGAATTTTTTACTTGTTTTATTTTAATTTCTCCTCTTTTTGCTGATGACCATACAATCAGTTGTCTTTAAGTTTATGCTCAGTCCTTTCTTCACACTTACTTTGAGAAAGCACAACCATGTCTTACGCCCCTTTCTATTGTTGCTTAGTTCATTTCCTATTCGTACAGAAGCGGTTTACTGCCAATATAGATTCTTGATTATTCTAACGTCTTTTCCGAAAATGTCTAGGTTGTGGAGTATCTCTATCAAGTCCTTGTGTCGTACTTTGTTGAACGCCTTTGTGTAGTCTATAAAGCACAGATAAACGTCCTTCTGCATTTGTATTGCTTGTTCAGATAGCGTTCTGAGCATGAATATCGCATTCCTCATTCCGGTATCTTTAACTAAGCCACATTGTTCGTGTCCTATCTTTGGGTCAATTCTGCTGATCGTTCTGTTCATCTGAATCCGGATGAGGAGTTTTGTTATGTGGCTCATTAAACTGATTGTTTGATGGAGCTCACATTAAAACATGTCTAGGTACCAAAACGAAGAGCTCACCCGAAAATCATCATGAATTATTTGTAGAACAAGCACAAGGAGACTCTTACGGCGGTGTTAAAATGCCTAAAACCTAGACGCCACATTAAGACTAATAATATTGCTGATTATTGTTTGTATTTTATCAACGAGATCTAAATACATAGCACAAGCGTCGGACCATATATTCTAGATATGAGTGAATTGTGGCTTATAGACGTGTACGATAGTTTCTGGAGATAATTATTTTTTCAGAATTTCATTAATATGGCAGCTGAAATTATATACTTCAGAAAAATTATATTTATGTTTTAGTCGAAATTAAAATTACCATGATATGTTATGAAAATGTTTGGCAAGAAAGTATATTTAAATTGTAGATTAAATGCAGCAATGTTCAGAAGTAAATTGGCATCATAATATTAGTAACTAGTGAACAGTAAGTTTTTAACATCTCTCTTCCCTTTTCTCCCTCTCTCCTCCTATATATATATATATATATATATATATATATATTTACATTACTACATCTGTTAGTTGATGTTAAGTAGAACACTTACTGGTAATCATAAATGTGCTCAAATAACTTTCATGTAGTAAATATAACTGCTATTGACAAAGGTATGTATATAGTCTTGGGTTTTGTTACGCGCACACCCACACATACATACCACCACACCACACCACACATATACATATCGTCACATGCATATATATTTATGAGCGTAAGAAAAGCTGTTCTTACATATAAATTGAGGCAATACTTGAAAGTATACGCATGGACGAATGCATAAAAGATATTTCATAATATTCCATATAGTGTGATTTCTTTCTCTCTCTCTCTCCTTCTGTGTGTGTGTGTGTGTGTGTGTGTGTGTGTGTGTGTGTGTGTGTCGCAAGTGCTAGGTGCCCGAAGACAAAAGAAATTGAAGCCGTAGAAGAAAACAATGAGACACGATTGAGTGTTTGCGAGAGAAATAATTACCAGGCATTTTTCGATAACCATATTGGCGTTCGTGCGACAATAATGTCCGTTATTCGAAGGGAAATTAGCACAGCACTTCGTCTTAATTAAGAAATTATGAAGAAGTCTTTTAGAATTCTTTTTTTAAAAATAAAAACGAGTATTTAACTCGACACGCTCATATAGATACAAACATGTTTATAAAATTTAATTCTGTAGAAATGATGAAGCTGAAAAATTCTCGGCTCAATTTCCATCCAAAGCCCTTCTCAAATAAACAGATTTTAAGAAAAGTAATTTTTCGTTTAAGCATCGAACATTTTAGCTGCCTATTATATATATATATATATATATATATATATATATATATATATATATAATTATTATTATTATGTCATTTTTCATCATATTTCGATTTCTGCTTTGGTCTCACTACCAACCAAGTCTGGGGGGGGGACCTAAGACAGGTCGTGGCGTGTTGTTATGACTCCATTTCATGTTTTTCTATCTTCCCTATCGTCCCTAGCATTACATAGATAAAGTTTTCCTTAGTGTGTGGGCTGTACTTAATAAGACAATTTTTTGTATATGTCTTAAGCTGGGGTTTCCAGGGATTCTTTCAATGTGTTGTTTTGTTATTATTATTATGTCATTTTTCATCATATTTCGATTTCTGCTTTGGTCTCACTACCAACCAAGTCTGCGGGGAGACCTAAGGCAGGTAGTGGCGTGTTGTTATGGCTCCATTTCATGTTTTTCTATCTTCCCTATCATCCCCAGCATTACATAGATAAAGTTTTCCTTAGTGTGTGGGCTGTACTTAATAAGACAATTTTTTGTATATCTCTTAAGCTGGGGTTTCCAGGGATTCTTTCAATGTGTTGTTTTGTTCCATTTTTTATCATTCCAAGTGCACCTACTATCACTGGCACAACTCTTGTTTTCAATTTCCACATTTTTTCTATTTCAATTTCCAGGCCTTTATATTTTGACAGTTTTTCAAATTCCTTGATTGCTATGTTACAATCCGCTGGACAAGCCATATCAATTAATAGACAAGTTTTCTCCTTCTGGTTTTTAACAATAATGTCTGGCCTGTTTGCTTCAATTTTTCTGTCTGTGTAGATGGTGTAATCCCATAGAATGGTTACATCTTCTATTTCTGTAACCGGTGCTGGGTGATGTTCATAACAGTGTTTGTTTACAGCTTTTCCATAATGTTTGCACATTGCCCAATGTAAATATTGTCCAACTCTATCGTGGCGATTTTTATATTCATTTGGGGCAAGCACAGAACAGCCTGAGATTAGGTAGTCTATTGTTTCTTGGTGTTTATCACAGAACCTGCATTTTGGATCCATATTATTATGCATAATATTTGCATGAAAGTTTCTAGTGAAAAGACTTTGGTCTTGTGCTGCAAGAATAAAGCCTTCAGTTTCAGACTTTAATCCAGATGCACGTAACCATCGATGAGTATTAACTTTGTCAACATTGGATTTATTGGCACGTACTGGATATTGGCCATGCAAAGGTTTGTCTTGCCAGCGCTGTTTCATCTGTTCAAGAGCTTTATCTTTGGCCTTCATTTTCATATTTTTTCCGCAATAATTGGTTCTTGGCTTCTGTTTTGCTTTTCTACAGAATCTACTAACTGTAAATCTTGTTTGTATTTACTGCCTTCTTTTATTATTGAATATTTTTTCTTTCTTTCTTCATGTTGCCTTACTAATTGTATCATCCAATCCTTTGTTGTTTCTATGTATGTTAGTAAGCCAATAGTTGTTGTCTTGTATGACAATTCCAGCTGAATAAGACCTCTTCCACCTTCTTTACGGGGTATGTATAGACGGTCTACATCAGCCTTTGGATGATGCATCTTATGCTTAGAAAGAAGCTTTCTTGTTTTAGCATCCATTCGCCTGATGTCGTTTAGAGTCCAGTTTAAGATGTTAAAGCTATATTGGACAACTGGAATTGCAAGGCTATTAATGGCCATAACTCTGTTCTGTGAATTTAATTCAGTTTTTAATATCATTCGTAGCCTTCTATAGTACTCTTTACGCACTATTTCCTTCATTTTTTTATGGTGAATGTTTTCGCTCTCATTTACACCTAGGTATTTATAAGCTTCTTCTGGTTTCAATTCTTTTATTGTTACAGCAGGGTCTAAGCTAATTGAGGATGTTTCTTGTATTGATCCACGTAAAACTGTAGCTTTAGCACATTTATTCAAATTAAATTTCATTCCAATGTCTTCGCTGAAGCATTTTACAGTTTGCAGAAGGCCTTCCAGCTCATTATCATTCTTAGCATATAACTTTAAGTCATCCATGTAGAATAGATGGCTTATTTTCTTTTGTCCTATTTTATAACCACATTCTGTCTTATTAAGTTGACTGGTTAGTGCTATTAATGATATGCAGAATAGTAAGGGAGATAAAGAATCACCTTGAAATATACCTCTTTTGATGTTTATTTCATCAGACTTATAGGTTCCATTTATATGATTGAGGTAAAGGGTTGTTTTCCATATAGACATGCACTGTTTGATGAAATTGATGATGACGGGCGATATCTTGTATATATTTAAAGTCTTTAAAATCCAGGAATGTGGCACACTATCGAATGCCTTTCGATAATCTATCATTATTATTATTATTATTATTATTATTATTATTATTATTATTATAACATTTAGCAAATAGCGTACTGGTGTTAATAAAACAGTGCTCGTTGTAATACAACAGAGTTATTAAGTATATATTAATAAATACATCATCCATTGCCGATAGCAGGAATCTGAGTTTCATGCACAATGCAATATTCAGGTGCTGAGTTTAAACACACCGTTACATAATTTCAGTTTGAAAAGACATACCTGATTGTTGGCATAAATATATATTATACTGGGTTAATTTAATTTCGACATTAAAATTATATATGACATTTAAAGTAAACCTGACTTACATATAAATCCGGAAAAATATATATTATAGTTGTAAATATGAATTATTCGTATTCAAAATAAAGGGCAACTATTGTAAATTCTTAATTTGCATTATAAAATTAATTATTAAATACCGATCATCAAATATTAACTATTAATCAATATTGACCTATGTTCAGTTAAACAAGATGAATGTATTTAAATAAGTATTTATTTTGTTATGTCTACAAGTAACCATCATTTCATTCTTCTGGTTTGAAGTGATTTTAAGTTATTTAAATGTTTTAAGATAATTAATTTCTCAGAAAACGTTTTTATTTTATGACCTTGTGGTACATGTTCGCATCGATTCTTTAATGGTTACCCGTCTTACCTGATTTTTTGATTATAGAGACGAAATGTATTATTTTTGCTGTAGATTTTTTCCTGGATTTATATACAGAAAACCCCGTTTATTTTAAATGCCATATGTAATGTTTAAAATTAAACTGTAATGTTAATATAATATATATCTAATCAGATGTGTTTTCGTAACATAATTACGTAACGGTCTGTTTATACTCAGTACTTGTGTGTTGTTTGTTTTAGACTTGGTCGACTGCACAGTAGAATAGGGCCAGAGTTGGATGAGTCTAATGATGATTACCAATGTGTTCAGAGTGATCACTAATGATGGTGATATTATGTCACCATTCATCTTCTCACAATGCACCAAACTCAAAACAAAGGCCTACATCAAGCGTCTTGAAGAGGTAGTGCAAACCTATGCCAAGAGGATGCCGTCTGTAAAACCCTTTGTCTGGCAACAGAGCTATACATCCTACCACACCTGCAGAAGAGGCCATTCATGGCTGTTCGACAACTTCTGCGACCACATAATCCTTTACTTCTGGTCAAGTAACTACCCAGATTGCAAACCCCTTGATTATTATGTGTGCGACTCAGTTGATCAAAACTCCACTTAACATCTGAATGGCCGGAAGCCAAGGATTATGACAGCAATCAACAAATTAAGCAAGGAAAAGACTTTTGGCAGCTGTGGCGATTTCATTGAATAAATTTACCCTTAGGATTTTCTCATATTTTATTTTATGATTTGATAGATATATCTGTTAAAATGAGATGTCAGTGTTACTTTTATTGTGCGTAATTTATATGACAATTTATCCATCGCACCATATATATATATATATATATATATATATATATATATATATATAACTGTGTGTGTGTGTATGTGTGTATAATGAAATGACATTCCTATATGTCACTGCTGCTGTAATATCACCTCCTGCCATTTCTGTTCATCTGAAAGCTCATGTGGTCAATAAAGAGCGGCGTTGCAGGTGTAGGAGTTCAAGATTCTATAAATTTTTGTGACCATTTGCAACACTGATATCCGAATGTGCCATGGATTAGTAAAGAATGCCTTCCAAAAGCTTAACAGAGTACAAGGATCAGGAGGATGTCGTTGGTGATGAAGAATGAGTGCTGGATTGCTATGGGATAACAATCCTCTTGTAAGAAAAATTAAGACGGACACGTTGTTTCGTGGTGAATTGGAGGTGTGAGCCGATTGAACAGGTTAAGAGGCTCATCCCTTGTTCCCTGTTTAGGAAGTGGTTTCCGGTTTTCTCTTTTCCAATCTTCTCACTTTGTTATTTTTTTTTACAATTGGAGTAGATAGATCTATCTATCCCCTGGTTCACACTCCACCCACGTCTATTGAACAGGTTAAGAGGCTCATCCCTTGCTCCCTATTTAGGGTGTGGTTTCCGGCTTTCTCTTTTCCAATCTTTTCACTATTACGTAGCCCCTGCACATCAGTGCCTTTACCGCCTTGCTCGAGGTGATACGATTAAAAAAAAATACGTGTGTGTTTTATAAATAAAATTAAGCGTCTATCTCAAATAAGATGCGTCAACGTTTGAAATAAGAAAAATGTTGGATAAAATATACAACCATTAATTTTTTTAAATTGTCTTATGTTTCGAAACATAACATATATGGGCTATTGAGAAAAATACTGGAATTGAAAAGGATGCGCTTTGCATGTAAACAAGCTCGAATTTTTTCTGACCCACACTATAGAGATAGATAGATAGATAGATAGATAGATAGATAGATAGATTTTTGTAATGGATGTTCTTCCTCTAGACTGGTTACTCAAGCCTAAAGTACTCAGTCACATCTGCTGGAGAGTGAGAAGAAAAATGAATTTCATTTGCTGACTGAGAAATCTTACCCTACCTGTCCATTTCAATTTAATCCTTCCAGTGTGCATCAGTTTGTGATATAAAAATATAGCTCTTCTTTGCTACATAACACATATAAACCATCACAGTCTGCGAGGGCGCGAATTCAAGGATAGATTTTTAACCAAATTATTTTTTGTAAAATCGAGACTCAAGTGTTATCACTAGCATTCGATTTTGTGGAAAAGAATTTTCTTTCAAGCGAAGTTAAAGATTTAGCACACATTTTCAGCGAATGTTTAAGAAATAAAATCATTCGAATACATGTAACACTTTCTTTTCAAAAAGAACAGGCAAAATACAAAATGTGTCACTTCACGTGATTTAAAAGCACGTGCTTCACAACCATTTTTTTTTCTTTTTTGCTTTGTTTTATTTTTATACCAGAACCCAGTATTGTTTTAAGTGCTCAATTTGCAAACAATAAAAATATATTCTTCTTGGGTATTTTGGCGTGACGGGTACTTAATCCCCGCAATAAAAAAACAAAACTTTTAGAGTTTTCCCCGACAATTTATGAAAGCAGCTATTTATCAACCCATTTTTTTATAAGATTTTATTTAAACGGTAAAAAAAAATAACATCTGTACAAGAACGTTCTGAAAACTTCTCAGTTCACAAATCCCTTCCAAAAGCTGAGCTGAATCTGCTCAGTCTTCACTTACCCGTTTTGATAAAGCTCAAGTGTGGGTTATGAATTATTTTCCTAAAACCGCTTTCACAAAGACGATACGTCCTAGGTGTGACGATAAATTACACCCAGCAGCAAAGCCTCTGATCGTGAGATTATGAGGAGTATGAACCCATTTATAAATTGCTGTTTTTCCCAGGTTCACCCTGACCCGGAATCGTAACACTTATTAAATTCCAAGGTAAAGACAACTTGGAACCCCCTTCAAACTGAGGTCAGAGCATGAATATAAAAAACACATAACAAAAAATGACAAAATCATTTTTAATCCAGAAAAGATACAGAAAATTACGAGCAATAAAGTATATTAAAAATTACCAAATTTCACTACTAAATAAATTTTTTGGCATAAAATAACTCATAAGGCGTTGGTCGGTTGGTTAAACAAACCAACCGACCAAAAGACCCACAGACAAAATGTTACAAACTTCCCGCTACTTGATATTGCCAATTCGTTACAGCAGTTTGCTTCTTTATTTGTCTATCTTAGCATTACCATTTTTTACATTGTTCGGACTGTTATCCTCATCTTAGTTACCATGTGTCTTTAAAGGCACATGACCCAGCGGATAAAAATCTTTGGTTGGATCGAGTGATTTGACCCAAAGTGTTGTGAGTTCAATAATTGGCTACAGCAGTGTTGAACAAAAAACTTAGAGAATTGACTTAAACTAAAATATCTGCAAGTAGAATGACTAATGGAACGAGAACAATCTACCCCACTGAACAAAATAAAGTGATCAGTTCAAACTTGCAATCAACTGAAGAAGGTCGGGGCGTACAACAGCCGAAACATGAGTATGGTAACAAAGACGTAGACAACAGTTCAAACAATGTAATTAATCTAAATAGTTTAACTTCTATCAAAACCATAACCTTTGCTTCTCAGTGCCAAAAAGATGGGGTCTTCAGTTAGGTGGTGATGAAGATGCAAAGATTGCTGTAAGTTATTGGGTAATTCATTAACCAGGTTAGATCTCTGAAGCTGGGATACATAAACACTGCCATTAAAAAAGGTGGTAGCTACGTTGAGGAGTAGGGATGTGAACCAATGATGCCTAGCTGTATGTTGATGAGCAATATGTTTCATTGACTTACTTCTCTCTTATACATTGTGAGCGGAAAAAACCTCACGTATGTACATCCAAGAAAAACCTCTGACTTTTTTACTATTATGTGGTAAGTGTTGGAGTAGATAGACTAAAATATCGCCCGGTTCACACTCCACCCACGTCTATTAAACAGGTGAAAGGCTCATCCCTTGTTCCCTGCTTAGGATGTGGTTTTCGGCTTTCTCTTCTCCATTCTTTTCACTCTTTTATTTTTTTTCTCAATTGGCGTAGATAGACTAAACTATCGCCCGGTTCACACTCCACCCAAGTCTACTGAACAGGTGAAGAGGCTCATCCCTTGTTCCCTACTTAGGATGTGGTTTCCGGCTTTCTCTTCTCCATTCTTTTCACTCTTTTATTTATTTATTTTTTCCTCAATTGGAGTAGATAGACTAAACTATCGCCCGGTTCACACTCCACCCACGTCTATTTAGGAGGTAAAGAGGCTCATCCCTTGTTCCCTGTTTAGGATGTGATTTCCGGTTTTCTCTTCTCCATTCTTTTAAATCTTACGTCGCCCCTGCACTTCAGTGGCGTTACTGCCTTGTTCGGGGTGATGTGATTAAAATATATATATATATATATATATATATTTGGGGAGATTTTTCTTTCTCATTTTGTATAATAAAACTGCATTACGTTATGATTTACCCTTGCAAAATAAAATTAAAATGCTTGCTAGTAACACTTGCAAATGATATACACAAATTTATATAATCTAACTTATATAAAATACAGCAGAATTTTTCATAAGAAATTGTTTAATATAAGATAGAGCTATAGTTATTATGAAAACAAAAGTAATTCCACTTGATAAGTAACGAATGACAACTCAGACTTTCGTAATTCGTAAATCCCTCATCGTAACTCTCATAAGAATGATCGTATTGATCAAAGGAAATTTATTTTTTAAACGCCTGTAAAAATGAGCATGAAAAGAGATGATAGAGATAAAAGAGAGTGCCGTCTCTGATAAAAAGAAATGATGCAATTCACTCCGCCAGAAATTTAAGAATCGGCATGCTCTACTGTTTAACATTCCAGCCGGAAGTTTCAATACGAGCATTTCAAAGTACTTGGGTGTCAATCTGAGAACAATGCAGTCGATTAATAAAGTGTTGAATGATATATCCAGAAAGCATCAGGGTGTATGGAGTGATCACTTGTAATGGTTATGTTATGTCTCAATTCATCTTCCCACAGGGCCTCAGTATCATACATCAATTGACCTGAAAAGTTTGTGCTGCCCTGAGTGAAGATGGGGTAAGCTGAAAGACCCTATGTTTGGTAACAGAAATCTATACCATGCCACACAAGCAGGAGAACTTTGTCATTGCTGGCATACAATTTTTGCGACCACACCGATCCTTATAAATGGCCACCTAACTCTCCAGACTGCACCCCTTGATTATTACGTGCGATTGAACGAGAGACCAACAAAACTTCTCATGACATCAAAGATGAACAGAAGCAAGAATTATGACAGCATTCATTACTTTAAACAACGACACTGTCCAAAAGAGAAACAGGAAATTCCGAAGTCATCTGATAGCCATAGTTGAAGCCAGTAGCTATTTTATTGAATAAATTTACTCTTTCGTATTTCAAGATATTTTGTGTAATTTTGGTAAATATATATGTTAAAATGAGATTTTAGAGTTATTTTTCATTTTGCGTTATTTAGACAACATTTTATCCATTTCACACTGTATATATTGTTATTTTGGTGCTGTGAATAACTAAGCTACATCTGTTTAAATTAATTATAGTTTGATAAATCTCCTCATCTTTGTTATTAACAAAATGTTTCGGCTGTGGTCCCCTCCAGCCTTTTTGATCCGAATAAAATTAATGGAATTTCCATATGAACGCTCTATTTAATTTACTGGGGTAGATTTTTCTCCTCTCCTCATGCATCGTGATATTTCTACTTTCTTTTAATACTGCTTATTATTTATAGCCTGCTTTCAACTTAATCTGCGTCTTTATTACTGACAATATATTGTAATTCACAATTTCTATGCTACCAAATACATTACACAGAAAATTTAAATAATATTTATAAGCAGCTCTCCGACTTCATGTAACTTGACATTAGCAATATTTTTTTAAATATCAATGCCTGCTAAACTTGAAATATCTTTTAGTGAAGTAAAAATTTCATACTCGAATTTCTATGGTTCAACAATTGTTGTTATTATATTCTGCTACTTGGGGTCATACTCCTAGAATTCTTCTAGATTTGGATTAGGGAGACCTACCTAAAATGTTTGGCTATTTATTTTATTTTATTTTTTAATCATATCACCCCGAGCAAGGCGGTAACGCCACTGATGCGCAGGGGTCTACGTAAGAGTGAAAAGATTGGAAAAGAGAAAGCCGGAAACCACATCCTAAACAGGGAACAAGAGATGAGCCTCTTCATCTGTTCAATAGTTGTGGGTGGAGTGTGAACCGGGAGATAGTTTAGTCTATCTACTCCAATTGAAAAAAAAAAAGAAAAAAGAAAAGAGTGAAAGGATTTGGAAAAGAAAAAGACGGAAACCACATCCTAAACAGGGAACAAGGGATGATCCTCTTCACCTGTTCAATAATTGTGGGTGGAGTGTGAACCGGGCGATAGTTCGTCCACAAATAAAAAAATCACGAAAGATTTCATCAAATTCTATTACAAGTTCCATGTTCGCGTTTTTTGTTTTTTGGCGGGGGAGAAATGTGTTAATCTCATAGACTTCCAATTTTTTTTAACTAAGCGAGAAATGAAATTCCGTCTAATATAAGAAATAACAGAAATTAATAAAACAATCTACAGTGAATATTGACAGGTTGTTGATTAGAAAAGTTAATTAACTGAATCAAAATTTAATGAGATGAAACAAGTTAACTGACGCATTCTTGGTTTATATTCTGAAGCCAATGTTAAGTTATTGAAGAGGTTTATGCCGATGACATAGACATGCATATTTGAGATTAGGATGATCTTGAACTAAAACGCAACACTCTTTTCCAAGTTTTCCAAGATAAACATTTCCAAAACAAAAATTATCTGCTGAAATCGCATTTAAAGCGAACCGATGACTCATTTCAAATTCCTCGATATATTTAAAGTGCTATAACACTTATAATAAATTTATTATCACAAAAAGAAAATGAACATAAAATAATCTCTACTAAAGACAGTCTTGTATTACACGACTAGTTGCCACAACACAAAAATATTAACCTAAACACTCAAGTCACGTTGTAAAATAGTCTCGTTAGATCGAGATATCCACATGGATGTCAGGCATGGTACCAGATACATTCAAAAAGAGCTAAACTATCAGTTGTATGCAACCGTTTCTTCTAATCGATGATTTCAGGTGTCTTTGAGCAAATGGTACCTGTAAGTCTTAATGGGGACCATACTTCTTCAAACCTGGATGACTAGCGCTATAGAATTACAAGCAAATAACTGTGCAAGAAAAAAGAAGCCATAATACTTGAAGAGTTTCAACAGCGGCAACAGCTACAATGGGTAGCACGTGCAAATCGAAGAGAAAAATATGACATAATGAAATTCCAAGCCAACCAAAATAAAAGGTTAGAAAAGAAGCTTACAAAATTTGGAAGAAAGACAAAATAAGTTGAGTTCAGAAATCGTTTATCCTGAACAATTGTTATAAAGATTTTATAAATTTCATCCGACAGTAGCGCTGGTTTCTCACTCAATATTATTACCATTATTTGACTGTGAAAAATATCGTTTTAATAAAATCCTTTCGAAAATACCAATGAGTTAAGAATGAAGAAAGATCAATCTAAAAGATTACTTAGATGAAAAAAAAATAGTTACCTATAATTATTGTTGAGTTTCTTGATTTGCTTCGTTTTGCAAAATAAAGGTTGTAAAGCCCTACGAGTAGAGAGGAAAATGGCCAGAGAAGCCAAACCCGTCAGATCGCGCCAAGCAGCGAAAGAATTTAGACCTAATAATGGCCAGGACGGAATTCGCAATTAGTTCTGGATGACCCGATCTTTTCAAGAGGACAGGGCTTTCTAATTAAGCCGAATGAATTTTGGATGAGGGCGGCGATGTTCAAGCGACCTTTGAACCTTTCAGCGAGTTGGCTCATTGCACAGGTCACGGTTTGTGGCGCTCTGTCTTGGCATCGACCCTTACATCAAAGGGACAATTTAGTTAAGCAAGTTTATCTGGGGAGTAAGAGCAGTGATAATAGCAGAGGTTGCATGGTGTGTTACACTAATACATAAGTGTTAGAAATTGAATGCAAACAGTTCTTTGCTTTACGTGGTGTGAGTGGGCATGTGGAAGATGTACGATGCTTGTGATATCTTCATGTGTGCATAAGACGTAGTAGATATTTGCGTTTTTCCCTTTATGTTAGAAATCAATATATATATATATATATATTGTTAAATATAAGCAAAATTTCCGGGAGCTTGAGCGGTCTATTGAACAATGCTATGGTAAACACAGAACTCTCTTTGAAGTTACTATCTTCTCTGTATTACTTTTACAATCAGTTAGCTGTAGTATCTGGATGTCGGGTTATTATAACGGTTAGGGATTCAGAAAAAGAAATCATTGAGCCGTGGTCTACTTACCTCCAAGTTATTTACTTTCACTTTCTCATCAATATATTTGACAAGCGTATGAATCCATCTCTCGTCCCCCGGTTATGTATTAAATAACAAGTTAGATCGTTTTTAAGTCGCAACAAGTCTTGTAGAAAAAAACAACTCAGCTAGTTGATGACGAGGTTACCGTTCGTTAGAAACAAAAATACTTAATTGTTACGCAGTATCTTCTTCTTCTACATGTCTTGTCTTTTCAGGACCTAGGCGAGCGATCATGGCCTTTCAGGCCTTCCTATCTCCTGTGACTCTGTGCTCTTTCTCCTGTTACACCACGCAAACTTCGTTCTGCCATTTACCTGCTCAGGTCAGTCAAGTACGTTACACGCTGTTTTCCCTGTTTCTCCAACCTTCTATTTGGCATGTTAGTATCAGCCCTCCTTTCTCATTGCATGTACCAGAAACTTTAGCTATCTTTTCCTGATGCTCAGTATTAACTTCCTTTTTGTTTCAATCCCTTTCAAAGTCTCATCATTGCTCACATTCTCGATCCATGATATCCGCAGCATCGTTCTGTAGAACCACATTTCAATAGCTTCAAGTTTTTCCTTCATCTTCAATAAAATCGTCCAGAATTCACTGCCATATTGAAGAACTGATATCACATAGCACTCCAGAACTCACTTCATTGTTTCTAGCGAAATTTTCCTGTCTCTTAATACTCTTCTCAGCTTTTAAAATACGTCCTTCACAATGCCAATTCACATTCGGATCTCTATGTCACACTTTCTGTCTTCTGTTTGATTTTCCAGGTATTTCAATTTTTGTACCTGCTTGATTTTAGTATGCCTCACCTGTATTTGACATTTTGGACTGCTCTTTTTGCTGATGACTATTCATTGGATTATGACAGTGAATAGACGACAATTTCTTTACAGATGAAACTTCAAGAAGAAACTGATGCAATAGAAATTTGGTTTAACAACAGCATGCTTAAAATATCATGGTCAGAAAATAAAAGCAATGAAATTTTAGAGAAAACTGAACCAAAAGGATGCTTATACTTTAATCAGAAACAGATTGTAGGTATTTCCCAATTATGAACGAAAAAATAGGGTTAAAAAACATTTGACACTGACAGGATATATAAAAATGTCTCTATCTAGTTGCCGTCTTTTGAATATCGTAGGGAAATATATATTCCGTCCACATAGCGCATTATCTACTGATAATATATAAAAGGCTCAACTCTGGCTCAAAGATAAAGACAAACGAATAAAAAGGCGGTGGGGCTGGTGAGTATTAAAATGAGGACAATATAGCTATGGAAACTGAATAAATAAAAGTTGTTAAGAAATGGCAGGAAGATTAAAAAATTCGAAGATAGAAATTCTGGAAATTTTGTGCGTATAACAGGAATCTATTTCACAGAGTAACATTTCTAGAGAAGAAGCTCTTAGTTGAAATTCTTCCTTACCAGTAGAATCCGAAGAAGATGTGGATGATTCAAAATTATCTGCGTTTTGTGACATGTCCTAGCTATGAATGTTCGAACTTGGGAAAATAACGAATTGGCCTCGTCTGACATTGTGGTGCAGAGGAAATCGACTCGGAAAGAGAAATCGGAAATGGAATTACAGTTTATTTCCTTGTATAATGCGCAAATGCCCTTAAGGAAGGTATGAACCCGCCGCTTTTCCTTCCAGCTATGGGTTAACTAGCAGAACAGATTGGGTTCTGTAGCCTTGGTTGGCAAACAGTCTACAGCAGTCTACAGCAGAAAGAAATGGCAATCTACTGCGGGAAAATCTTCTGCATAGTCAGATATGTCTTGAAAGATACATGATCGCCCAAATGTTTATCACATATAGAACTTAACTAACTGTGTGTCATTGGGCACCTCGGCATGGTGTAATCGTTAACAAGCTTGCCACAGAAAGTAATGAAAACCTGCTGTGGGAAAATATTCTGCCCAGTTAGTAACGTCTCGAAGAGACATGATTGCCCTTGTGTTCCGTAGAGTTGATTTTCTAAGCGCTGCTTAGATGTGGCACAAGGCCGAATGTATGGGGCACCTATTAAGGATCGAACTTACTACTCAGTTGTAATCAGTTCTAGCAAGACAAACCTTACTAACCATTACAATACGTCGAGATACCCCAAGCCTGTGTCACGTATAGAACTTTACTAACTTGCCGTACAATTTCAAATGAAAATAGCGTGTTGATTACGACGTTTCCCCTGCCGAAAGGGATTGTAGATAGGAAAATATTTCAACATTCTCAAGACCGTGTAGACGTTTCTGAACTAATTCAATGATAGAATTTAGTATACCCCACCTCTATTTGGCATTTTGGGCTGCTCCTTTTGCTAATGATCATGCATTCGGTTTTCTTGCAGTTTATTTGTAGTCCTTTCTTGTAACTCTCTTCAGTTACCTTCTGTAGGATATCTTGTATTTCTTTTCCGTGTCTGCTACCAGCAGTGTATCATCTGCGTACCTTATGTCGTTCAGATTGTGGCCTTCGATGACAAATCCTGGCATAACACATAGGGTCCTCAGAATAGCGTTACCTTCTGTAAATACTTTAAGAACGGTATCTGTATTGTGTCTCTTCTGCATTTTTTAAATGAAATTCCATTGTAAGATGTAAGCGATCATTGTTCTTGATAGATTTCTTTCCTCTGTTATCTGTGAATATCCACCATTTACTAGGAGATATATTGTATTCATTTACTGTAACCTTTATATAGTTTGAATTCAATATTGTTATTCTGCTAGACTGGTTACCAAACAATGCTTTAATGTCATTCTAACACTTAATTAAACAATAGCAACAATGAATTTTTTCCTGTTTTTCGAAACAGAATTGGTGCGAAAGTGAAAGCTTTCTAAGCCCGATCTTTATCTCACCTTGCCGATTGATTGATTGATTGATTGATTGATTGATTGATTGATTGGTTGATTAGTTTTTTACGGCTTATCAGCCATTTAAAGATTAGTTAAAGTCAGAAAAAAATTAAGGGATTTACAAATAAATAATAACGACTTAGTGATGTACGTATTACTCATTAACCAATATCCAGTGTGAAGAAGTGAATGTATACCTTTCCCAAGTGTATTTACGCCTATGTGAATATAACGAACCCAAATGGAATTTGAACTCGGCTCTCACCTATTAACATTCCCGAGCCATTATTAATTCGACCACGAGTACATTAAAGTTCACAACACCTGGTCATCGATCTAGGTACTGACCAAGCTCGATGTTGCTTAACTTTCTGATCGTACGAGAACTGGTTTTTTAACATTATGTGTAACTAAGTTATACCAATTTATGTATTTGAAACGGTTAAGTTACACAAACATCATTTGTTATCAAAGTTTAAATGCTAAATTAAACAGTTGATACCTACCTTCTATTTCTTGTCATTTAACCTGCTTCGTTATTGAGATAGCTAAATAAAATACGGTTTTTAGAGCTCGGCAATCCAAATGTCTAAATTCAGGTAGTTAGGGTAGCGTAGCGGTTTTTACCACGAAAAATAGAGACCGAGAACTTCGGTTGCTGCGTTCACTTTTGTGAAGATGTGCAGTGGGAAAAGTCTAATTCTATCTCTTCTACAAGCTATGTTTTACATATCAAGTTAAACTGGCCTCTCTAAACAATGGAAATAACCAGTCTCTCTCTCTCTCTCTCTCTCTCTCTCTCTCTCTCTCTCTCTCTCTCTCTCTCTCTCTGTTCCAATTTTGGTAATTTTGGTGTACAGATTTACAAACTCAATATTTGTGATGGCGGGTTCCATAAAAGAAAGTAGATTTACTAGAACCTTGCTCAGGTTCTTTAGAATTTAAAGTTATATTTCTTCTAGAATGACTTACCAACCATTGTTAAAGAGTCTTGTTAACGCAACTATTTAACCCATAGCTAGGAAAGAAAATTTAGAATCATGCCTTTCTCAAGTGTACTGACGCGAAAGTGAATCGAACAAATACTACTAGAATTGGAATTCAACTCAATTTATAGTTTAAAGCTGCTAACCATTACATTACCTACACGTCTATGTCAAGAACAAAAACTTTAGATATAAAACCATAGGAAAGGCAACGAGAAACTATGTATTCCGAACCAATAAAACGTCAGAGATGCTAAATAAAAAGAATAAGTGGAGAGCCATAGTCACCAATTTTCTGAAGGGCCATTGCCTTCATGGTAACGTATTCTGCAATTCAACACGTGAACACTTAGAAATAACCGCAAATACTTGTCAAAGCAACAGCCGAAACTGATTAGTCTCTGCAAGTCACTAAAAAGACGTTAGGATTTAGTTTTATTGATTTTAAGGACTTCATGCTACGTTCACTTAAATAATTACAGCATTTAGAGTTAAAAAGTTAGAGTTTATGGAAATTAGAAAAAAAATTATTTTATTATTTAGTGCATGAAATTTCTTTTCTGCGTGTGAGGAAATTATTTCTTTTTCTTTTCTTACTGTAGAATAAAAAATGCAATGTGTTCTATTACACAAGTTTGAGACTTCAATCTTTATTTTCATACGTTTTGTTTTCAACCCACGTACATCTGTAATAACAGAGTTGGGGAAACGAAACATTTTCCCTTTTGAGTCGGTAAAATTTACACTCTTCCTTTGTTTTTGTTTTTAATTTTGAGTATTTTTCCTTCTTTGTTGGCAAAATGTGTTTCTATTTTAGTTAAGTTCGGTGGTGGTGAGGCTGATAGTGGTAGTATTAATAGTAGTAGTAATAGTCATATTATTAGATATAGACTGGTTGTCGTGTTAATCGTAGCAGCGATTTTATTACCGATTGTCGCAAGACATTCTTCTTTTAACGATTTACTTTTGTCTGGCACAAGGCTTCTAGTGTGCAACACTCGGTGCAGGATTGACCTCTCTGCAAAAGAAATAGCTTATAAGTTCAATTTGTTAAACACCAAGTAGAGAGTTCTATATGCTGCATTTTTTCCCAATGCCCAATCTGGAGATGAACAAGAAAGCAAGCATATCCACTAGGCCAAAGTTCTGTTACTTCAAAGATCTGAAATAGTAAGCATAGCAATACTAAGTTCGAGAGAGCACAATAAAGAAGCTTAGTAAAGAAACACTGAACACAGTTTGAAATTACACACAGCTTCGAGCTGGTGTAATGGCTTACAAACTTGTCTCTGTAGAAACCTATTACAACTGAAGAGTGCGTTCGATCATCACTGAATGCCCAATATTTTCGCCCTTAAGCCACATCTAAGCGGCGCTTAGAAAATTAAACTCATACACATAGCGCACAGATACTACATGGACACGTGTCAGAGTACAACAGAGCGCTATCTAGATCTTAGACATGATACACTGATATTATATAGACGCTCGTTAGTGTAAGAAAGCGAGACATCATGAACAAATACTATATAGAGACTTGTCAGAGAAATCATGACAATTATTCGATCATACACATGCACTATCATAATCAGAGTATAAAAGAACACTACTTCAATGCACAATGACGCCCAAACACTACTTCAATGCACAATGACGCCCAAACACTACTTCAATGCACAATGACGCCCAAACACTACTCCAATGCACAATGACGCCCAAACACTACTCCAATGCATAATGACGCCCAAACACTACTTCAATGCACAATGACGCCCAAACACTACTCCAATGCACAATGACGCCCAAACACATCTCCAATGCATAATGACGCCCAAACACTACTTCAATGCACAATGACGCCCAAACACTACTTCAATGCACAATGACGCCCAAACACTACTTCAATGCACAATGACGCCCAAACACTACTCCAATGCACAATGACGCCCAAACACTACTCGAAAGCATAATGACGCCCAAACACTACTTCAATGCACAATGACGCCCAAACACATCTGCAATGCATAATGACGCCCAAACACTACTTCAATGCACAATGACGCCCAAACACTACTTCAATTCACAATGACGCCCATCAATGTACTACAAAAAATTATTTGATCTTACGCAGAGAACACATGTACTACATTAACTATAGTCAGAGTTTTAGTGACCACGATATTAACCCTAAACAGAAACAAGCATATTAGCGCGCAAGTGAATGTAATGAACTCGACTGGAATTCGAACTTGGCTCTCTGAATTCTCATTCTGCCAAGTCAGTGAAATTGAAAACCTTGTTATTTTTTATGTTTTCCATTTGCCCCTCTAATCTTCATTGAATAATAATCTGTATTGACGCTCATAATTTTCATTACAATATGTTGATAACGAAGTTAAGCTCAAATATTTAATGATAGAGTAGGGAAAATAATTTCCACACATAGTTTATCGGCAAAGAATTCGCTAGGAATTTTTTCAATGATTAACTTACGAATTATGATTTATCAAAACATTTTCACAGCTATTTCCAGTATTCTATTAATAGTTAAACTCACCTCGGCGTCTGCCATAGTGTAATGTTTACAAATTTATCTCACAGACCAAATCGTTACCGTAGAGTCTTCGATCTACACTAGGTGTCCGGCTAATCTGGCTGTGAGATAGGCTAAGTTAAACTTATTAAAAGGAGCGACGCTAAAAAATTATTGCTATGATCTCGCTAAGCATGCCACTGGGATCTTATGTTATTTGGGTGTAAATTAAGTAAATGTCTTATTTATTCTCTTGATTTGCACCGTCAGAAATCCGGAAAAAATTTCTAGGAATAAAGAAACCACAGATTAGGGGAAAAAAAAGGGTTGTCTTTTATAAATCCCCACTGGATGAACTTATTTCAGTCAGTAGAGGTGACATCTGTATTACAAGCAGTCGTCTTTAGCCGATTGACTGAAGGTTGTCAGTTCTTTCACTGTGCTGGACAGTAAATTATATTGTTATTTTTCTCTTCGACCAGACTTATAGTAAGCTACATTTACGTGTGTGCGTGTGTGTGTATGTGTGTGTGTGTGTGTGTGTGTGTATGTGTGTGTGTGCACGTTCGATCCCTGACAGGGTGCCCTATATTTTTAGTCACATGCCAAACTCCTTTAAACAAATATTTAAACAAGGCCAAAATAATTTTTTAAAACATCAAGCTTTAAAAAAAAGACACAACCTGTTTTTCCTAGTAAAATATCTGCAACTTTTATATTTCAAGCGGTGAAGGATTATCATGATTTTAACCTGGTTAGAAAACAAATAACTTGCATTGAAAATGCAATATTTAGCTACGTCTGACGCTACACAATCGACTCTCTGACTTGGTTGAAACTATCGGCAGTAAGTTTTAATAGAAAGTTTCTTATTTCAGAGCTTAAAAGTATTAAAGTAATCGAGCATAATAAGTGAATAAATACTGAATTAAATGACTGCATTTCTTTTCACATGCATTTTTTATATTTATGTTCATCCAACAAAAGGTCCATGTGCCACTCATGGTAGATTATTATTGTGTGGTAAGTATGAAAGATAAGGGTTTACACAAAACTTGAAGAGATCAAGATTGTAGTGACTGAGAAAAAATGTTGTTGGGAGCCGGTTCCACAAAGCAGCAGTTCTTGGAAAGAAGATATGCAATAACGGGACATACTCCATTCTTTAGGAATATGAAGGGAAAAAGTACGATTCATACTTGTATATGCGGAATGCCGGGCCCCAGGTATAAAAATTAGGGTTTTTGGTCTAAGCAATTTATTTCATAAAGTAGAAGTACATGATTTACCAAATCAAATTAATCATTCCGTTTAATATATATATATATATATATATATATATATATACACATAAATATGTATACATATGTGTGTTTTTAGACTAGACAGATATGAACACTGAGATAGATAGGTTGCTGCGTAAAATTTGTGTCATTTAATATACATATATATATACATGTACGCACATTATACATATGTGTCTATGTGAGTAGATAGATATATACATACATACATAAAATAGTGCGTGCAGTTTGAGTCAAGATATATATATGCGTGTTTTTATGTGTGTATATATTTACGTCCATGTGTATATATATGTATATACATATACATGCACATATATATATACACACACTTGTGTGCGTATATATATTTGTATGTATATTTGTATGTATCTGTATATATACACACACATGCACATATATATACACAGACAAACACATGCACGCATGCATTTATATGTAAGCATATATTTTTATCAGAGTTGATAGATAAACATAGATAGATAGATAGATAGATAGATAGATAGATAGATCAGTACATCATGCTTAAAGAATTATAGAATTTTTTGCATATTGCTCGTTGCCTAGAAATGTATGTTCTGCCGTAAATCACAGCCTTACTACCGACCTATTATTACAATATTTTCAGTGCCATTAATTTGAGTGATCATCTGTTTACGTTTTCATTAACTTACTTGACTAACTTACTGTGAAAGATTCTACTTCTGTCTCCCTCCGAAAACAGAAATTCTATGACATTTTTAATTTTCTTTGTCAACGGTTGTAAACATTTTGAAATATGATTATGGGTACCAAAATAAAAATTTAACTCTAAAGCTTTTCCTTATGATTTCGTCATACTTCATGGATTACAAACAAAAAAAAAAACAAAATTGAATCGCAAAAGCCATTACCTTTTGACTTGATCTTGCATATACATAAATACATTTTCTACTGATAACTCCTTATTACCTGTCTCGCAGTCGAAAAATTCTGTGACTAACCTGGTTCTCCCATCAGGCATTTTCTGTGGACATTGGTGGCTAGACACCCATCAGGATAAAAAACAAACCTTTCAAATGGTGAACATTCTTGTAGGGTCAGCAGCTACCTAATTTAATGTGGTAGGGCTCGATAGTGATGATGACTCGACGTGGCTTCACGAAAGGTTTCATAATCGGAAGACAACAGCAAGGATGGAAGGCTTTCCCGTTGGAATCAACTCATATGTTTTTATACCCAATGCGAACGTACAATGTAATTTATATCGGCTGTGGTTTAAGGAATGGCCTTCGCCAGAGGCAGTACACGTGAATAAAATAGTTGTCTGAATTTCAACCCAGATATGAGAAGATAACTGCTCATCTTTGCAATGAGGTTCCAACCTCACCAGGTTATGGCCGTGATTGTTACGGTGATTGTGACATAAAAGTGTTAAAAACAATTCTTTCGAATGAATACGTTATTTTATAACATCTGCTACAGTAAAGAGGTTATCAAAGTACTCGGTGAAGTGGATATATTCTTATTTTCATGGACAATCTTCGCATCTGTAAATTAATTTTCACACGATCTGTAAGCAGTGGAGTGCTGGCCTTAAGTTTATTTCATTTACCTGGTTATCTGATATTTGGACATTCGAATCAGGGTCATTTTTGTTAACAATCCTACTCTTAGAAATCTATTCTTTGTTTTCCTGGCGTTGAACGAGTTCCCTTTTCCTGTCAATCATAGATTTAACGAGGTGAATATTTGAGTTCAAGACCGTAGAATGGTTGAGGAAAGAAATTCGGAACATTCTCAATTATGTCTTCAATTGTCTTTCAGTTCAGTTACTTTGAAATTTTGAATTGTCATGTTGCAAAATCATATCATGCATCATAACTGAAGCCTCACTCGAAGGACCCTTTCCCTAAATTATAGAAATTTACTCAGGCACTAACTCGAAATATTGGATCAAAACTCCGACATTTCTAATCACAAAAGACTTTTTCTCGATGGATGTATATTTTGTATTCTAACTGAGCCTGTGCGGTGATAATTACTGCCATTTGTTTTGTTTTCTGTGAACCCATTGCTGACAAGAGTTATATCCGTATTGCACTTGCTCATCATGTCACAGGTAGCAACAATTCTCGTGAAATTGTGGAAACCCTCGTTATTCTAAGAATTCACTGGTATAGAGATTATTCAATTGCTAAAAGCTTAACTAAACTCCAGCCATTGACCCAGCTCAGAAAGAAACAAAAAAAAAGACTTTCGTTCAGTTTTACAATTTTTTCGCAGTAATTCTTCTAGTCGTAATGAGTGTATTGACTATATTGGTATAATCCTCATAGTATGTTGGACATATGTTTTTTATCTGTCTTTTGTAAGATAGTTTTTTACTAGAATGTACATATCCCTACTGGACTTATATGCTTAAAATATAGCCTATTCTTGAAAAGTGCTCTCTTACTGTGAATGAATCCAGTACCTTTGCGTTTCCGAAAACTGAAATATTAATACTTTGCTTTCTATATATGTCCAATGTTGCAGCCATTTTGAAAGAAAATTACTGGTAGAAAAATAAAATTTAAAAAAACGTTCATTGTACAGTTTTCCCTTGGCACTTTTTCTTAGCACTTTATGGCTTATAGCAAAAAATAATTATACCTAATACTTTTAAAATTCAGTTAGAACAGGCGTTTTATCGATTCTTCTGTATATATGTATAAATCAGTAAAACATCATGTGAAAGAATAACATATTTTATCATAATACGAAATTTCTTGTCTGTTGCCTGAAACTGACGACATTCTATGATAATAAGTTATCTCGTTTGTAACATTAAACAGGTTAACGACTAGATATTGTTAAGTGACACTGGGTTTATTTCTGGAACTTGTTTATCGTATAGCAAATGTCAGTGAGTATCTCTTTATTAATTGTCAAATCTATATTAAATTATTTCCACTAATTTTTGTGTGTGTTTTCCAAAATGTCACACGTTAGAATGTAGATGTCTGATGCTTCTTTTAGTTAATTTCTTCCTGTGTCTCTCATGATGTTCAAAACTTTTTGTGGATCTTCGTTGCCAATCTGTTGTGAAGTTGTAGCAAAACTTCGCCGCAAAGTTGGAATGACCTATTTGCACCGGAAGTAAGACACGGAACAAGAAGGTGGGTTCAAAACAGTGTATTAGTATAACAAGAAACAAGAAATTCAAAGGAAGTGTTAATAATAAGTAACTAGAAATAAGTAAGTCCGAAAGTATTATTACGCTGCTTATTTCCTGAAGAGTAGCTGCTGATAAATGATTTTGGTTAACTTCATTTATCTGTTTTCGCACTTAAGATAAAATGTTGCACAATGACATTTTAATATGGGTAATCCGGGCAATATAGCCTGGTAAAAAATTCCTGTCTAATTTTACCCAGACGAGACTCTACACTTCGGCGAAGCCTCGACTGTGTTATTTCTCTCCGCCCAAAGGCAGAGAGCTCGACAGTGCGTAAGGCTGTCAACTACTCGAGTTGATTACAATATACAGTCGCCTTCCCACTAAGGCAAAATGTGGCACAAGCCTTTTTAAAGTGGGTTCCCCGGATCATATAGCCCGGCCACAAATTCCTGTTTAATATTTTCCAGTTGAGACTCTACCCTTCGGCGGAGCCTCAACTGGGTTATTACTCTCGCCCGAAGGCAGAGAGCTCGACAGTGCGTAAAGCTGTCAGATACTAGAGTTGACTATTTTCTGGAAGTCACACAGAGTTGGTTATCGTAAAGGCAAAATGGTTTCAACAAGTGAGCTCTCAACCGAAAGTCAAATATTTTCAATGACAATACTCTTAAGTATATGAACATGATTCCACCAATCAGCTACCAAATTAAAACGAATATGGCCCCAACATGAAAACTGTCAATTGACAAGAATATCTGCTCCCGTATCAGAGATGTTAATTGAAATAGAAACCAGTTTCCAAGTACTGTAAACTTGAATAGTATAAGTGAATATAAAACACTATATAAAAAGAAAATGCAACAGTAAGGGAAACAACATATGTTTTATCCCAATCGGCTATTATGAAACGTTATGAAGTCATAAACAATATGCGAGGATTATTAATGGGGTTCTTGAAGCAGTTTACCTTTGAAATGAAAAATGCACTAAACAAATAAAAAAGAAATTAGCGAAAATGGGAATTAAAGTATTTTCTGTCACGGTGGTAACAATGCGGCTGAATAAATTAAGATTTCCTTACAGAAAAGCTAAACAAAATCGACATTAACACTTTAGCAAAATATGTTTACAATGACACATAAAAAGATGACAGTCGGATGAAAACAAGTGTCTCTCCTATTTCATGATAAACCGTTGCTTGTCAGGTGATGGTAAGCATTATCGCAGTACAGAGATATTTGAAGACTTGTCAAATTGCGTCAATAGAAAATAGGATAATGCTGACAAAGAAATTATTTATTTTCAAGATGGAAATACATGTTGCGACGATGAAAAAAGGGTTAAATGTTGACTTCAGGCAAGTTATACTAAATATAAACATTGCATCAAACAGTCACCCGATGTTCAAATAGACTGAATATTTATGGTGTTTTTTTTTTATTTTTCTGTTCAACAGAATTCATATGTTAATCATTATTTTACAACTTGAACGCTGTTGACATTATGAATACTTGAAGAGAGACCACAAAGTAATAATAGTAATTTTACGGTTATTTTTGACAACATTTAAGGAGTTTATAAAGTTTTACCATAATCAATTTAGAAAAATAAGCCTTAAATTCAAATAATTAAATCTAATATGCATATATGCATAGAGTGTGACTCAAATATTCAATTATTAACTCCCTAACTGTCAAACACAAGATTACTTGTGATCAATAGATTCTATTCTGAAACTGACAACGAGTTATCCTGTACAGAGTACGAGTTATACCATGCTTTAAAAATAATGCAAATTAGAATTTGACGTACATTTGTTTTTTTATTTAGACTCTCGAATGTACAGGCTCGTAGATATAATTCACACTTTTATGAAAACAGGGAGTCTATTAAACGCTGATAAACGATATAACTTTTAAATCAATAATAAATTATATCTGTCTATATTTCTTAGATAAGCTATTGTAATTATTTACACGATTTACTTTGCTCAGACTGCAGTCTTCAAATTTATTGACATATTCACGACGTTTCAGATGATACAGCCTGGAATGTTGAATCGAAACCTTTACTTAATCTGCCAGTATATATTGTTCTAATTACACACGCCATGCCTTTTCCAGATATCTTAATCTCTTGTTCTATGTGTCCTGTCCTTCAGAACGTAGATGATCATGGCTTTCCACGTTTCCCTATCCCTGGTGGCTCTGAGCCTGCCTTCTTCTGTTACACCATGCAATCCTCGTTCCGTCATCCACCTGATTAGATACTTCAAATATGTTATCCGTTGCTTTCCCCTGTCTCCTTTTCTCTCTGTCTGGCCTGTTAGTATCAGATTCTCCAAGCCCTCCTTCCTCATTGCATGTCCCAGGAACTTTAGCTGTCTCTTCCTGATGCTCAGTATTAATTTCCTTTTGTTTCCATCATTCCCAAGACCTCATCATTGCTCACATGCTCGATCCATGATATTCGCAGCAGCCTTCTGTAGAACCACAGTTCAGTTGCTTCAAGTTTTTCCTCCATCTTTGATGATATTGCCCAGCATTCACTGCCATATTGAAGGACAGACAGCACGTAGTAATCCAGTACTCTCTTCCTTGTTTCTAGCGGAATTGTCCTGTTTCTTAATACCTTATTCAACTTCTGGAATGCTTCGTTTGTCATGCCAGATCGCATTCGGATCTCTGTGTCGCACTATGCGTCTTCCCAGATATGTAAATTTTTGTACCTGCTTGATTCTAGTATCCCCGACCTGTATTTGGCATTTTGGGCTGCTCTTTTTACTGATGACCATGCATTCGGTTTTCGTGCAGTTTATTTCTAGTCCTTTTTTGTTACTTTCTTCTGCTACCTTCTGTAAGAGGTCTTGTAGTTTCCTTTCTGTGTCTGCTATCAGCACTGTATCATCTGCGTACCTTAGGTTGTTTAAATTGTGGCCTCCGATAACTTCTAGGATCCTCAAAATATTCTCGCTGTACAAGTGGAACAGATCTGGTGAAAAGACACATCCTTGTCCTAAACCCTTTCTATCTTTGTATATCTACTCAATTCATTACTTGCTCGTATGCACGCGGTTTGCTGCTAGTAAAGATTCTTGATTACTTTCAAATCTTTTCCAAATATGTCCAGGCTGCCGAGCATTTCCATCAATTCTTTGTGGCGTATTTTGTCAAACGACCATTAATCTCAGTTGATTTATTTTAATAATTCATCCGTCAAAGTTTTGTTCGTTCTGATGTTGTCAGATATTGAAATCACAACTTCTTAGAAAACCAAAGCTTTTCTCCACTAGATCATGTGTCCTCGGGGAAAATAAATAAAAGGGCCTAAATAAAGGTTTCGTTTCAAAATTTAACCGTATATCACCTGAAGAAGGCCGAGGTGTGAAAACGTCGTTGAAATGGTAATAAAGATGTGGAAAACAGTCCATAATATATAAATAGTGAGAAGAAATTACATGTGTGCGTGCGTGAGTGTATCATGCTCTTTGTGTGTGTCTCTCTCTGTATGTGTCTCTCTTTGTATGTGTCTCTCTCTGTATGTGTCTCTCTCTGTATGTGTCTCTCTCTGTATGTGTCTCTCTTTGTATGTGTCTCTCTTTGTATGTGTCTCTCTCTGTATGTGTCTCTCTTTGTATGTGTCTCTCTTTGTATGTGTCTCTCTTTGTGTGTGTGTCTCTCTCTCTGTATGTGTCTCTCTCTGTATGTGTCACTCTCTGTATGTGTCTCTCTCTGTATGTGTCTCTCTTTGTATGTGTCTCTCTTTGTATGTGTCTCTCTCTGTATGTGTCTCTCTTTGTATGTGTCTCTCTCTGTATGTGTCTCTCTTTGTATGTGTCTCTCTCTGTATGTGTCTCTCTCTGTATGTGTCTCTCTTTGTATGTGTCTCTCTCTGTATGTGTCTCTCTCTGTATGTGTCTCTCTTTGTATGTGTCTCTCTCTGTATGTGTCTCTCTTTGTATGTGTCTCTCTCTGTATGTGTCTCTCTCTGTATGTGTCTCTCTTTGTATGTGTCTCTCTTTGTATGTGTCTCTCTCTGTATGTGTCTCTCTCTGTATGTGTCTCTCTTTGTATGTGTCTCTCTCTGTATGTGTCTCTCTCTGTATGTGTCTCTCTCTCTGTATGTGTCCGCTTGTTTCTTTATTTCTATTTCATACCTTTCTTTCTAGATATATGTTTGTCTTCATTTCTATCTCGCTTTACTCCTTCATTTTTCTTTGCTATTCTTTACATTGTGTTTACCTTTCAACTATGCACGCTGCATTTTATGTAATTAATTTTGGAGATTTCTTCAATATAAATATTAATACAGTAGCATTTTGGGAAGCAAATCGGAAAATATTTCTAGCCGTAAAAAGGAATTCCCGATGGAAAATGTGTTGCAATTGGGTTGTGAATGGCTTAAATCCGGAGGTTCAAACTTATGCATTATACGCTACAAATAATTTTATGTCGACAAATAACTATACATACATATTAACATTCTACGATCTAAGTACGCGTATATATACGTACACACAACACACACATACTTATGTACATATATATGTATGTGTGTTTTCACACCATTAAATATGACATTTGCTCCGTAATAGTTTAGGGGCCTTAAATTACCTTGTATTTCAGAATTTCATTTGAACACTCACCACAATATTAAACATTCATTTTTAAATACGTAACTCATTCAGTTATCCAGAAGAGGCTATAATAGATAGATAGATAGATAGATAGATAGATAGATAGATAGATAGATAGATAGATATTGCAATATACATGATCAGAGCTAGTTTAAAAATCAAACAGTAATTATGGGATGAGTTGATATTGTGAAATTTCATTTCAGAATTTCATTTGAACACTCACCACAATATTAAACATTCATTTTTAAATACGTAACTCATTCAGTTATCCAGAAGAGGCTATAATAGATAGATAGATAGATAGATAGATAGATAGATAGATAGGAACATATTGCAATATACATGATCAGAGCTAGTTTAAAAATCAAACAGTAATTATGGGATGAGCTGATATTGTGAAATGTACATGTGACTACTTATCCCGTAAGTAGATAAGAAAAAAGTGTAAGGCGGTAAATATATGTAGGCATGAACAAGGTCACATTTGTAAGTATATGTGGGAATGCACACATATGTATATATGGATATAAGTTAGTATAAATAGATGGGTTGCTTTTATGGGGTCACACAAACACTAGTATCCAAAGAATTCGATATTCCTTTACAGGTCAACCTCTTCACGACGGCCTTGGCAATTCCAGACAGATCTGACTCCAATGCCTAAGTCCTGACTCTCTTTTCCTCTTTCTCTTTTCCTTCTTCTTATTTTTATTTTTATTTTATTTTTATTTTTATCCTTCTATTTTTATCCTTCTCTTCAATTAAAGAAAATGCTTATTTCGGTAAAGTTTTTTGTACCAAATGGAAGGAATATTGTAAGGTTTTATGAAATGAGCTAATTAAGCTCACAGAATTGAATTATAATTTCTAACCAATTGAAATGACGTGTTGAGTTTTCCTTTATATATATATATATATATATATATATATATATATATATATAAACCCATACATGGTGTGGCAGAGATACCACCCAGAAATAACTTTCACATAATGGTAAGGCATTAGCTCAATGAAAACACTATTGTCACTAATGTCTTTATATAATGTGGGAGGTATTTCTGTCGCCCCCGTTATGTAGAGAGAGAAGGAGCAAGAGGTCTTATCACAGAAAGGTGCGGAATGAAGTATCCGCTTTATATAAATTAAAAGTGTCATGCCAATAACTGTGTCCTACTTACCAGAATTTACCTCAGCGTACTTTTTCCTTATCGAAACAATATGCAAAATCCATTTTCGGAAAAGAATCATCGAATTTCCATTAATCCTTTATATCTCGTGTGTGATCTGATATCTCTTCACTTTCAGTTATGTTTTTAACTCCGAGAAAATTTCGGGGAGCCTTACTCGTGCTGTACTTGTCAGAGACCTAGAGTAAGAGTTGGTAATGGAGATAGTGAGCAGGTTGATTTGTATGAAATCTAGACATCAGATGTTATTGTAAATGTGATGATCACACAGTAAATATGTTCACATATTGACGTCTCACTACCGTCAGAGTAACACCATGGAATAATGTTTGTACACACATGCGCTGTAAGATACGTTTTGTAGCGTCGCCAATCAAAATAGCTATATCATCACTGATTTTATATAATCATCCGTGCCAAGACATTAACGTAATCTTAAGAGGGGTGAGCAAAGTGAGCATGCAATATACAACCTTATATTTCTCTTACTTGAGTCATGATCTTGAAATTGTACATTAGCTAATATTTTATAGGGTATCAACGAATTATTGATGATTTATACTTGTAAATCTTTTCCATGCCATCGATTTAAATGCAGGGCATTTTCCAGCTTTCAGACCACCCCCCATTTCATTTTAAAATATGTTTTTTCACGCTTGTCTTCCTTTGACGTTCTGCTGCGGTCCGACATTTCATTGTAACTTTCTTGTATTTGACGCTTGATATTTTATTTTTTAAAAATGCCTTTAAAGTTATTATAGACGCTGTGCCTATTGATTTTAAAATCTATATTCCAGCATTGATGAATAACGAAAAACGAATACTGATAATTCAAACCATTTTAAAATGACGTGACAATAAAGCAGCTATACAGGGAGAAAGAGACTGATCTGTTATTCTCAGACCCAGCCACATTATAAAATGTCTAAACAAAGGAATTTTTAACCCTTTAGCGGCGAAGAATTGTTATTTCATTGGAGATCAGCGCATATACTCTATTCAGGATGTAAACTTTTCCAACGATATCTGAATAATTCAAATATGGTTCGCCTTTTAATGTCAATTGGCAGATCTCATATTCAGAAGAATAGGACGTTTGTTTTAATTAATTCACCCGAAGCAAGGCGATAACGCCACTAAGAATGAAGTGGGTACTAGGAGTGAAAAAGAATGAAAAGATTTTAGAAAAAAAAACACTCATAAACAGGAAACAAGAGATGAAACTCTACACCTGTGCAAAAAAACAGGGACAAGTGTGAAGCAAAAAGTAGTTAAACCTATCTACTCATAATTACTAGGATTCCTGTTGCGACGTCATTTTTGGCGTATCTGCGTTTCTGCGGTCAATTAAGCGACATACGTGATACACGCTTGGTCAATCATGTCTCTTTCGAGACATTAATGACTGGCTGAAGATTTTCCCGCAGTAGGTTGCTATCACTTTCTGCGGTAGTCTAGTTGCCAACCAAGGCTGTATAATCCAGCCTGTCCTGATATTTCACCCACAGCTAGAGGAAGAAGAAGCGGATTAATACCTTTCTCAAAGGTATTTGCGCGTAAGTGAATGCAACGAATTCAGTTGAAATTCGAACCCAGCTCTCCGATTTTTTTTGCAACTAAATTCAAAGCACAAGTCAAAGAGTGCATGTATAATTCTTAAACAAAAAAAAATGGTGAGAAATGATGACAACTTCGTTTAGAGGATACACAGTGGTGTTATACAGAGAATGCTTAAAAGAATAGAATTCTGTTAACATTTCAGAACCAAATGTTTGCACTACGTTCCCTTTTGTTCATTTTTATAACCTATCAGTTTTAAACCTACATTTTATAACGTTTGAAATAAATCAAATAGAAAATAAAGAAAAAAGCATATCTTAAACAATGGACATTCTTGCTTTTTGCGGATTTAGTTGGAACGGCCGAACAAACTTTCCCTCAATTGGGAAAATTCTCCTCATAATTGCTTTCTTATTCTGGTAAGTTCATTTTATATGCATCCGTGTATATATATATATATATATATATATATATATATATATATATATATATATATTATTATTATTATTATTATTATTTTCTTTTCTTTTCTTTCTTTCTTTCTCTATTGTTTTCCTTTTAAACCCTTTTACATTGTAAAATGTAAACTGGAAGGAAGAGACGGATTAATATCTTTCCCAAGTGTATTTGCGCGTAAGTGAATACAGTGGATTCAACTGGAATTCGAACTCGGCTCCCCGTTCCGAGCCGATATCCACTGTACCACAACGCACATCCTGTGTAGCGATACTATGCTTTTATAAATTGAAGGAAGTGATGAAGAGACTTGATCGCTCGTCTCTTGAATAGACACGCCACGTAGAAGACATACAACTCGTTTTTAATAACGACAACGCTACATGAACAATCTTTTACACAATGAAATACAATTGTTTATGTATAAAGACATAGGCAGAATAATTCTCAACTGATGACTTCAGATACACAAATAATGTACACTTATTCACACAGGGTTCCTCAAATCGCATTGATTGAAATATGCCGTCGGGTAGTTGTCCAGTCATTAGTTGGCTTTTTTGGAACTTCGTTTTGAAATGTTTGTTGCTATTTCTTATTGCTGATCTTTAATATCGCCAACAACTATGATTTCGATCGGTTTTGTTTACATTTAGCCCGCAGATCCTGCAAGCCGCCCCGCCAAGAAAATAGCTTGCAATGAACAAACATGACCGCTAATATTCTGAAAAATTTCCAATGCCTCATCCTGAAAAACATGGCCTTCATGCCAACTGCCAATACCTATCAATGACCTCCCTTCCATATAGCAAGCTACAATGCATTCTTGTTCTGTGTCTTTCTATATCATTATAGCTTCCAGTTTTTTTCTCACGTTCTTTCAGTTACATTTCATTAAATTTTCTCAGACTATCCGTCTTTCTCTCTCTCTCTCTCTCATACCAACTGCCAATAATACGAGTAATGACGCCACTTTTTCCTCTTCCTTATAGAAAGTCGCGACCTACATTAGTTTTCTCTATCTATAATATACTCACTCCCAATTTCTTTTCATCTTTTTTATTTCTTTAAAGGAAATATATTTTGTCTGTTTGTCAGTCTGTCAGTCTCTCTCGCTCTCTCTCCCTAAGCATCGACATAGATTCATAGATTTTATATATTTATATTTATCACTATCCTTTTATCTTTCAGTTATTCACCTTTCATTCCCACGCAGTTGCTTTCATTGTTTCATATTTATTGCGCTTTTTGCTCCATTTACACACACACACACACACACACACACACACATATATACATATATATATATATATATATATATATATATATATATATATATATATATAGGGCCGTAGCTGATGCTAAAAAAAACGGGCACAGAGAAAATTGCTCGGATTTATTAGTTGACAATCTGATGACGTCAGTGTCATCCGTTTCCAGAAACTATGATTTTTGCGGATTTTTCGGCTATTCCAATGGAAATTAAGCACAGAACGTGAACAAAAGCAGGAAATCTGGATCGGACTTTCTGAGTATAACCAGTCTTTTATTAATAAATAAACAAGTTTTTCTGCGTTCATTCGGATGTTTTCTTCGTTTTCTTTCTTTTTTTCTTTCTTTCTTTCTTTCTTTCTTTCTTCGTGAATTGTTCAGTTTGATTTCTGACGAAGACATATTTCCTTGCCCGGATTTTCACTCTGATTGCACGGATTGGCCCGTACCAGTGCCCAGTGTGCCCGGTAGTCAGATACGGCCATATATATATATATATATATATATATATATACGACGGTTCTCCCTGCCTAGAAATACGCAGGTGCGAAAAGCGCCTATTTTATTTTTTTAATAAAATCTCTCCATATTCAGACCGTTCGCCAGTAAATAAATAAATATACTGTTTAATAATTAAAAGGAACCTCTAAATACTATTTACTGACGCGCAAATACCCTTAAGAAAGGTGTGAATCTACCACTTATTCTTTAGATATGGGCTAAATAGTAAGAAATGTATCATAAAAAATTCTTACATTATAAAAATGTTTTATGACTGAATAATATGCAATAAAAAGATATGTATAGTTAATATATACAATGATACGAATATTTTTTTAATCATTTCACCTCAAGCAAGGCGGTACCGCCACTGATGTGCAGGGGGCTACATAAGAGAGTTAAAGTTTTAAACAGAAAAAGAGTACAGAGAAAGAAGAACCAGCTGCAGGAGGTGAAAGAGAAATGGCAAGAGAAAGATATGAACACAGCAGTGAAGACAGTTACGAAGGTAGAGAGAAAGGAAATGAACAAGATACACTGGGTGATGTTCCAATAATCATTTCCGAGAAAAAGCCTTTCTGATATGCTATCCCTATTATAGGCACGTTTTCTTTCATCAACAACAAATCCCAACTGCTTCTTATGTGGTCGAATCCGAGGTTATTGTTTTCCCAAAGATTCCGCACGTTGGATTCTTCAATAAGTGAGTCATTTTCCTGATAAATCGACCATCGTGAAATTGGAATCTGTGTATCATGATCGGAAAGTGAACGTATTATCCACGCGGTCACGCGCCTATACATACATACAAACTGTCGACTCATTAATTATTTTCATCAATGACAAGTTTTCTGCTTACCTAAATTAGTTGAGCATGTTCAGTAACTAGATGGGTAATAACTTGGAAATACCAGATGCTCAAGGCTTGGATGTGTGGGTGGTGTACTGGATAATGACTCAGAATTGTTAATCGAAGAACAGAGTTCTAATTTCAGCTGGGGTATATTCACTTATGCGCAAATACCCTTGGAAAAGGTATGAATTAATGGGTTAATTAGTATAACTTATATGACTAATCATTATCTCTAAAAACTATACCCCAGAAATACTTTCTGGCGATGAATAATCTGCAAGTTGTTGATAGAAAACTAATCATTTAAATTAATGAAATCAAAGCGAGTTTATGAATCTCAGAGTTTTCTTTCTTTTAGACTGGTTGCCAACCAAGGCTGAAGTACCAAGTCTGTGCTACTTTTAGCCTATATTTGAAGAGAAAACGTTTAAATTCATATATTTTCAAGAACATTGGCACGAAAGTAAAAGTAACGAACAACTAAAAATCAAATACTCAACAACGATTTCTTGGTCCGAGTCATTAAACACTGCACTACCCCCACACCTATCCATCCATTCATATATCTTTACGTACATCTATGTATGCATATATACCTTGAGATAACTGTATTTCGAGTGCGCCTCTATGAATATGTACATGTTGTGGATGTATTTCTATATATCTCTTAGTAACTAATACTTAAATTCTGTTTGGCCGGCCCCAGTATAGATGTAACGGGTATGTGCATCTATGCAGTTTTGTCTCTAAGTACAACCGCATATCATTGTGTATACAAACAGCTTACAAAATCATGTATGTGTGCTCGGGAGATTCGTACGCTGAAATGCCTTTTCGCACAATCAAACGAAATTAATAGATTCGAAAATCTCTCCAGAGTTCCTAGCTAACGAAGTTGCAGTTTGCAGTTACCAATTAAATTCTTCCTTATTTAATTCGAAAAAAAGTTAAAAATAAAGAATAACTCATATTTGAATATTTTTTATTCTCTAATTTAAAAAAAAATTTCGAGAATGGAAAGAAATTTTAATTTTACTTAGGTGTGGTTAACTAATTTTGCATCTGTTAAGGAAATAAAAACAAAAATGATCGGTCATCACGGCTAATTATGCATTATTTCCAGCAGTAAGTTTTCTTCTTTGCAATTAAAGAAGAGAGAAAGAAAATAAATTGGAAATATAGAAGCGGCATATTAATAAAATAAGAGGGAGGCCAGATTAGCATGGTGCTGTAGTAAAGAATGAATAACAACAAATTAATGGAAATATACATATAAATATATCAGTAGAATATATGGATATGACAGGCGCGTTAAATAAAATAACACACACACACACATACATATATATTAAATTTCATATAAGTAACTTATTAATAGATTACACACACGTATACATATACGTACATATATATATATATATATATATATATATATATATATATATAGTCAAATGTATATGTATACTTATTTTTATGTATCTATTACTAAACATCTTATAAAGTTACACACACATCTATATATATATAATGTGTGCATATGTAACTATGTATCTATGTATATATAGTCTGATGTATGTGCATATTTATCTTTATGTATCTATTAGTCAAAATATTATAGTTACGCACACACACACAAACATATATAAATGTGTGTGTGTGTTCATATATAACAATATGCATATATATATATATATATATATATATATATATAGCCCAATATATGTGCATACTTATTTATATGTATCTATTACTAAATGTTATAAAGTTACACACACAGTCACACACACACACACACACACACACATATATATATATATATATTATGTGTGCATATGTAACAATGTATCTATGTATATATAGTCCAATGTATGCGCATATTTATTTTCTTATGTATCTATCTTACAAAATGTTTTATAGTTTCTCAGTGTTTGTGCATGTGTGTGTAAAAGAATTGTTAAAAAATACCATTGCTGCTACCAACACTCGCTTCAAAAAGGATGTTTTAAATAAAATGATAGTTAATAAATGGGGAGACCGCTTTTCCAAACATGTTATTTTAATCGTAATGCAAAAATGTAGTTGAATTTCATCGATATTTCAAGAAATTAACTTCAGAGAATCTCGAAAGTATTTTACTCCCTGTTATATTTGGGCTACTAAAATATCTTTTATCTGACACTAAATATCAAACGAATGCTTGCATCCAAATTTACTCCGACGTACCCCATGTACACTCAGTAATTTCGAACTTCTATAAATGAGAGTGAAACAACTGCAAAGGTTCCATAATTGTTTTAAATTACTCCGTCATTATCTTGCTTCTGAAATTATTCACCAGGGTTTCAATTTCACCTCCCTTCTGTTACTTTTGCATATAGAGGAAAATACTTGCTTTAGGACAATTTGTATGTCACAAATTCTTCCTTCAGAACTTAAGAATGTTTGGCTCTCTACAACTTCCTATCCGCTGTTGCTCTAAACAATATTTGTCCCTTTGCTTACATTCACAATCCCTGTTTTACTCGTTCGAAAACAGCAAATACAGATTTCGGCTCGGGTTAAGGAATGGGATCCCCGAATTCAAATATCGTTCGAATTCGTTACATTCAACTATCGTTCTAATTCGTTACATGCAAATACACTTCGGAAAGGTATGTCTATCTCTTCTCCCTCCAGCTATGGATAAATAACAGAACTGACTGGACTCAAAAAAGGCTTGTGTGGCAACCGGTCTAGAAGGCAAACTTAATTTAAAAGTCTAAATATGGGTTAAATAACCTCACCAACCTTTAAATGCACAATTCGAAATAATCATTCTAATTGAGGCCAACTGAGAGAGTGAGGCTGAGGAGGCGCAATATGTTGCTTTCTGGGTGACTAGCGTGATCCATTCTGATAAAAGTTAGAAAAGTTTGGTGTCTATATCAAGGATGAGTTCTCTCCTAACAGAAAGCACACTAATGAAGATTCTGACTTCCCATTCGTGTACTTTCGTATTTAAAATACATCTTTCACTTTTACTACCTATACTGAATAGCTGAAAAACTTCATGTAATTCTGCCTGATTATCTATTAAATAGAATATGTAGGTAATGGTTTCAACGTTCATTATGTTAAATGACCGCTCAACTCAAACAAAATAGACGAATAAAGCAGATATTTCTTGGATATCTTTATCGTATAGGAGCTGACAACAGATAAGACATGAACCAACTCGTGTTCCTTATATAGTAAGTCACGACGCACATCAAGATCTCTTCTTCACCGCCGGTTCTGAATATTATTCTTCTGTAGTGTCATATCGGATGTGATTGTTGTTCAATGGATATTGGCTCGGAATGAGAGATCAGAGAACCGAGTTCTAATTTCGGTTGAATTCGTTGCATTCACTTACGCGCAAATACTATTAGTAAAGGCATTAATCCTTCTCATTTCACTCGAGGTATGGGTTGAATAGCAAGACAGATTGGGTTCTATAGCCTTGATTGACAACCAGTCTACAGCAGTCTACAGCAGAAAGAAATGGCAATCTACTGCGGGAAAATCTTCTGCATAGTCAGATATGTCTTGAAAGATACATGATCGCCCAAATGTTTATCACATATAGAACTTAACTGTGTGTCATTGGGCACCTCGGCATGGTGTAATCGTTAACAAGCTTGCCTTGCTAGAACCTGTTACAGGTGAATTCGATCCTCACTGGATGTCCTATACTTTCGGCCTTGTGCCACATCTAAGCGGTGATTAGGAAATTAACTAATTAAGTGTTATATACGTTTAATTCGTAAGTTCAATGAATATCCTGTATAAGTATTGATGCCATGTTAAAGATTATATTGGGTAGTTTTCCTATATTCCATAGCCGACTGGGAAAGCTTTAGATTTTTGAAGCTTTTCTCTCAACTACAAAGACTCAGCTATTCAAAAACAGAACATTCATAATAGCCTCTCTTATTTTTGAGTTCATATCTTCTAGAATTGAGAGTTTGAACCTTTTCAAAAATATCAGCAGTTAGCCTTCGTACACATCTCAGTTGAGCGATGGCCCGCAGCACAGACAGGTGTATAGTAAAGCTATCGGTTAGGCCTTTGATCCTACAGTTATCTTTATTGTTATAAACGGTGTAGTGAAATACATATTCATAACTATCCGAAACAACTACATATATCCTGACCAAATCGTTAGTTCAAGCGAAAATTGTAAACGAAAGACTTAGTTCCCATCAGACAAAATATATGTGCCTACAATAATTAAAGGACCTGGAGGTTATTTCATCTTTATCGAACAAGTTCTTTGCCATGATCTGTGTGACGCTAAGCTTTTCACGAATCTAATGCTCTGTGACATCTCTGTTAGAAAATTTTCCATACGCGTAAAAATGCTACATGTTCAGATAAAACCCATGTTGTTTTATTTAAGAAACTTAAGATAGGTTATCTTCAATTTTTGCAAAGTTGCTTAACCGCCGCTCGAAATAGAAAAGTATGCTATGTCTGTCGAAGTTTTTTAGTTTTTGCTTAGCTATAACGAATGCCAGTGAGCGTCGCAATGTCCCGTCAGCTTCCTTCGTGTCACTAACAAAACACATTGAATCTATTATCAACATGGAGATAGTTGATAATCCCGTCCAAAAAACTCTCCTGGGTGACAAAAAGTATGTTTTTAGTTCCTACTATTTCACTGCATTTTATAAACGATCGGCTTAGGAAAATCCTATACACCTATGTCTATGGTTATTTTTTAATCGTAGTTTAGATATTGCGTAAGAATGAAAGTGTAGAGAACCCAATGAAGATCGAATTGGCTTTTCAATCATAATTGATCTAGTAAGACACGCCTGGGTGTGCGTTGTGATGCAGTGTATATCGGATCGGAACAAGAAATCGGGGAGCCGAGTTCGAATTCCAGTTGAATTTCTTGCATTCACTTACGTGCAAATACCCTTTGGAAAGTTATTAGTTCGTCTCTTCACTCCAGTTATGGGTTAAATAACAGGATAGATTGGGTTCTGTAACCTTGGCTGGCGACTAATCTACCGCAGAAAGTAATGGCAACCTACTGCGGGATAAAATTCTGTCTATTCAGTCATGTCTCTTTCAAGACATGATCGTCCAAGCGTGTATCATATATGGCACTTAACTGACTGAGTGAGACACGCCTGCTAACCATTATATTACGTCGAAGTGCCTGAAACAACTACGCAGATAATAGCACAGTTTATAGGCGAATTCCAAAAAATAAAGGAAAGCTCGAATTGCAGTTGACAACTCTGACTGAAAAATATAGATTAATTGGAAAAAACTGGTTTCTTTTTATTCCTAAAAAAATGATTGTATCGTTTGACCAATGCGATACTGAGCTTTTGGTTAATTAGGTTGAACTCTCATTCATTGAACTACTACTGGGTTTCAAGTTCACTCAAACCCTCAAGTGGAAGTCTCAAATACGAGCACACGGATAAATACGTTGGAAAAGTGCTTAGTTCATTCTCGCGCAACTTCTTCTACAATTCTTATTCGTTTTCAAATTCCGGCAGCAGATAATCTGCTAGTTCGATTCAAACTAGATATCTTATTACTGTGGCTAACCTAGTAACATATGTGAAATATCCACATCAGGATTTTGACGTTAATCAGGAATAAGGGAACTTGTCACACAAATTCTACCTGAGTGTATTCAGTGTGATCAGAGTTGTCTAATCTTTCGCTTTCAATGTCAGATAGACGAAGCTTAGAGAAAATCTAATCAAAGGGGGCAGATAAATTGAATCAATATTCATACAAAGAGGTGTTGAATAGTACTAGACACGAAATATTTCAGCAGTCCGACCAAATAATAATATGAGATTTCAATAACCTCGTATGTCTTTATCTAACTCTTTTCTTTCCCAATTCCAGTTTCGCCACATATAAACACGATTCAGTCTCACTTTCACTTAGCCTTTGAAAAGTTCCTTGTGTATATATGTCTGTCTGAGTGCTTGCGTGTATGCGGGGGAGAGAGAGTGCGTAGAGTAAGGAAGATAATAATTTTAAGGAGTTATACATACATACATATATATATATATATATATATATATATATATATATATATATATATATACACTACCGGCCATAATTATTAGGCCACACCACTGTTTTAAAAAATGATGTATTTCATAATATTTTTAGTATTCATTGCCAAGTGAATAATTTTAAATGAAAGTAGAATAGTTCTTTTGTTAATACTGCAAACTAATATGTGCATCAGATGAATTTATAAATATTTAATAATTACATATATTGTAGTTTCATCAATGAATGAATGAAGACAATTTAGGGTGATTCAGACGAGTTCATCTTTGCTTCCTTCCTTTGTAAAATTTTGCAAAGTAATAATAATAAAAGAACCATTCTATTTTCATTTGGCAATAAATACTAAAAATGGTATGAATTACATCATTTTTTTAAAACTGGGGATGCCTAATAATTATGGCCGGTAGTGTATATATAAACAGAAAATTAAAAACTTCCTTTCAAATACGAACAGATACGAACGGACATAATCAACGGGTCAAACCGTGAAATGATTTTCAAGCATTCTCAAACAGTAAAACTCGCTGGGATTGGCACCTCCAGGCCAATGTCATCAAGAAATAACCTTTCTGATAAAACCGACATATCAACATGCAAGTCATACAGAAAGATCCGCTGGTATTTCGTAATATTTATATACAACTAGCAGTATAGCCCGGCGTTGCTCGGGTGTAATGAAAGCTTTAAAACTAATCCATGGTCCGAGAGCTCAGACTCTTTGAACGTTGGCACGAAAGACTAAAAGCAATAGTTCTTTCTAGTTAAAGTAAAACCGTAGACTGAAAGAAAAATGAATGGATGCAAGTCAAATTTTGATTTCCTGGTATCGATATCAAATAAGTTTTTTTCGTCGTAAACTGAATTTTGATGGCTAAATAAGTTCTCTGAGTAAATGGTATCATGTCTGAGACTAAAAACTACAATTATACCTACTTAGAGTCGAAACCGAAACAAAAACTAAAATAAACTGGACATACAAACAGATAAACAGACACACAGACAAACATCTTGCCTTTGGTATATATATATTATCGATTTTCTGCACTATTGTAAGAACTGCAACCTTGAAACTTCGGAATATCGTTTCTTATGTCTTTGTCTATGAGTGTATCGAATTTGATTAAAATCGGTCCACTCCTTCTACAACCCGATTTTTTCGATTATCAATTTTCGATATTTATCGGGGGTACCTCGACACAAAATTTAGGTAAGAACACTCGCAGACGCTTATAGTACAACTGTGTGAATTTTCAAGAGAATCGGTTCTGCCGTTTTGGAGTCTATTGGTAACCAACACACACACACACAGACAAAGTTCCATTTATAAATAAGTTTAGATATAAATTTCAGTCACATGTGAAACAAAATCTCCTATTGGAAAAAAGGTTACGAAATTTTCTTTCTGTATTATATCTACGCTTTTTCCTTTTAAAATGAAACTTCCTTTCTATGTAATTTATTTCACACATATATGCGTTCTTAGTGCATCATTTCTGCATCCATTTCTTATGTCTTCGTATTTGTGTGTGTCCCTCTTTGTCTCTTTCTCTTTTAAACACAAAAGTTTAAGCCCCATTGCATCAACTCGGGGATTCTATAAGTCATTAGTTTTTATTGACCACCATCGATGTACATCTGCTTTGCCAATAGACAAACCAACCCACCTCATTTCCAAATCCCTGTTCTGTTTATCTTGATCGTGTTTTTCATCAGCACCCCTCTATTCTCGGCCGGCTCTTTGAGGCTATGACCCACTACCCACAACCCTGCGGGCCTGTCTATTGGCTAGAAAGGACTACTTGGTCTCATCCAGTCGTATCTTTTTTTTTATACGCGTTGGTTTATTGCGTTCATGCAAATGAAGAAGCGATTCGTTTTATTGTTAAGCATTATTCGCGTTTTACTTCCTTATCTTATGCTTTTCGCTTTCTTCCTTGCTTTTCTTTCCTTTCTATTCTCTTTAAACATTTCTTTCTTTTAACATTTTTGCTTCAATTTTGTCTTTAATATTTAGACGATGAGTTACTTGAATTGTTACGTTTATTCTCTCTTTCTAATGGGTATGACGATCAACTGAATCCGGTAGAAAAGTCTATAATTGGAAGATAGGGAGGTGCGTGGAACCACAGCTTAACTGATGTTGTTCCCAGGTAAATTTTTACCTGGGTGGTAGCACTTGTTCGGATCCTAGCTGTGGGCAAATAGTTAAACCAAAAATTGGTGTCAATACACTATGAAAGCATAAAAATATTTTTTTATAGTAAACATTACTAGCAATATATTCTAAAAGAATTACCAGCAATATAATTTGAAATTATATATATATTGCCAGCAAAACATTTGACTCTCAAAAAATCCTATTCATAAAATTACGACACTGAAACCTGATCGACAAACTGATTTCTTACAAAGAATCCATATACTATTCATACGAAACTATCCTAAAAATCTTCTCGGCATTAAATAACTAATTGAGACTGAATGTATGGTCATTAGCAAAAAGAAGACCCGAACAGGCTAACTACAGGTTAGATAAACTAAAATAAAATAAGTAAAGAAATATACATAACTGGGAAGTATTCTGACAGAGGATAGAAAATGTGACATTGCGATCCAAAGAAGTATTGCCATGGCCAAGGACGCATTTCAAAAGCTAACCAAAGTACTGAGAGACAGGAAAATTTCATTAAAAACAAACACAAAAAAGAGTGCTGAATTACTATATGACATCTGTTTTTCTGTATGGAAGTGAATGTTCGACAATCTCATCAAGGACGAAGGAGCAACTCGAGGCAACAGAAATGTGGTTTTACAGAAGGATGCTTAGGATATCATGGACTGAGTACGTGAACAACGATAAGGTTTTGAAAATGATACAAATGAAAAGAAAATTCATATTAAACATCAGGAAGAAATTTATGAAGTTCCTGAGACACGTAATAAGGAAGGAAGTAGTAGAGAATTTGAAACTCACAGGACGGACAGACGGTAAAAAATATTGGGGAAAGCAGCACAAAACGTAATTGATAGGACTAAGTAAATGGATGGAGGAGCGGGATTTGGAGGAGATATCAAGAAGAAAAATATTGATATCGCCAAGAAACAGAGCCAAGTGGAAGTCCATGATCGCCTACGCCCTGAAAAAACACGGCACATGAAGAAGAAAAATACCGTAAAAATAAACTAAACTAAAGCAAAACAATTATTCTTAATGGGTTTGTTCGTAATTTTCTACTCAGTCTTCTTCATTTATCTTCTGCTTCCTTTCCAATTTTTTCTTTTTTCTTTTTGTTTTTCCTGTTTGCCATGTTTTCCTTGCATTTTTATCATTTTGCTAGTATCCAACGCCTTGAAAACTTTTCTTCCTGTCATTTTTAAAACATTAATTTTCTTCTCTATTTTTATTATTTCTTTATTAGACAATTTCATCTCAATATAAGTACCTTATTTTCCTTCACAATACACCCGTAATCAAAACGAATATCCTCCTTTCTATTATTTAGTCTTTTCTTTTTATTATGCAGTTTTCTTCTTTTGCTTTTCTGTTTTCGTTCTTCCTTTGATTTATTCATATAATCTCCTGTTTTTATTTATATTTAGCTGTCACACATAAAATGAAGCATTTTTTGGTTAGTTGTTGATCTGGTTGTCGAATGAAATACTCTCCTCGTCATATAAAAAATCTTCATTTATTCTTGAATCTTTTACTTCACGCCTGTGGAATTCCCTACCGCATGCTTGCTTCTCCGACGGCTACAACCTCCAGGAGTTTAAATGTAAGGTCAATAGACACCTCCTAACAAACTAACTCACACCCACTCTCTCCAACTCTCTCCCTATGTACATCCTAAGTCGTCTACCACCCTCCTTCTGACATTTCCCATACCCAATCGCTCTATGTAACCCCCTGCGCTATAGTGGCAGTGGAATGCCTTGCTTGGGGTGACACGATTAAAAAAAAAAAGATAATTTTTTTTTTCAATATACTGTTACACATAAGCCCAAGGAAAATGATTTCTATGACAAATGTCGTGTAATTTTACTGTATAAGTACAAAATTAGGAAAAGCATCATTTTTGTATTAAAAACAAATCGACAGACTCCAGAGGAGAGTCTGTAATATGATAGGTCCCTACCTGGCAGCTCGACTCCAGCCACTTTGTCGAGATGTGGCTTCCCTCTGTCTCTTCTATAAATATTTTCATGGCTTCTTCTCTGACACACTTGGCCTTCGAGCTGGGGGTCCAAAATGACCAAAATAAGACCGAATAAGACCAGTTTAAGACCAGTTTAGACCGGTTTTGAACCTAGCCACCGCGGTGGCTAGGTAATGTTTGACCACGACCTGGGTGTATGCGCTCAGGTTCCTCACGTTAAAATAGACCTTGTATCACATCTCTCAAGTGGGGGAGAAGGGTCAATATTACTTGGGTCACCGGTGTCCCCTCCACAAGAATTTACTCGGGCAACCAGACTGGCAACAAGGTCTCACCCTTTTACAGTTGGATCAACCAAATGCAGGTGACAGTTCTATTCAATCAGCTTCTTATATCGCGCTTCCCGCCTGTGGAACTCCCTTCCATATAATTGCTTTCTTGATGGCTATAGTCTCCAGGAATTTAAATGCAATGTCAATATCCATCTCTTATCCACTTGACTCCAGTTATTTCTAAATCACCCCATGTATCTTGTTCTTTTCCTTTCTCTCTACCTTCGCAACTGTCTTCACTCCTGTGTTCACATCATTATTCGTAGACTGAATTTATAGTCTCAGGCGAAGTTCTTTATAGACAGAAAGTACAGTGAGGGTTTTTTCTAGAAAGATATCAGACACTAGGGCGGTGGTCTTCTTAGACCGAAATTAAAGGTTAGGGCGTAAGTCTTCCTAGACTGATATCAAAGCTTAGAGCTGAAGTCAAAGTCTAGAACCAAATTATTCCTAGACTGAAGTCAAAGGCTAAGACAGAAGTCATCCTAGTCTTAAGTCAAATGAAGAAGGTATTCAAAGACTGATGTCCAAGGCTAGGAAAGGGGCATTCCTAAACTAAATTCAAAGATTAGGGCCAAGTTATTTCTAGATTGAGGTTAAAATGCTATTGCGGAGGGCTACCTAGACTGAAATCAAAAACTTGGGAAGAGGTCCTACTACTGAAACTAATGTCGTAGGCGGGGGAATTTATAGACATAATCAAAGGTTATGGCGGAAGCCTCCCTAGACTGAAGTCAAAAGTTAAGATGTAGGTCTTCTTAGACTGATCTCATAGTCTAGTGCGGAAGTTTTCTAAGACTGAAATCTAATTATAGATCGGTTGTCTTTCAAGACTAAAATTAAAGTCGATTTCAGAGATCCTCTGAGACTTGTGTCTGGTGTATTCTATGACTGATGTCAAAAAGAAGGGTGGGGATTTACCTATACATGTGTCAAAGTCTAATGCGGAACTCTTCCTAGACTGAAGTTAAAGGCTAGGTCAAAGTTCTTCCTAGACTGATGTCAAAGCTTATAGCAGAAATCTTCCTAGACTGTTATCAAAGGTTATGGCGTAGGTCTTCCCAGAGTAAAGTCAGTCTAAGGCAAAGTTCTAAGGCAAGGGCAGAATTATTCCTAGACTGAAGTCAAAGGTTAAGACGGATGGAATACTAGTTTGAAATGAAATCGGATGAAAAAGATATACAAAGACTGATGTCCAGGGCTAGGAAGATGGTTACACGATTTTCTGTCAAAATTTCGAACATGTTAGATGGGATTAAATATTATTTTAAAATGATTAAATATTACTTTGATCTTTCCTCTAAATAATATTATATATAGTTTAGTGTAAAAAGATTTTTTTATTAAGTTTGGAGCCTTTTTTATTCATACTATGCTGTTTCGATTTAGTGGAGGTACATATATATATATATATATATATATATATATAAACTCTTTTTACAGACCAGACAAGGCACATCTTGTCCAGGAAACGGTTATATTTTAAAAAAATTGCTCAATGCACACCAAAGAAAATTGACAGTGTTAAATTATAGTTAGTTAATATTTAGAATATTACAAATACTAATACCTTTTCCCTTTGAAGGTTTCCTGAAGCAGTGAAAAATCTTCACCGGTGAAACCGTTGTAACGGAAAAAGTTAGTGTTTGTAATATATATATATATGTGTGTGTGTGTGTGTGTGTGTGTGTGTGTGTTTGTGTGTGTGTTAGTGCGTACCTTAGGGTATCAAGTTTCTTTTCTTGGTCTTGAAAAAATCCCCCCATGATAAGACGGGGATAATTTTACTTTCTTTTTATCTCGTTTTCTGATGCTTTTTATTTTTATTTCGTTATCCTCTTATTTCAACTCGTTTTTTCCTTTATTTTTTATCCTTTCTTCATGACAATTACTCTTTCATTCTCTTCCCAAATGAATTTTTATTCTTCTTTATATATGTTTTTTCTATTTAATTGTTTTCCTTTTTATAACTTACTTGAAGGTTTTTCATCTTTTACATCAGAATTTTCTCTTTTTACCCCTTATTATTGCAGTTTTATATTCAACTAAATAACTCAAAAATTGATTTATCCTCTCATCCTAGAAGTATCCAGCTTCACTAAAAAATATTCATTTTCATATTCTCTTTGCTGTAACTTTTTCTTACTGACAGACAGCTTTCAAATTTTCAACACTGGCTCATAATAAATATTTATTACGTAAGCAAAGTAGTTCGTGCGTTTTTTGGTTTGTTTTATTCATTGAGTTTGTCAGGTAGTCATTACCGATACGGAGAAGTATAAATGCATTGCTTTGTTAAAACGCATCTCTAATTTTTGAAGCGTATATATTATACAAAAACTCCAGTTTAACATAATGTATTGTATATACCTGTGTATAAGTCGAGAAATATGTGAAAAAAATCAATTATTAAATTGTGAAGTAGTTTTATATTCAAAGTGAATATTCTATCAATTTATTCCAAATTTAAAATTAATGTAAAAAGAGAAGCAAAATATCTGGAATGATCTTTCGTAGAAACATTTATATTCCTATTGTATCAACTTAACTATATAAAAAATTGATTTTCCTATGTTTTATCAATTTATTTTTATTTACTATTATCAATTTTACTATATAAAGATTTGATTTTCTTATTAATATCAATTTTAATATTTAAACATTTGATTTTACTATGTTTATCAATTATCCTATATAAATCTTTGATTTTTCTATGATTGTCGCGTTTACTCTATAGACCTTTGTTTTGCCTATGATTATAAAGTTTACTATATAAAACTTTGATGTTTCTATGGTAATAAAGTTTACTATAAATAGTTTCAATAACTAATAAAAATAAATTTACTTGTTAAACTTTAAATGGTTTCCAATTTTTTTTACTGCATGCATTTCATTCAATTTGTCATTAAATAAAATTTTGTTACATTCTTTTACTGCTAAAGAATTTAGACAAAATTAGAAAAACTCGATGAAACTTTATAAAACAGAGTGAAACTTAGAAACTTTTATCATATAAATGATATTGGAAACAAGTTTATGCTTTAAATAACACGTAACAAATTTTAGATATCAAAATATTAAAACTTCATAAAATATACTCTATTTGTGTTAGTATACGAAACCGCACTATTTGAACACAATGAGTTTATCAACTGCTTCGGCATATGCACGAGATTTGCATTTTAGCTCATTTGTCACTTATAAATATGCTGGTCAACTTATCTTCGAATCGTCTTGTATATGAATATATACGGTAAGCTAGCCGGTTATGATTTATAACGGTTATCCTTCAGTGACTCATTAAAGAGATAATTATCAACTTTCCCAAACTCTGTATAGAGTCGACGAGGTGAATAAACCTACCTTGTTCTATACATGACTTATTAAAATCGAAAAGATCTCACAATTGAACTTTAGATCCTTACATTGTTTACTCGAATGTGCGTTGTGACGCGGTCGATATCAGCTCGGACCGAGAAATCGGAGAGACGAGTTCGAATTCCAGTTGCATTCACACACAAGTAAATATACTTAGAAAAGGTATGAATCTCTCTTCTTCCAGATATGGGTTAAATAACAAGATAGTTTGGGTTCTGTAGCCTTGGTTGGTAACCAGTCTACCACAGAATACAATGGCAACCTACTGCGGGAAAATCTTCTGCCCAGTCAGTCATGTCTCTTTCCAGACATGATCACGCAAATGAATATCACGTATATCATTTAACTGGCTGATACTGATTTTATGCTTTACGTTGATATAAATTCTAAATGTTATCTAAGTGATTTTCAAGGTTCGTTTCGTTTGTATCTAGATGATACTGAAAATTCAAATTTATATTATAATTATTCTAAATTTATATTTATATAATAGTATCACTTTCATCGTTTAATGGCAATTTTCATATTAGTGTGAATATCTTTATTTGAATGATACTAAAGTATTTTATTAATTTTAACAAATATTGTTTTTACATGGAATGTCATATTTTGTCTTCTTACTTTCTGTTTTGCTATTGTTCTCTCTTTATAATATTTTCTTTTTCTCCTATTCTCTTACAATCAGTAATGTCTTGCGTTTTAGTGGCTTTATTTCCTTGCTTTGGGAAAAAAGAATAAAAAAATTCTTAAGTTAGTTAATAGAGTGAAGAAACTTTTAGAGCAGCCTAATATATAATGAATCGAGGTTTTCAATTGATGAAAATCGCTGTCCTATGTTGCTTATTACCCCAAGATTTGTGTAATGTAAATGAGTTGAACCTTCTAATCTGATATAAATGGTAATCCAATATAAGCATATAAATTTAGTTTATTTCCATAAGCTAATTGCTTAAGATCAGTACGTGATTTCAAGAAATTACAATTTTTTTTTAAAATAATTTCCCGAAACGTCGATTTGGTTTAATTTTTAATGTCTCGAATACTAAAAACAAATTTATTTAATAGAAATCTTCTCGCAACCAGTAATAATAATAATTTTAAATTACTTTTGAAAATTATTCATAGTTTGAGGTTTTTTTACTTTTTCTTACTCAAGAATATTTTTCCACCTAAAGGAAATTTTCTTTTCATTTCAATTCTTATTTTTCGATTCGAGGCATATTTCCCATAACTCCGACTGAAGTTCCTTCTCGAAATTCTAACTTAATTCATGATCATTTATGTGTCCTGTCTCTTCAGTACATGGGCGATCATGGCCCTCCAAAACATCCTGATCCTTGTAAATCTCAGCGACGTTATACACTTTACCACCTCTCTTTGAACACCCTCTCTAATTCATTCGAACAAACCCTTAGGTATGTTGTTTTCCTCCGTTCCCACTTCCCTCAAAATATCATGCGAATATTTTATAATTCAAGGCGTTTTTTCTCATAATGTTTCGCTGAATTTAAACTGCTTCTCTCTGGTTTTAAACACAGCTGTCTTTTTAGTTCCAATTTTTACAAATCCCTCGTTCTTTACGTGTTCTATTCATAGTAGCCCCAGTCCTGTAGAACCTCCATGCAAGCACATTTTTTCAGTTTCTCCGAATATGTTACTGTCTTAACACTTTACTTAATTTCTAGAGGATATCTTCCATTATTTCGTTTAGACTTCAGATTTCAGTATCACACTTGATGTCTTCTGTTACGTCCCAAACTAGCTATTTAAATTTCTATACCTGCTTGATTCTGATGTCTGCAGTTTGACTGCCTGATTTTTTTAATGAACATACATTCTCACGTGTTATATTTAATTTTTAGTCCTCTCCTCGCTTATCTTTACTACCTCCTTGCGTAAGTACAATGTCAGTTGTGTATATTAAATAGAATATGACACCAATATTAATTATGTTAGTCCGAGTTCTCTTAGAATCGTCTGGCCGTATAAATTAAATAGATTATGTCTAGGGTATTATGTTAGTCGTGGTTCTCTTAGAATTGTCACGCTCTGTAAATTAAATAGATTATGAAACATTATTTGGTTCTAGTTCTTTAGAATCATCACGCCGTGTAAATTAAATAGATTATGACACCTATTTTAATTGCGTTGGTTCTAGTTCTCTTCGAATAATCTCGCTGTGTTAATTAAATAAATCCAGTGAATAAACGCATCTTATCTCCTTCATTCAAATTTTATGCATTTTCTTAACTTTCTACCTATTCGCATTCGGGTAGCTTCTTCATAATAAATATTGCAGATTATCCACATCGTTCTTTCGCATTTCAGTTTCCGAGTCTTTCTTTATCAAATGTCTTTACATAATCATACGTGATATAAAAACAAATTTTAGCATTCAAATGATATTTTATAGATATTTCATAAAATGAAATAGACAGATTTTTGGAATACATACATTTTTCTCGTATAATGATAAAACATTATTGAAAGGTTATTAGTCGAGTGACATAATTAATGGAGTTTTTATTACATTGCCAACCTCCTCTGTTTCTATACATTTCTATAAACAAGAGTTAAGAACGTTAGAGCAAAAAATAAAACGAACATAGGATCTTCTGGAGAGGTCATCGCTCACTTTTGGACACCATTTATGTCGTATGCCTACATCTCCTCGTCGACATATCATAATAAAACTATAATCGTATATTGTAAAATTTGTATGTACATTTGGGGTGATTTTAGGTCCCCAGAATGCTTTGCGGTATTCTAGTGCATGGCAGTATGAGTGTGGATGATTGCAGAAAATTGTAACGTATATTTGGGTCGTGAATCAGATTAGCTTGGTCTAGGATAGAGTACTTGAAGACCAACCCAAGTTTTGTTCCTCCTCCCTTTTCGGCCTTGTGCCAAAAACTTTGCAGCAGAAGTTAAATAAATATCATGATAAAACTATATCCGAACGACAGTCAAAACATTAAATTACGGGGAGCAGAAAAATTATTTTCACTTTAAAATCCACGATTATAGTAATGAGTGAAAGTAAGTTCTGATTAAATTGTCGTTTCTTGTTAATCTGCAACATTCATCTAACACACATAGGGGACATTTTTGCCTGCATACTTCTTGTCTGCTGTTATACGAAGGACGTATAAATATTAAATAAGTAAAAAAAAGTTATCGTAATCGTTTTGCATCCACAAGTAGGGGATTGACTCTACAAATTTTACCAGAGCCCCTTTAGCCAGTAGCGTTTCTGAAATGCCTAATTTGTTTTTATTTCCATCTCCAACGGGAAAGAAAATGGTTTCTATCTTGGAAGATAGAATCAGTTCTTCCTGCAACGATTTTGAACAGTTACGTGCGCTATCGCAAGATAGGCAGTTGAAGAAAATATGAGAATTACAAAATATTTCACTGAACTTAAAACTCCAGCAGTTTGATTCTATAATTCTATAGATTTTGTTCTACTGTCCAGAATCATATAAACAATCTGCAAAGATGCAGAATTATTTTGAAACCACCTTTTTACAGAAGAATGCTGTGTAGTAAATGAACAGCCCGTATCGGGCAGAAAAACATCTTGCAAAAAGTCAACTGACGGACATTGAATAATATACGCTAGAGATACGGGCATTAGGACACTGGTTAGAACAACCAACAAACCTGTACCATAATTCTTTCTCTACCAAGATGTTGTCATCATAGATTCTTTGGAAAGCTAAGTCGTGTATCAAGAAAAAACAATTCGTCAGAAACATAGAAAATATACTGAATTTTTACGTAACGTAAGTCTTCCTATATGGTTATCAAAGTTAGATAATCTCCTCAAAGATGAAGAACATAAATATACTTCTGCTGAAGGATTCTGCGAATAACATGGATCGAAAAAATGAGCTACGGCGAAGTTTTAAAAAAATGGAAACAAAGAGATTATTTAGACTTAACATAAGGAAGAGACAGTTGAAATTTCTGGGGCACGTAATGAGGAAGGAAGGCTTAGAAAGTATGAAAACAGGAACACAATAAAATAAGGTATAATCTTCTTAGTAAGTGAATGACGGAACACGGTTTAGAAGTCATGATATTTTTTTTTAATATTAAGATCTATAAAGGAAAGAAAATTCTTGCGAGCCATGATTACGTTCTGAATGGATACAGCACATAGAAACATTAGAGTGCTTAAATTTTATTGGTATAAGTACACAAAAGGCGTACACATAATTAGGATTGAACATACAAGCAATGACAGGCATATTAAATTGCTATATTTAGCTATATGACTTGCAAATCACGGAATAATAATGACCTCCCCTTAACTGCCATTTTCTTGTTTTGCTTTCGCCTGAACTCGTTTTTTGTGTACTTAATTTGATTTCGTTTATTTTTTCCTTAACGTGCTTATTAACAAGGCAAATGCAAATGAAAAATACAAGCAATATAATTCCTGTATTTACCTCGGTGTAAAAGTAGATTTTTGCATTGCGTGAAAATATACCAGAATCGTAGAGGCAACTCCTAATTTCTTGTCTTTTCAAAAATGTAACAGTGTTTTTCATTTATTTATTTATTTTATTAAGGTTTTTTGGGTTTCATCCATTTTTGTCTTTTCAGCTATAGTTTAATTTCCTTTGGTTTACTTAAAGCAAAATTATTATTTGTTTGCTGTGATTTCGGGTTCAGGTCATTTTCCATTTCTTTTATTTATGTTTTTAAATCCTTGATACAATCTTTCGGTTTCTTACGTTTTCCAGTATCACTAGATAGGATAGATGATCATGATCATGATCTATCTATCTATCTATCTATCTATCTATCTATCTATCTCAGTTTGTACGCATTATTATTCTTATAAAATCTGAACAAGACGTTGGTTATATATATATATATATATATATATATATATATATATATATATATATATATTCGGAGTGACGAATACTATCTCACATAAGAAACAATTGCTACAAGGTTCAGTTCGGGCGAAAAACAATTACTGACTTAAGAAAGGACTATAAACAAATAATTTTATAATAATTATAAATAGCCTGAAGAGGGTCACAAGACATGAAACACGTGTAACAAAACAAAATAAAATTCACATAGTAATAAAGAACGTTTTGTTTTTCTCTGTTTTGTCTCTTTCAAATATATATATATATATATATATATATATATATATATATATATATATATATATGTGTGTGTGTGTGTGTGTGTGTGTGTGTGTACATACGTATATATATATATATATATATATATATATTAAAAGATTATTTGATATATAGAAGCGCAATAACGTTTTGGGGAAATCACAAAAGTTCCGACTACCATCAATGCGTGATATGGAATAGTGCCATATGTTTTTTTTATTTTTTTATCCCCTACAAAATTCCCTACAAAATTTTTCTGCTTCCATATGGCAACTAAATAAAGACATACACGGAAATATTTTCTTTCATTTTCCATGTATACGTATAAAAACTATACAATGCAATCATTGAGAAAGACTACAGTAGTATATAGTAGTTTATCTTGCTGGTTCATATATCTAAACTTATTTATAAATGGAACTTTGTGTGTGTGTGTCTGTGTGTATGTCCGTTACCTATAGACTCCGAAACGGTTGAACCGATTTTCTTGAATATTTACACAGTTGTACTATAAGCGCCTGCAAGTGTTCTTAGCTATGTTTTGTGTCGAGGTAACCCCAGATAAATATCGAAAATCGATAATCGAAAAAATCGGGTTATAGAAGGAGTTGTCCGATTTTAATCAAATTTGATACACTCATAAACAAAGACATAAGAATCAATATTCAAAAGTTTCAAGGTTGAAGTTCCTACAATAGTGCAGAAAATTTGATATCGATACCAGGGAATCAAAATTTGACTTAAATCCATTCATTTTCTTTTCAGTCTACGGTTTCACTTTAACTGGAAACAACTATTGCTTTTTTGTCTTTCGTGCCAACGTCCAAAGAGTCTGAGCTCCAGGACCATGAATTTGTTTCAAAGTTTTCATTACAAACGAGAAACGGGTAGTATATATATATATATATATAGTCATCCGCAGGCAGATCTGTTTCGCTGTATTACAGCTCATCAGTATATATATATATACATATATATATATATATATATATATATATATATATATATATATATTCTCTCACCGGTAATACCCGTATAATATATGTACTCCGCCAGAATTTCATTAAATAGCCATTTTGTGAAAGTTTATATTATGTAATCGTCAGTCTTTATCCAGCATTTAAATGTACGTTGTGAATGAAACTATGAGTCGTGCTACATCTGTTCGATAATATCTTTTTTAATATGTACTTAATAGCTCTGATACATTACATCGAGTATTACTTTATTAAAACCAATACACAATGTTTTTACTTTGCAATCATTCTGTATATAGGGTGAGAGAACGTTACAGTAATTGCAATAATTGCAATGTTATGTATATATGTCTGTGTGTGGCTATAAGTTTATATATATATATATATATATATATATATATATATATAATGTGTGTGTGTGATATTGAATTTATGTATTTACATGTGTGTGTATTCATGTATTGATAAAGATTTTACTATTTCCGTTGTATGAAAAATGACAATAAGTTTATACAAATTACTTTCTTATGTTACCTATTTTCATAATTTTTGACTCATCGAAAGTTTGAAATATATTATATATTATATGTATTATGTATATCGTAGATTACATGTGTATCCAGAGAAATACACACACACACACACACACACACATATATATATATATATATATATATATATGTGTGTGTGTGTGTGTGTGTGTGTGTGTGTGTGTGTCAGTGCGTCTTATGCTTATGTGTTACTGTGTTTACATGTAATCAGTTTACCAAAAGTGCCACATGCGCATGTATTGAAAAATAATTTGCTTTTTACGTATATAAATGTCCATTTTTCCATGCGTACATGCCTCTATGCCTCAGTTCATATGCATATAGTTACATATCAGGGCATATACTTGAGTCTCTCTATCATACATAAACCGGCCTTCCCTGCCCATATGCCTCTTTCCAATACTGCTTTTCTCTGTTATCGATCAGGCATTGATTATCGGAAAGAACATGCGCCAACGGGGAAAGTGCAATTGATTTCTATTAAAAGGCGTCACTTCCTTTGAAGCTTGGGCGGTCCCTTGAAGTCGGCCATCGCACAATAGCCTTGTATCTATCCGCAGCGTAAAGCATGACCACGTTGGACCTTTTCGTGCGGTTACAACCCGATAGCTTTGCTTAGACGAAAAATTTGCCAAGGAGTTGGGCCGGCGAAAAATAATGGTCAGTAGACTGTAGCTCGTCTATAGACTGGATAGGCTGTCTGGGGAGAGGGACTATTGTGCTATTTTTTCCCTTTTTATTTCAGCCTGTGTGAGTGTTCAATGTTTACTGAAAGCCAGTCGCCATTTTGACATAGCGTCACCCTTTCAGTTTGCCCTAAGGGCGCCAACTGCAACACAATACTGAACAATAGATGAAATAGCTATCGAAAGAAGGGAAGGGTTACGAAAAAAGAGGTGTAATGGTTGTGGTGACCGCGATGATGAAATCAGAGAAAAATAAATAAATGTATTATCGGTATTGGTACAGACAGAAACGAAGGAAGAAAAATATTCAATATGGCGTTTTGGCTATGGTCTTGCGGGCTGGGGGGTGCTCTGGGGAAGGGCAGTGGTCACGTTATTCAAAAATTTATGCTTCACCGTTACTGAGTAATATTTCTCTTCTGAGGGGATGTTTTACTGCATAATATTAAGTAAAATATAGAAGAAAAAAGTTTAAGACAATTTACGACGAAATTTAAAAAGTGCAATAGAACATATGTCATAGTGTATAGTGATCTTCAAGAAATTCTGAACTGAACCCTTTATTTAATCTAGAGGCGTCGGCAGTTCTTTTTCTACTGCTCATATATAGGGATATCGCCTAGTTCTTATTTTTATTGCTATTCAGTTATTACTCGTAAGTTTCTGCTGAGTCCAATACATCCTGCCCAGTCCAGAGATTGTATAGGCGAGTAATAAAAGTGCAATAGTAAAAATAAGAATTAGGCGATATTTCTATACATAAGCAGTAGAAAGACAATAGTCTACTACCATAGAGTAAATAAAGAGTTCAGTTCATTTATTCAGTTACTGAAATCGATATACACCCGAGGAAAGACGGACGACACAGCGGCCGAAAACGTTGGGATAACAACAAAGATGAGGGAAATAATTCAAGTATAATTAGTTTAAATAATAATAATTCCCGATCCCAGAAAATCACACACAAATTACAATAATTGCCAGTAAGATATTTGTCATTCATAAAAATGCTTTTTTTCGTGAAACAGGTTTTTAAGTGTTAATGATGACTATGTATTTACGGTTTATTCTTTTAGTAATTACCAGTTAAATATGATATTTAAGAATTTATGAAAATTCTATTTGTCATTGATTAGCATCGAATCAAGCCAAGCTATCATATATGCAACTCGATGTGGATTTGAATTCATCTTGGAAGAAACTCTACTTTAAAAGCTGGTAAGATACAACGTATTAAAAGAAAACATAAACAAACGGTTCGAGTTACGTTTTGAGAAATGGACGGTAAATTCGAGGGAGTTTTGTTTTGCAGGTTGTAACATTTCTAATAGTCGGGTTGAAAGGGTTTTTTTCTGTATCTGAAAGTTCATCTAACTCAAGGCGCAAGAGCTACTCAAGCTAGTGGGTTTCTGATAAAATTATAATGGTGAAATAGCGTCTGTGATATTAATAACTGGTGTGAAAACTATGGGCGGAGCGCGTAATCTATGAAGAAGCCTTATGGAAAACGGAAATATAAAGATAGTTAGAATAAAAAAGAGAGCTGTAATTTCTTGGACTCATCAATTAAGAAATGGAGCTTGGAGAATAGAGCACTCACATAATATAATGAAAGAAATAAAAGCAGCAAAAGTTAGCTCACTACCTTCCTGAGTTGCTTGCCAGAATGGAAGGGCCTGACAAATGAAAAACGTTGCTAAGGGTGACAAAAGATGAATGTCTACACCCGGGAAGGACAGGACATATAGAAGAACCTAAAAAGTTCTCCAGAAATAACTCCCATATATTCTTCCAGAAATACCTCCCATGTATATCCCCAGAAATCCCTCCTATATATATCTTCAGAAATTCCTCCCACATAAAGGTAAAACAGTAAGATATATTTATGGTAAGTATATATAGGTGGTATTTTTGTCGCACCCTGTGTTATTTGGTCAGTGTAGATTTTGGACGTGAAGGGTATTTGCGCTGGCTGAATGACATACATGTTTTGAAATTTGAATGAATGAATATTATGGAAAAGGTCAAGCAGGTGCAAAAGAAGAAAACATGTTCGAATTGAGAATGTTTATTATGACTAACAAGATTGAAAGGCATGCTCTTGCCCCAGATAAGTCTGCACCGGAATAAAGCTTCTAAGTAGAGCGAAAGTGACGTCTAACTGACAACTGGGAATTTCAGAGTAAAATTTTAGTTTGATTTTAATGAGTTTGATTGCAGTCAAGGACGATAGTTGTCCAAAATCAGATCTCTCCAATTTTGAGGTACTGATAACTTCTGACCAGAAGAATCTCTTCACTCCGTGGCATGTCACCGAAGATATCTTTAAAAAAAAGGATAAAATATAATTTCTACACTTTATTTACGTTTGGGTATATTTTAGTCGAGTTTGTTTGCTGCAGATTGTTATTGTATTAGACTGTCGACAAAAAAGAGGACGATGAGGAAGAAGCAGTTTATTATTCTGACATTTTTGTGAAAAAGTGGTTTGTTCCTGTGATGTAGTTGATTATGAGAAAAGTTTGTGAAAATTGCCCAGTGAATGTCGGGTTGATGTTGTTTCTGATGAAATTGCTTTACGCATAAGTCGGGTTAAGTGGTCCCCGACGAAGTAAAAATTAAGTTAAAAAGTTTTAATCTTGTCCTCGTGGTCTCAGAAGTTTAATCGTCTCTCCAGAAGTTTTGAGTATCGTCGTTGTTGTAGTGAGAGACGCCAATGTTTTGCAGAGTTAATTTCCGTCGTCGTCCTCGTGGTTGCAACTGTCATCGATTGTTCCAGCATCATTGATTAGACATCGTGGTACCAGAAATGCTTTTCCAGCACTGTAGTTGCAACAGTGTTTTTCCCCCATATTATTTACTCGTCAAAGGGGCTATATAACACCTGTATGAATAAAAGAGTAGTTGTTAGGAATTAAAAAATATTAGGATAAAGAACATACACATTTGATTTGATATGGTTAAATTTATAGTTGTAGTAACATCCACGCGGATGCATGATCTACAAGGTAGTAATTCTTGGAAAAAATCTGACTGAGTAGAATTTTCTTCTTATATTTGGAATACGGGGGATACGAAACCTTGGAGAAAGCATGACGTCTTCAAGTTGCAAAGTCAATAGAGTAACGATCGGCTTGTAAAGTTGTGTCTCTGACAAAGAGGCTGCTTAGTGAGGATTAAGTCTTCTACCACAATACCATAAAAATGAATTTGGACTCTATAAAGACTAGAATGTGCTGATTAAAAATCTCCAGCCTAGATAAGGCAATAATATTTTATTTTTGGTATAATATAACTTTTTTACGTCTTAATTAGTATAACTTTTTTCTGTTTGTTTGATTCGTTTTCTATGGCTTATTAATCCTTGCAGACAATATTTTTAAATTGTAAGATTTTTTTTTATTGGGAATAGTAATGCTTCAGAGATACAAGTCTTACTAATTAACCCATAGCTTAGAGCAGGAGAGGCAGATTAAGACTTTCCCAAAAGTTTTTTCGCGTAAGTGATTACAACAAACCCAACAGAAATTAGAACTCGGCTCTCAGAATAAAAATCCAGAGGAATTATAAATTGCACCACTTGCACACCCAAGCTTACGGAACCTGGTATTCCCAATCGGTCACCCATCAAGGTACTCACTAGGCTCGGCGTCGTTTAACTTGGGTGATTGTGTGGGAACCGCTGATAAACGCGATGCAGGTCTACTATTTTTCTGAATTCACAACGAAATCTTGATAAATGTTCAAGCCCTGACTCTTGAGAAAAACAATTTCCTCAAATCAATACTTATACATATATCGAATTAGTTATTCTACAATGAATGTCCTGTAAATATCAACATGCGCAAACAATTTTGCTCTCCATTTTTCTATTTCTAGAAAGATTCGACTTTTAATTCGACGAGGTCATTCTATGAAAGTGTTTAATACGTAACATAATGTACGCGGAAATAATCTTCATACTATGAAATACATGAACCAACAAAATGATAATAACAGAAAACTTGAATTATTACTTTCGTATTACAAATTACATTCTTTCCAACGTCTGACGCCATCAGTTATTCACTGCCAGTTTGAGTATGCAGTCTTGTGTCCTCATCTGACATATAGACCGTAGAGTCTGTCGGTGATGTGTGATAGATTTATCCCACTTCTCTGAAGCGGGTTTTTATATATTAATCTGTTCAAAAGTATTCTCGCTAGCACTCATATCAGTTAGAAACTTGTCAACATCTAACATCACCATTGACAATCAGTGAATCGCGGATATCTGTCCTGACTGCGGTCATCTCGCCTGACATCCGTTGTCGGTCTGGCGCAATGCAATTTTAAGTGGTCGATGAAAATCATGAAAATTTCATTAGTCCAAAGAGCACTTGGAATTATAATGACTCTTCTAAAATTTACTGATATTTTATCTGGTTATCCGCAAATTTACTGATATTTCATCTGGTTCTTTTAAATTTACTGATATTTTATCTATTAGATATCAGTTCCAAAATGGTGAGCCCTTGATCACTGAATATGGAGCAAGAGTTTTATAACAGTGGAGAATTTTGTCATCTTCAGGTGACCCAGACTTTTCTTTACTGACTATAAAACGTAAGTATTACACCGTTCTACAACATGAAATCTTCAAAAACCAAATTAGCCAACTTGGGGTGCTGGTCAAAATGGATACACAAAATGGCCTTTCGCTTTAGATTTCAAGATATTGTATTACTGTTATATGTATATATCAACAAAATTGCTTTCCTTGCAAGATTAATGATTTTTCTTTTATTAAACTTATTATTATATAATTATTTTCCTAATAAGTAAATTATTATTCTGCTTTCCACTCAGATGTTCCACATTTGTGGAACTCTTTTAAAAAACGTATAAAAAATATAATAGTATTAATTAATATTACTAAAACACTTATTTGTGTGCAACATCGGCTCCCATTTGAATTTTCACATTCGCATATATTAACCAATAAGTGACGTTATTTGTAAACGTGTTGAGACATTTTAATCTGCTGGTAAAACTGTAGGATGACTTCAGAAAATGACCAACAATATTTTCCTTCCTTAAAATACTTATTTAAAAATTAGGAAAATATTTATTAACCAATAAAATCTGAGTTTTAGATTTCTGAAGACATTCTATTTGTTATAAATATTCGTGATATTAAGTTAGAAATTAATTTTTCAATTTTTCGTCAAACATTTGACCAGTGTTGGTTGTTCGTTAATGTAAAAGGACTTGATTCAGGTACCTTAAATAGTAACTCAAACTTTCTCATATTTTATTCAAGTATAATTTATTACAAAAGCTTAGCAATGTTAAACTAAACACGTTTATAACATACATTGCGAGTTATTGTCAACACCATTTCTTTATGTGCTAGTATGCTGCTACTGCTGAAAAATTACACCCTATCATAAAACAATGTAAATTTGTTACATTCTCCTTATGTTGACACATTCTGCTTCTTGCATCATACTAACGCAAATGATTCGGTTTTTAATGTAATGAAAGTTAAAAAAAGTAACGAATTGCAAAGAATACTTGCAAAACAAATGGCATGAATTTGTTTCACAAGTATTATTTGTAATTCGTTGCTTTCAATTTGAAAGAAAACAAATACTTAATAATAGAATGTATTCAAATTTGTAAAGCCATGTTTATTTCTTCGTTTTCAGACGAATAAATCACTACACATTTAACTGACCTGTGAAAATTTCCCTATGAGTGTCTGTTATGTTATATTTTTGGCGAAGTGACTTTTTTTTATTTCGAACGCTAAATACAGCACCTATTTGGGGGAAAAATCTTACCAACTATATTTTGGGGGCAAAATTGTTGACCGAAGTATTCCATCAGCTTTGCATACAGTATCTCATAATGAAGACATACCAGTGCCAGTAGCAATAGAATCGTAAGAAATTGAGACAGATAATAGAGAAGGCTTGAGAATATAGAAGCCTAAAACATCAATGTTATATAACCAAGATTATTGTTAAATATACGTATCTGAAGCACACCTCATAAGTAAAAGTAAACTAAACGACTTAGAGATTTGGAACTTCTTAAGTGTAAACTGCCAAGTTCAGTGTTACAGCTGTTGGATCTCTTTGATGGTGACGTACAAATTTCTATTTTTTGGTTACAAGAATTAAGTCGCCTTTCTTATTTAAGGTGCCTTGCAATAATATCAGTGATCTTATAAAATCACTTAAAATCAGATACAATCCAAAGGAATAGAGGCTGTTCATTAATTACTCGAAGAGAAGTCTGGAAGCTTTCTTATTACACAATGTACATGTTTTATCTTCAAACACTGTTGATCATGCAGTCCACATGGAAGGAACATGTGGTAATATGAAACAACGAATGCAGTGAACCAAATATAATCAACATATATGGCAATCCTGTAGAAATTTGAAAGTTGATATTCTCTTGTTTTGACTGCAAGATGGATATACGAAGTGTTGTTATTTGTGTGTGTGTGTGTGTGTGTGTGTGTGTGTGAAACAGACGTGACAGAATTCTTTTTACAACAAGAGAAAATATTCATTGTGATAATCAGTGGAACATTAGGAGCGAAAATATTCAGCTTCTTCCACGAATTGATTTTAAGACAACTTAGCTACCATCTTGTCACTGTAAGCCCGATCATATGAAAGTTTTCTATGAAGACTGTATACAAAACAAAGACAGCATTCAAATATGGGTATTTATCCGGCATTTCTTAAGACTGAATGAGGCCAAGGTATTTTTAAATGGGATCTTCGTGACCTTAAACTAGGCCTAAAATTTACCGTAGACCCTGCACAAGGTCATTTTTCCCTAAACGAGACTCTATCCTTCGGTTGAGCCTCATCTGGGTTTCTCTTTGCACGGAAAGCAGAGATTCCGATCATGTTGAATTCGAGCGCAACTATACTTCATGTATGTACTGAATAAACCGCTGAGTATAAGTGTAGCAAATATAAAGGAAGATTATCTTTGTTGGTCTCAAGATTGGTAAATTCTTTTTGAATAATTTAAGTTTAAAATATCGCATAAATGAAAAGGAAAAGAGAACTAAAAATATTTCAAGTTAGTGGCAAATAATTTTACAAATAAAAATGAGAGAAAATTCTGAAAGACCCACCAAAAGCATACAAACATTTTGGCTGTAACATGCCGATGAATATCTATTTCTTAGACACGCTTGATTTTTCTCTCAGTACTGTGATGTTGTGACTAACGATCATCGTGAACGATTTCATCAAGACATTGCAGCAGTGGGGAAAAGGTATCAGATCAGGTGAAGTTAAATAATGCTGGCTAATTATTGTTAGACTTTGACCGGAGATGATCCTTCTACAGTTTACAAAAGATAAAATAAGAAGTGACGTGTGGCTTCTGAATAACTGCACATGTATATGCTTCTGAAGGTATTTTTTCTGCATTTTATTCAATCAACACATATATTGCCAGTTTAATGTGCTTGCGTATTGCTCTGTTAACTTATAACAGAAGAGAAAAAGCAGATTTTGCAAAGTAACATTGTTCTTGAAGACACACGTTGTACTCATATGTATGACATAACTGACTAAATATCTTATTTTAAGGCTACTTGTAAATTAAATATACAAAAATATATAAGAATTTTGACATTTCATCTCTGAAGTAATCGGGTTATGAAGAATTACAAACTAGTGTTGTTTGCGGCAGTATACGGGTTTGGTTTAGATTGGTTTGTTTTACAGTATAGCAACGACAATGGTTTATTAATGCCGACAAGATTATATTGTACGTATATTTTTTTCAAAAATGTATTATCAGTAATAATTCTTTTAGAATGTCTATTACTGGTATTTTTAATATAAAAATATGCTTTGATATTTTAATAGTGCTTTGAGTCCTGTTGGCTGTTAAATACTTGCGCATAGCCTGGACACGAACATGTTCTAACACTTCGTGTCAGAGTGGACTAACAACCCCAGTTAAGTAGTGGTTCTCAGCTCCTCAGAATCACTCAAATATCTTTCTACCTGATGTAGTTTGTCGTCATACGCTGGACACTGTAAGAGACGGTTTCCTATCTCATTATTTATCAATTATGTCCCATCTTGATAATTTCGGTTTCGTAAAGGAATCCTAAGATGCTGCTTTGTTGGAAATTGACTGAAAACCATAGCACGTATTGACCAATACATGTAACGGAGATAGAAATGGCGGTACTTTTCGGGAACCATCGATGATATATATAATGGTAAACGTTGAGTAAGATCAGTACGCACGATAACAAATTTCCAAGTCATCATGCCCTAAGTTGTCCCCATTTAACTGTTGATCACGCCAGATTATGTGCTCCATAAATTTTTAATCAGCTTGGCTGCAGTGTAGACTACATTTTCACTTTTTGGATGTTGTAGAAACACAGAATGGATGTCTATTAGCAAGCATATATTATGATTAAGGTCTTAAGTGTAGCGAAGTCGATCCAAATACGAATCCATATTACATTGGCCTGAGTAAAATAAATAAAAATAATGACAGTCTACTGTGTGGAAAGTTGCTTCACTGTGTCGCGCCAGAAAGGTTTTTTTCGTAAAAATCCATCTGGTCGTGCATTTAATGGCATTACTGATTCTGGTAGTCATCTAATGGCTCTTGGCACAATTCTAAGAAGTATTTGTAATATAATTGATCCTGACCTGGCATATCAACTTCAGTCACTTTCTCACTGACGTTACGTGGCTTTTGTCTGTCTTTTCAACATTTATTTTCATGGCAGCTATTCCAACGCCCATTTTCTCCCAGTTGTCACGACTTCATGAATTTAATCATGTCCCACCCGTTTACTGTTGAAATAGGGAAATGAGACAGGTACTTATACTCCAAGAGTTTATTTTCTCTTATTTCTAGCCTGTGAATCTACCTTTCGTTTACTTGCTTCTCTGATAGTCATAATCTTAAAAAAATAAACGCAACATCAATCGTCATGATCTATCTTCTTGAATCCCGTTCATCTTTTGTCTTTTTCTTTCAAATACATTCCCTGTAACCGTCAGCGTACTAGTGAAATTCCCACCTTGCATACTGTGAAATGACTAAGAAAAAAACGAATAATTTGATAATTCAGTCAGTTAAGTGCCATACGTGATACACGCTTAGGCGATCATGTCTCGAAAGAGACATGACTGACTGGGCAGAAGATTATCCAGCAGTAGGTTGCCATTGCTTTCTGTGGTAGACTGGTTGCCGACCAAGGCTATAGAACCCAATCTGTCCTGCTATTTAATCCATAACTGGAAGAAAGAGACAGATTAATACTTTTCCCAAGGGTATTTGCGCGTAAGTGAATTCAATGGATTCAACTGGAATTCGAACTCGGCTCCCCGGTTTCTCGTTCCGAACCGATATCCACTGTACCACAACGCACATCCTAATTTGATAATTACGCCTACCAAATGAACCGTTTACATTTACGCTCGGACTATTTTCCTCATTTTTTTATCATCCTCACATTTTGGCCGATACTCTTTCCGACCTTCTTCAGTTGCCTGTATTTTAGAGTAATCTTCATGGAATTTTAAATTGAACATTTTAATGAATTTACGAGGGTAGATTCTTATCATTCCGTCAATTATGTCTATGCGTATATCATCTAGTTCATATTATTTAGTACTGGGTTTACGGCCACATCACGTTGAAGCATGGGTTCTCGTACGATCGCCGTAGTTAAACAACGTCGAACCTGGTCAGTAAGCTTAAATGTGCGCATAATTAAGGGCTCGGAACTGAAAATCATTGAGTCGAATTCAAATTAAAGTTGGTTTTGTTTTATCCACTTACGCAAAAATAACCTTAGGAAAGGTATGAATGCAACTATTTTTTCGCTAAGTATCGGTTAATTAGTATGACTTTTATTAGTAAACCAAAATTCTTACAACCAGTAGAAATAGTAAATCGCTCCAGACATTACTCAACTGTAGTTGAAGTTGAGTACTATACTAACAGCCTAATTGGTACGTGATTTATATAACAGCCTTGGAGATGCCATTCTGCTATCCAAGCAAGTCTATTTTGTATGCGCTGATTGGCTGATAATTTTAGTGTTTATATTGTGCTCAATAAATTTCACAATATCCACCCTATGGTAAATGGAGAGAGGGACATGTATTGAATTACAATCCTGTTTATTTTTGTTTGACAACTGGACTTTAATTGGAAACATGCTTGTGAAGGTGAGTCTTATACTCTTAATTGTTCACAACTTAAAAATATTTTCTATCTTTAACTGACTTGCAAACAGTTGATCAGCCGTAAAAAACAAATCAATAACTATTTAGTGCTGATCAGTTTAAGTCACCCTGTTTCCACTGAGTCTAAATTTACTAAAAGCAGCTCAGGTATTGAACTCACAATTACTATATCTACAAACTAAGGCTTAATTCACTAGTCTATTGTCCCGGATGAAACGGTATCATAATAACAAAAATAGTCCGAAACTGAAAAATAACTTGACATCCCAGAAATTCAGACGAAAATTAACAGTCGTTTCATTTTTTAGATTATTTAAGAAAATATAACTTTAAATTTATTCCCAAAATTATTATATCTAAAAGAGAAAAAAACACGTCAACTTGCATTCAGTTTCACAATGTGTGTATGTATGCATGTGTACAAGTCTTAGAAATAAGTTCTTTTAAAATGTCATTTAATATTTCTAAATGCATTAATTTATTACATTATATATTGGAACACCAACGTTTGACTTCTCTGACATGCTTACAAAGATTAAATGTTTTACTTAATGTTTTCCTCTTCGTATATCTTCTCAGTCTCCTCGCTTAAAAGGATTGTTCGGTCATTTATTAGTTAAGTTATTTTGACAATATTTGACACGAGTGACATAGAGTAATTCATTTTATTAGGTATTTTGTGACAGCCGAAAATCAATAACGATCTCCGACAGGGAAAATTACTCGAAGCGATCCGAGTTCAGATACACTGAGTGCGATAATTCTTAAAAGGTATTTCACTAAAGTTAATCACAGTCTCACTACCAATACAGTTTTGTATTTATTGAAGGCAATTAATTGCCTGACAATAATTCAGATCATTCATTATGTCTTTCAGAAATTAAAGGATATAGAAAACGAAATACTAGAATATCAAATAGCGCTATTTAAATAAATTGGATTATTTTTTAACGAGTTAAAGACATTAGAGATTTCTTGTTGGTTATTTAAATATTGAGCAACAGAAACATGCTATATATATATATATATATATATATATATATGTGTGTGTGTGTGTGTGTGTGTGTGTGTGTGTGTGTGTTTTGAGAGCAATTCCCTCTTTTATACAATTTTCCTTAAAAATAACTGACAAGGTACTAGGTGTTGTTTTTTTAGGAAAATTCTCTTGTTTTCTTATTTTTTTCTGTTCTAGACACAATATTCTAGTTTTAGATTATGTAAAATTTGTCCAAATCCTCTGTATTAAAACATCAATCAAAAAGTCCCACGCCTGACATAGAAATAGAGCCACTAATAAAAATATATTTCTTTTATTAAAAATCGGCATGAACTTTCCGGATATCCCAATCCATAAAATTAAAGGTTAAGAAAAATGATTATTAAGGGATTTTCTTTCTAATATTTCTTTTGGTAAACTTGTAGGTTTTCTATTGATTGTACTAATACTTTGGAATTTTTGTAAATATATATACATTTTGTGTGTGTGTGTGTGTGTGTGTGTGTGTGTGTGTGTGTGTGTATTTGTGTTTGTATGTGTGAAATCAAAATTTATGTGTGTATATCTTATTAATACTATAACCGTTGTCTATAGTGGGCACACGTGTTTAGGTTACTATCCATATTTTCTTTTTTATTTTCTTAAACAGTGAAATTAATATCAACCGGCCTCGAACAAGGTCTTACTAAAGAAAAACTGTGGTTTATTTGGGACTCAAATCTACTCCTTTTTCATCAGTGAAGCCGCTTATATATATATATATATATGTGTGTGTGTGTGTGTGTGTGTGTGTGTGTGTGTGTGTGTGTGTGTGTGAAATCTGCGTGTTCATGTTGTTAATTTTTATGTACGGTAAAATTATATTTGAAAAGATTTCCTAAAATAATTTGTTAAGGCGAGAGCTGTCAAAAGTTTATATCTTCTTTTTCAAGTAGTATTAATATGCCTAGTAAAAAGAATTGAAATAGATTTCTTCTTTTGTATAGAGGTGATACACAGCTGGGCCAATAGGTTATGCAATGTCTCGTCTATACATTTCAAAATATCTCTCGCTTCAGCATCTTCGTCTTTTGCTTTTTGGCGTCTTACATTTTTAATCAAAAATTTATTTAGTTCTTTCTTATCTCAGGATTTTATCGGACACATTTTATTTTAGAAGTTTTGTTTTCAAATGATGTACGTTTACATAATGCTTCTCTGACATTGTTTGTATTTCGTGTTTAATTTTCGTAATTACGTCGTTTCTGTCTGTCCGTTCTTTATTTTGACAGAACGCCGAGTATGATATATGCTTTTCTTATTCTGTTCTTTATGCCTATCTTTTTACTTTTATTTTGTTGCAGATTAGTTGGTTTGATTGTCTTTCTTTAATTTTATTTTTCTTAGTTTAAACGTCTGTATTTCTCACTTTTTTATCAGTTCTAATGTTGACTTTGATAATTTCAATTTGTTATTTTTCAATTTCAGAAAAGTATGAATCCATCATTTCTCCCTTCAGCTATTGGTAAAATATCAGGACAGATTGTGTTCTATAACCTCGGTTGGCAAGAAAATACGTTCGGTATTTCCAGTCATTATCAAAGACTAAATATTCTAAGTGATATTGATCAACTTTTTTGTTTTGCTACACCTCCTAACACACTAACTTGCTTCCATTCTATCAAACACTCTTCCCATCTGCCCAACCCTCATCCTCGCTATCCTTACTCATCTGTCACCTTCCTCCTAACATTCACTATGTCTAACCACTCCTTCTCTTTACCATCTCTTATGTAACCCCATGCGCAATAGTGGCAGTGGAATGCCTTGCTTGGGGTAAGATGATTAAAAAAAAAATTCTGATACCAATAGAGTAAAACTGAACGTTAGATTTTAAAATTAAATATACGCGTATCATATAGGGGACCTCATCTGTACAACAGTTTCACAGAGCTTAACAGCGAGAAATGAATATATAAAAAATGTGTTTTACGTTTTAGTTCAATGGACATCGACTCGGAACGAAAAATCGGAAAGCCGAGTTCGAATTCCGGTTAAATGAGTTGCATTCAATTACGTGCAAATACCAGTGGGAAATGTTTTAATACGTCGCTTCTACCTCCAGAAATGGACTAGATAGTGATATATATATATAGAGATCTGATTCGAGGTACCAAGGGGTTTAGGCAAATGTAACCGGGTAGGACAATCTAGTAAGTAGACGTAATGGACGGTACTCGTCGTATGTAGTATGAAGAAACGTAGGCGTCGTCAAGAGACTTAGACCAATAGTCGTAGACCAACAAACCTCTAGCGGTAGACCTATGAAAGTAGACATCTAGTGGTAGACCTCGCCGTTTTATTTATGGCTGATAGCAGCTAATTACATTACTGTAAGGGGAACCAAGATGTATGGATATTCATTACATCAGATAGCATGATAGATTAGATTCTATAGCTTTGATCGGAAACCAGTCTACTGCTGAAGTTAATGGCAACCTTCTGCGGAAAGTCTTCTTTACAGTTAGTCATGTCTCTTTCGAGACATGATAGCCCAAGTGTGTATCCTGTATGACATTTGACTGAGTGATTGTTTTCTATGAACCTCTTAGAAATAACAGCTACTTTAAGGAACCGCTAACAATATGAAATATGTTTCGGCTTTAAATAACTCACAAAGATGTTCATAATTCTTCTCCAAACTCTATAATTATTGCCTGACTTCTTCCTGATTTCCTGCTTGTTGGACAACCTTCTTTGAAGCTCCAGTTTTTAAGAAAACTTGGAACCCTCTAATTATTACCCTATTCGCCACTCATCTCTTTTTGGCAAGGCATTTGAGGCTATTATTAATGCTAAATTAGTTAAGCTTCTCACATCTAATAACCGTCTCTCTGATGAACAATATGGCTTTCGTTTCGAC